>RPOG01000391.1:0-395566 GCA_008086565.1 Thalassoma bifasciatum
GATGACAAGATGACAAGATGACAAGATGACAAGATGACAAGATGACAAGATGACAAGATGACAAGATGACAAGATGACAAGATGACAAGATGACAAGATGACAAGATGACAAGATGACAAGATGACAAGATGACAAGATGACAAGATGACAAGATGACAAGATGACAAGATGACAAGATGACAAGATGACAAGATGACAAGATGACACTTTAGTTTTTTGACAAGTGTTTTGAGATACTTTTGTGTCATTAAGAAGACACGTGTTGGTTTTCATTTAAGACTTTTATTGAAACAAGTCTTATCATTACCACTTTCTTATATTATTATTTATATCATGTTAATAATGACAACACAAATATGTGTGTGTTTTTATACACACACTAGAATTTTCTCTTTATTTCACAGAAAAAAACATTTACTTATACAATCAGTGAAAAACAACAAAAACAGTTTCTTCATGTACATTTGTGTTTGCTGTGATACACAAAAACAGCCTTGAAGGTTGAAGAAGGAAACAGGTCGGCATCGGCTGAATCCACAGACAGTTTGTCCCAATCACCGAGAGCCTGAAACATCAAGGAGACAAACAGCATCATGATTTACCTTCAACACACACATCAGGAGAAATAAAGTGTCTTTAACTTTAAAGTCTGACAGTTGGTATGTTCTCACCAGCACAACACATGAAAAAACTCTGTGATGATATCTCTGCTTCTAAAAAAGGATTTTTTTTTTTTAATTTTACACTTTTCTCCCTCAAATGACCATTTTAAGCACTTTTTTACTTCTTAAGTCAAAAATTGGATGTTTAGTGGGACATTGGGAGTTTTTTTTCTTAGATATTGAACATTTTTTTTTAAATTTTTGACTTTTTTTCCTAAAATAAGGACATTTTTGGGAAATTTTTGGAAATTTCTGACTTATTTTTCTTCATATATTAAACATATTTTGGACTTTTTGGACTTTCTGTGGGAAATTGGATATTTTTCGGAAATTCTGGAGTTTTAACCTTTAACCTTTGGACATTTTTGGTGTATTTTTCCCTATATTCTGCTCTTTTTTTGACATTTTTTGGGAAATTTCGGACTTTTTTTGAAATTTTGGGCTTTTTTTACTAAGAATTTGGACATTTTTAAGGAATCCTTGGTCTATTTGTGGAAATGTTTTGGCATTTATCTCTAAATTTTGGTCTTCTTTTTAAATTTTGGACTTTTTTTGTACAAATTTGGACTTTTTTTTTATTTTGGTCATTTCTTTTAATTTTGGTCTTTTTTTGGGGAAATTGTGGATTTTTGTTTTGAAATTTTGGACTTTTTGGGGGAAATTTTGGACTTTTTTAAAATATATTTTTGGCCTTTTTTTTAATTTTGGGCCTTTTTTTACAAAGAATTTGGACATTTTTTTGGAAACCTTGGTCTATTTTTGGAAATGTTTTGGCATTTATCTCAAAATTTTGGTCTTTTTTTGAAATTTTTGGGGGGTAATTTTGGACTTCTTAACTAAGATTTTGGTCTTTTTTTTTATTTTATTTTTTTTCTCAAAGTTTGAATATTTTTTGGAAATTTTAGACATTTTCTGGATATTTTGGACATTTTTTTGAAATTTAAGACCTTTTTTTCTTTAAGAGAGAACCTTTTGGGAAATTTTAGACTTTTAACTAAGAACTTGACATTTTTTTGAATATTTTGTATTTTTTTCACAAGTTTAGACATAATTTGGAAACAAGGATTTTTGTTTTTTAATTTTAGACTTTTTTTTTTCTCCCTTAATTGATGAACATTTTAAGAACTTTTTAACTTCTTAAGTCAGAAATTGAATGTGTAGTGGGATATTGGGAGTTTTTTTTACTAAAAAATTAAACATTTCTTGAAATTTTGGACCTTTAAACAGACTATTCCGACAGTTTTAAAAATTTTGGACTTCTTTTTTTTAATTTAAGACTTTTTTTTCCTAAAATAAAGACATTTTTGGACATTTTGGACTTTTTCTGTGGGAATATGGATATTTTTTGGAAATTTAGACTACTTGACTTAAAATAAGTACTACTTTTTTTTATTGTGGACATTTTCCGGATATTTTGGACATTTTTTGGAAATCAAAGATCTTTTTTTCTTAAAGAGAGAACCTTTTGGGAAATTTTTGACTTTTTTTCCTAAAATAAGGACATTTTTTTTGAATATTCTGGATTTTTTTCCACAAGTTTGGACATTTGGACTTTTTCTGTGGGAATATGTATATTTTTTTGATATTTTGGATTTTTTACCTTAAACCTTTTTTGGAAATTTTGGGCCTTTATTACTAAGAATTTGGACATTTATTTGGAAATTTGGTCTATTTTTGCATATGTTTCGTCATTTTTCTCTTAAATTTTGGACATTTTTTTGTAAATTTTGAGCTTAACTAAGATTTTGGTCTTTTTTTTTAATTTCTATTTTTTTCTCAAAGTTTGAATATTTTTTGGAAATTTTACACTACTTAACTTAAAAGTACTTTTTTTTTTTTAATTGTGGACATTTTCTGGAAATTTTGGACATTTTTTTGAAATTTAAGACCTTTTTTTCTTAAAGTGAGAACCTTTTGGGAAATTTTAGACTTTTTTTCCTAAAATAAGGACATTTTTTTGGAATATTTTGGATTTTTTTCCTCGAGTTTGGACCTCATTTGGAAAAAAGGATTTTTGTTTTTTAATTTTAGACTTTTTTTTTCTCCCTTAATTGATGAACATTTTAAGAAATTTTCTTCTTCTTAAGTCAGAAATTGGATGTTAAGTGGGATATTGGGAAGTTTTTTTACAAAAAAATTGAAAATTTCTTGAAATTTTGGACCTTTAAACAGACTATTCCAACAGTTTTGAAAATTTTGGATTTTTTTTTCTTTAAATTTAGACTTTTTTTTCCTAAAATAAAGACATTTTGGGGAAATTCTTGGAATTTTCCCCTAAATTTAGCTCTTTTTTTGAGAAATTTCTGACTTATTTTTTCACATATATTGAACATATTTTGGACATTTTGGACTTTTTCTGTGGGAATATGGATAGTTTTTGGAAAATTTTGACTTTTTCTTTTCAAGAGAGACCTTTTTGTGGAAATTTTTAACTTCTTAACACAGACTTTGGTCATTTTTGGAAAATTTTGGACTTTTTTCCTTAATTTTTGACTTTTTTTCCTGAAATGAGGACATTTTTGGAATTTTTCCCTATATTTATCTTTTGTTTTGGAAATTTCTGACTTATTTTTCCTCATATATTGAACATTTTGGAAATTTTGGACCCTTCTGTGGGTATTTGGATATTTTTTGGAAAGTGTGGAGTTTTTACCTTTAACCTTGGAACATTTTTGGTGGATTTTTCCCTATATTTTGGTCTGTTTTTGAAAATTTGGGCTAAATTTTGCACATATGTTAAACTTTTTCGACTTTTTAACTAAGAATTTGGACATTTGCGGGGTATTCTGAATTTTTTTCTTAAATGTTGAACATTTTTAGGAATTTTTGACTCTTTTTTTATATATTTTGGTCCTTTTTTGGAAATTTTGGGCCTTTGTTACCAAGAATTTGGACATTAATTGGAAACTGGTCTATTTTTGGAAATGTTTTGGCATTTTTCCCAAAATTTTGGTCCTTGTTTGGAAATTTTGGGCCTTTATTACTAAGAATTTGGACATTTTTTGGAAACTTTGGTCTATTTTTGCAAATGTTTCGTCATTTTTTCCCAAAGTTTTGGTCTTTTTTTGGAAATTTTGGACTTTTTTTTTAATTTGGCCCATTTTTCTTAAAATTTGGGACATTTATTAACAAAGAAGTTGCACATTCTTTTGGAAATTTGGGCTTTTTTCTCTCAAATGTCAAACTTTTTTTGAAATTCTGAACCTTTTTGGTGGAAGAGAGATATTTTGGATATTATTGACACCTTAAACCAGATTATTTTATATATTTTTGGACTTTTTTCTAAATTTTGGACATCATTTGGAAAATTTGGCCTTTCCCCCAAACAGAGAGCTTTTTTTTGGAATGTCTGGACTTTTACCCTTAAATTTTGGACATTTTTTTGTAAATTTTGGACTTCTTAACTAAGATTTTGGTCTTTTTTTTTTAAATTTCATATTTCTTCTCAAAGCTTGAATATTTTTAAGGAAATTTTAGACAATTTAAAATAAGTACCATTTTTTTTTTAATTGTGGACATTTTCTGGAAATTTTGGACATTTTTTCGAAATTTAAGACCTTTTTTTCTTATAGAGAGAACCTTTTGGGAAATTTTAGACTTTTTAACTAAGAACTTGGACATTTTTTATGGAATATTTTGGATTTTTTTCCTCAAGTTTGGACCTCATTTGGAAACAAGGATTTTTGTTTCTTAATTTTAGCCTTTCTTTTTCTCCCTTAATTGATGAACATTTTAAGAAAATTTCTACTTCTTAAGTCAGAAATTGGATGTAAAGTGGGATATTGGGAAGTTTTTTACAAAAAAATTGAACATTTCTTGAAATTTTGGACCTTAAAACAGACTATTCCGACTGTTTTGAAAATTTTGGATTTTTTTTTTTTTAAATTTTGGACTTTTTTTTCCTAAAATAAAGACATTTTGGGGAAATTCTTGGAATTTTTCCCTATATTTAGCTCTTTTTTGGGGAAATTTCTGACTTATTTTTCCTCATATATTGAACATTTTTTGGACATTTTGGACTTTTTCTGTGGGTATTTGGAAATTTTTTTGAGATTTTTTCAGAGTGGACATTTTTTGGAAATTTTGGTCTATTTTTGCAAATGTTTCGTCATTTTTTCCCAACATTTTGGTCTTTTTTTGGAAATTTTGGACTTTTTTTTTAATTTGGCCCATTTTTCTTAAAATTTGGGACATTTTTTACAAAGAAGTTGCACATTCTTATGGAAATTTTGGCTTTTTTTCTCTCAAATTTCGGACTTTCTTTGAAATTCTGAACCTTTTTTGTGGAAGAGAGATATTTTGGATATTATTGACATCTTAAACCAGATTATTTGATATATTTTTGGACTTTTTTTTTTTGGACATCATTTGTAAATTCTGGCCTTTCCCCAAACAGAGAGTTTTTTTCTGGAATTACTGGACTTTTCCCTTAAATTTTGGACATTTTTTGTTGTAAATTTTGGACTTCTTAACTAAGATTTTGGTCTTTTTTTTTAATTTCTTTTTTTTCTCAAAGTTTGAATATTTTTCTGGATATTTTGGACATTTTTTGGAAATTTAAGACCTTTTTTTCTTTAAGAGAGAACCTTTTGGGAAATTTTAGACTTCTTAACTGAGAACTTGGACATTTTTTAAGGAATATTTTGGATTTTTTTCCACAAGTTTGGACATTTGGATTTTTTCTGTGGGGATATGGATATTTTTTGGAAATTTTGGATTTTTTACCTTAAACCTTGGAACATTTTTGGTGGATTTTTCCCTCAATTTTGGTCTTTTTTTTGAAAATTTGGGCTAAATTTCCCACAAATGTTAAACTTTTTTTTTTTTTTTTTACATTTTTGACTTTTTACCTTAGAATTTGGACATTTTTGGGGGTATTCTGGATTTTTTTCTTAAATGTTGAACATTTTTGGGAATTTTTTAATCTTTTTTTAATATATTTTGGTCCTTTTTTGGAAATTTAGGGCCTTTATTACTAAGAATTTGGACATTTTTTGGAAATTTTGGTCTATTTTTGCAAATGTTTCGTCATTTTTTCCCAAAATTTTGGTCTTTTTTTGGAAATTTTGGACTTTTTTTTAATTTGGCCCATTTTTCTTAAAATTTGGGACATTTTTTACAAAGAATTTGCACATTCTTATGGAAATTTGGGCTTTTTTCTCTCAAATGTCAAACTTTTTTTGAAATTCTGAACCTTTTTGGTGGAAGAGAGATATTTTGGATATTATAGACATCTTAAACCAGATTATTTTATATATTTTTGGACTTTTTTTTTTATTTGGGACATCATTTTGAAATTCTGGCCTTTCCCCGAAACAGAGAGCTTTTTTTGGAATTTCTGGACTTTTTCCCTTAAATTTTGGACATTTTTTTGTACATGTTGGACATTTTTTTGTAAATTTTGGACTTCTTAACTAAGATTTTGGTCTTTTTTTTTTTATTTCATTTTTTTTCTCAAAGTTTGAATATTTTTTGGAAATTTTACACTACTTAACTTAAAAGTACTTTTTTTTTTTTGGAAATTGTGGACACTTTCTGGATATTTTGGACATTTTTTCGAAATTTAAGACCTTTTTTCCTTAAAGAGAAAACCTTTTGGGAAATTTTAGACTTCTTTACTAAGAAATTGGACATTTTTTTGGAATATTTTGGATTTTTTTCCACAAGTTTGGACCTCATTTGGAAACAAGGATTTTTGTTTCTTAATTTTAGCCTTTCTTTTTCTCCCTTAATTGATGAACATTTTAAGAAATCCTCTACTTCTTAAGTCAGAAATTGGATGTTTAGTGGGATATTGGGAAGTTTTTTTACAAAAAAACTGAACATTTCTTGAAATTTTGAACCTTTAAACAGACTATTCCAACAGTTTTGAAAATTTTGGATTTTTTTTTTTTAATTTTGGACTTTTTTTTCCTAAAATAAAGACATTTTGGGGAAATTCTTGGAATTTTTCCCTATATTTAGCTCTTTTTTTGGGAAATTTCTTAGTTATTTTTCCTCATATATTGAACATATTTTGGACATTTTGGACTTTTTCTGTGGGAATATGGATAGTTTTTGGAAATTTTGGATTTTTTTCCACAAATTTGGAAACTTTGGACACTTTCTTTAATTTTTTGACATTTTTTGGAAAATTTTGACTTTTTCTTTTCAAGAGAGACCTTTTTGTGGAAATTTTTAACTTCTTAACACAGACTTTGGTCATTTTTGGAAAATTTTGGACTTTTTACCTTAATTTTTGACTTTTTTCCTAAAATAAGGACATTTTTGGAATTTTTCCCTATATTTACCTCTTGTTTTGGAAATTTCTGACTTATTTTTCCTCATATATTGAACATTTTGGACATTTTGGACTTTTTCTGTGGGTATTTGGATATTTTTTTGAAATTTGCGAGTTTTTACCTTAAACCTTGGAACATTTTTGGTGGATTTTTCCCTATATTTTGGTCTTTTTTTGAAAATTTGGGCTAAATTTCCCACAAATGTTAAACTTTTTTGACTTTTTAACTTAGAATTTGGACATTTTTGGGGGTATTCCGGATTTTTTTCTTAAATGTTGAACATTTTTGGGAATTTTTTAATCTTTTTTTAATATATTTTGGTCCTTTTTTGGAAATTTTGGGCCATTGTTACTAAGAATTTGGACATTTTTTGGAAACTTTGGTCTATTTTTTACGGTGGCCGGGAAGGGCAGAACAAAATTACAAATTGTGAAACACTTTTACAATGGTTAAGACAAATTTACATTTTAGAAAAAAAATTTACATTCACTAAACAAAAATTAAATTGCCATAACACATTTACAAGTTCTGAAACAAATTTACCTTTGGGAAAACAAATTAACAAGACGTGAAACACTTTTACAAACGCTGAAACAAATTCACAAGTGGTGAAACACTTTTACAAGCTCAAGCATTAACCGGAAAGGGAATGTACCAACTCCCGGGATGAACCGGATGTGATAACGGGGAGCGGCAGTCACCCAAGATGGACGGCGTCCAGGTAAAGTTTTGTCCGTTTTGTGGACAACATATTATGCGCTTAACGCGGTTTTGTTTTTCGTGTGGTCGGTCTTTCACAATTCAGATGACCTCCAACAAACACTATTGGCCTATTTGCCGCTCCCCGTTATCACATCCGGTTCATCCCGGGAGTTGGTACATTCCCTTTCCGGTTAATGCTTGAGCTTGTAAAAGTGTTTCGCCACTTGTAAATTTGTTTCAGCGTTTGTAAAAGCGTTTCACGTCTTGTTAATTTGTTTTCCGAAAGGTAAATTTGTTTCAGGACTTGTAAATGTGTTATGGCAATTTAATTTTGTTTAGTGGATGTAAAATTGTTTTCTAAAATGTAAATTTGTCTTAACCATTGTAAGAGTGTTTCACAATTTGGAATTTTGTTTTGCCCTTCTTGGCCACCATAATTTTTGGAAATGTTTTGGCATTTTTCCCAAAATTTTGGTGCTTTTTTGGAAATTTTGGTCTTTTTTTTTTTTTTTTAATTTTGGACTTTTTTTTAAATTTGGCCAATTTTTCTTTAAATTTAGGACATTTTTTACAAAGAATTTGCACATTCTTATGGAAATTTCGGCTTTTTTTCTCTCAAATTTCAGACTTTTTTTGAAATTCTGAACCTTTTTTTGTTTAAAAGAGATTTTTAGGAAATTATTGACATCTTAAACCAGATTATTTAATATATTTTTGGACTTTTTTTGGGTTTTATTTTGAGTTTTTTTATCTGACAATTTTTTTGGACTTTTGACCTTAGAGTTTGAACTTTTTATCTAATTTATTTGACTTTTCAACTTAAAATTTTGACTTTTCCTCAAAATTTTGGACTTTCAATTTTAGAGTTTGACTTTTCATCTCATTAATTTGAATTTTTTGCCTCAGAACTTTTACTTTTTCTTCTAAAAGTTGGACCGTTTAACCGAGAATATGGACGTTTATTTTGAAAATTTGGACTTTTTGTAAAATTTGTAAAAATGAGGATTTTGACTTTTTAGCTTACTATTTTTACTTTTATCTAAATGTTTTGACTCTTTTTAAAAAAGAAAATTGGACTGTCCTACCTCAGAATGAAGAGGTGACAGGATCAGGACGTCCGTGGTTCATCCCACATCTGGTCACCACCTGGAAGGAAGCACAGGCTGAAATTAAAGGACGTCTGGACTGAAGCTCTTTGAAGAGCCTTGTTGCTGAAATGTGTGATATAAAGAAACTTTTCTGCCTTTACCTTTCGTGCTGCCTGTTGAAACAGCACCAGGGCTCTTTGCTGGGATCTGTCGTACACGTTGGTGGTTGGAGCTCTTTCCTGTAAGTAAAGTAAAAGTAAAGAAGACAGCTAATGCTCACGTTCAAAGGAGAAGTTTACAATAATCTGATGGTTCTATTGTGATTAAAGTGACTGATGAGATGAACAGAAACTGCACAGGTTCAAACTCCCTCTCCTCTGCTCCTTACCTCGCTGTCTCCCCTGGTAACAGGTCAGCACAGAGACGAACCTCCCTGAAAGAAACAAATATTTCACCAATACTGTTAAAGCAGTTTTTATTAGACTCTTGTTTCACTTCTAATTCAACCTGTGTGCTTCCAAAACAACTCAAGACACAAGTACAACAGAAAAGAAAACACCTTTTTATCCACCATATCTATTTAATGCACTGTTCTGAAATGTAAACTCATCTTTCCCAGGTCTCTCTAAGTGTATAATGGATCCACATGACTTGTGTGAATGTGAATCTGTAAAGTTGTCCCACCCTCTGGGTTGTTTGGCCTCCAGCTCTTTCACATTTGGTTGAAAAGTTTTCTTCATTTTCTTCTTTTTGAGAGCGCTGCACAACATTCCTTGAGTGGAAGAAACAAAACATCAGACATACTGTATCACTGCAATGAGTGAAATCTGCTCCTCCTGTGTGTGTGTGTGTGTGTGTGTGTGTGTGTGTGTGTGTGTGTGTGAACACCTGATGGAGGCTTCAGTCAAACATTGACACAAGTGACATCACTTTTAGGTTCTGCTACAACTGAACTCTTTCTGCTCCTTTCATTTCTCTCTCACCTTAGTCGACCGGACTTTGCTTTGAAGCTGTTGGTGAAGATGTTTCATTCTCTGTAGCAGCTGCATCTCCACTAACACCTCTTCTTCCAAGTCCAGGATCAAACAAGAGTCTAAAAAAACAGATGATCAGGAAAACTACAACACTGTCTCTTCAACTCTTTAACTTTGACATTTGATTTGTGGATTTGTGTTGAACTGTGAGACAAAAACAATCATCAAAAATGAAGAAATACAAAAAAATATGTCAGTCTGGGCTCCGTGTAGTTACCTGATCTCCATGGTGAAGCTCTTTTCTAAACAAAGAAGGGATGTAGCTCCTGCTTGGCCGACAGAGGCCGACAGCCTGGACGCTTCCATCACTGAAGAGCCTGAAATGACAAAACTTATGAAAGTTAAAAACAGTTTTTCTTGCTGCTGTATCAATAATCAGGCACATTATGAGTCAGAAGTGCATGTGTGTGTTTGCTGTGATACACAATTACAGCCTCGAAGGTTGAAGAAGGAAACTTGTCGTCACGGTGGCATCAGCTGAACCCACAGACAGTTTGTCCAAATCACCAAGAGCCTGAAACATCAAGGAGACAAACAGCATCATGATTTACCTTCAACACAAACATCAGGAGAAATAAAGTGTCTTTAACTTTAAAGTCTGACAGTTGTTGTGGTCTCTCTCTCCTGATGTTAAAGCAGCTTTAAATTCAACCTGTTTGCTTCCTTTTTATACACCACATTTATTTCATGTTTACTCCATCTTTCCCAGGTCTCTGTAAGTGTATAATGTGACCACATGAGGGCGCCAAAGTGCTGCGATTATGCCTCCTTTTCTATTTGTTGTCTTGTAAATTGCCTTTTAGGATAAACAAAGTTGTGTGAATATGAATCTGTAAAGTTGTCCTACCCTCTGGGTCACTTTGCCTTTGGCTCCAAGTCCAGGATCAAACAAGAGTCTAAAAAACACAGGAGATGATCAGAAAAACTTCAACACTGTCTCATTAACTCTTTAACTTTGACTCTTTTTTCCAGATTTAACTATAAAAAAAAGACTTCAGTGAGTAAACCAGTGTGTAGGTTAAAGAAGACTGAAGGAAAAACACCTGAAACTCAAAGTAGCTTCATCTTAAAGAGACAGAGTCACAAACACTGGAGACAAACAAAAGAAGTCAGATTACTTTCTCTGACTGGATAAAACAGGCACAAAGTCTGAAAACAGAGCTGTTAAATTAATTTGTGACAGTGAATCTGCTGACAGGTTCATGTGTGTGAATGAACACAGAGAAAACACAGAGCTACACAAGTACAAACAACAACAATCAATGAAAATAAAACACCTGGAGGACAAATATGCTTCAATGATAACATCAATAAATCATTTTGTTGTCATGAAGCTTTTGAAGATGATGAATGGAGGATTTTTCCTGCACCTGGACTTGTTTGTTTAGTCTCTACACCTTTAGTTGATGAAATTCATTTCTCTGTCTGCTGATGAAAGTTTCTCTGCTTCACTTTAAAATCTGAAAACCTCTCAGTGAAATATAAACTGGTATCTGAGCATTTCTGACCCTGAATCTCTGGGTTTAATCAGGTGGAAATGAAAAGGCCACTCACCTCAGTCCATCAGGTCTTTTCTCTTCTCTTCTTTGTGTCTGTGCTGTTGGATTTTTCTCTTCTTTCTTTTAAAAACTCAGTCAAACTTTCATCTTTATCGTCTTTAGAAAAATAAAAGAGTTAAATCCATCCATGGAGCGTGTCGGCGTTCAGGTGGAGGAGGTGAGGAGGTAATTACAGAACAAACAGGAAACACCTGTTTTCAAAGGTGCCATGTTGAATCTCGCGCTCTTCCGCCAGATCTCGCGTGAACTGAGTCTGAGAGCTTAATCTCGCAGGTAAAGCTTCTCAGGATTTAACTTCATGAGTTGTCGTGCTCCACATGACACTTAAACATAAAAAGATAAAATTTTAGACCTGGTTTTGTTTTCTGAAGCTTTAAAGTTACCCTGATACCGGCACGAGATTTTTCTACTTCCTGCTTTTTCTTCTTCTGCGGATTCTGCAGCTACATACACACATCAAAGGAACAGTGCTGCCCTCTACCTCACACACTCAGCTCCACCTGGAAACACACACATTTCACTTCATCATCTCCATTTGAGTTTTCAGCACCTTTTCTCATTTACTGCAGTCAAAACATAGGATGAACTAAACAGCAAACATCATTTAAATCAACTTCTCAGCAATCTGAAGTCTCAAAATACCATTAAAGCCAAACAACATGCATCTGATTCTGATTATCTGATATCATATTTACCCCAAAGCAAAAATTATTCAAACTCTCTGTGATATTGCAGTACAATTTTGCACCACAATCTGTTGACAAAGAGCATTTGGGCTTATTTAAAATAAATGCTTATACACATTTTAATTGACCATTTCACCCAAGATCATTTCCACCAAAATGTCCTTTATTTTATTTGACACCACTTCAATATCATTACTCCACTTGGAATTTCGCTTGGCAGTTTGAAGCCATAATGTCCTCTTGTTGTTTTTCAGCATGTTCTCATTCCAGGCTTTTCCCACAGCTTCCCACTTTGAGAACTCTTTTCTTGTTCTCATCATGTTATCCATGTGATGTGCGTTGATGTCTGTTTGTAGTTATCAAAGCTGTCTCTTTGACTGAAAAACAAAGGATCCCATGGTGCTTCCTTTAATACCTCCGCAGTCAAAAGTAGTCCTTTAAATATATTATGAAAAAATTGTCTCTCATTCCTGTAATCCTTCAGAAGGTCCAATCACAGTTTCATGTCTTTCTGATGGAAGCGTAACACAGACAGCCTCTCGTTCCCAGCTCTTGTTGACAAAAAGGACTCTCCCTTTAAACCACACTGGTCCAGTAAGGTGATAATCTCCTCTGGTGATAAAGATCATCTTGTTATAAAATGCTAACCACACTCAAATAATCCCAAAGAAATGCTCAGACTCACCTGGGTTGTTCTCAGCTATGGTGATAAGATAGAAAACTCCTTTACATGAGAGCAGCTGAGCTACCAAAGGCAGGAATCTGTCTGTTACCTCTCGTCCTCGCTTCCCACCGGCCCAAGCAGCTTCTATACCTCTGCTGCCAACCTGGAACAACAACAGCACAGTTGAACTAAACCTTACTCAATACATTTAAAAAGAAAAACTGTAGTCAGCTGACCCACCTCCTCTGATGGAGTGACTACATAAGGAGGGTTGAAGAGCAGGACGTCCACTTTCCCAGAGAGACGGGGAAGAAGAGAGTCCACCTACAGGTGAGAGAAAGACAGGTAAGAAATGTGGAGGCTGCACGAAAAGTCTGACCACATGATTCATTTTGGTGCTTCATGCAATGGGCAGTGTGACTTTTTATATAATTAAACATGAACATTAAACATTACTATTTCTATAAATCTGGTCAAATTTATAAAATAAAGTTTAAAAAGTGGTTTATTTTAGAATGTGAAACATTACAATCCCAGTCTAAAGTGTGTCTTTTTTTATTTTGCAAAAACCTTTATTTATCATATGATATGACTTTACAAATTTGCAGGTCTTCGATACAGAATAATAGTATCAGTTTGCAAAGACCAAATTGCAGATCTTCAACAACAGAAAATACAACAACATATAACCTGCCAGGGGGAATAAGACTTTACACAAAACTGTCAAAATGTTCACAAATATTCATGGTTTTTATCACCTTCTGATTAAGAGAAAACTTAATGGATTCTGTGTATTGTTTGATCTCATTGTGAAAAGTAATAAAGGATGTTTTTTATGTGTGAACTTACACTTGTGAATGTGAAATTTAGCCAAAAGAATGATGAGATTAATTATAAAGGTTTCTTTAGGCTTTGACTTATTTCTGTTATAGTCAGAGAGACCAAACAACACATCCCTCCAAAACAGTTTAAAATCCTTTTCAATATTTTTAGCAATAAAATTACAGATATCGATCCAGAAGAAGTCTAAAGTGTGTCAAAAGCCTCACCAGGGATGTGATGACAGGCTGCAGCAGCACATTGTTCCGTGAAGCTGTCACTGCTGTGCACTCTGCTGCTACAGGATTCACATCTGTGCACCTGAACCACACAGAGACACGTGATCACTGCTCCTGTTTTCTGTAACGTGCTGCACAAAAACTTGATACTAACTCACAGATAAAGAGCTGAAGGTCCGATGACTGAGGCCAAAGCTGCTGAGAGCACTCCAGACCCGCTGCCCACCTCCAGACACACACAGGGGCTGAGGACAGTGAAGTAAACACACTCAGATCCACTGAACTGACCCTCCTGATGCGTTCAGGTGCACGTCTCACAAACCTCAGCACTTTCAGCCTCTCCGCATCTTTCTCCAGGGCGTCCATCAACAGGAAAGAGTCCTCAGCGGGTTCATAAACGTCCACGAAGTCTCCACGTCCCGCGTGAGAGTATAAAGGTGTAGAAATACCTGTAAACATGGTTGGTGAACACGCGCGCCTTGATTTTCCGGCATTTGTCGAGTTGTTGCCGCAACTTCCGTGTTTACGTCTTGCGTCACTGGGAGGAAGTCTCGCGAGAAGTGGACCTGGCTTGATCCTATGATTCGGTCCTTCCCACCTCATTAGCATATGGACACAACTGTATGAATGAATACATTAATGTTGAAATAAGTAAATATTGAAATCAACAAACGGAGATATTAAAAAATATTGTAAAAAAATGTGGAAGAAATAAATGTTGAACTACTGTCAAGGCATTATATTACTTAATGTATGATTGGTTTGTTTGTTGACCACTTTTTATTGATTTTTCAGGGCCTTAAGTATTTGATCATGTATTGTTTCAATCATTTTTAACATTTTTATTCCATTTTTTTGCATTTATGTACACTGCTATCAGATTTACTCCTCCATTTACATTATATTTCACCCTTTGTGTTCCAATAAATCTGATGGTACAAAAGTTTATCTTTGACTGATCCATGTTTGAAGTAGTCACTGACTGAAAGAACACACACAGACACTCATTTGTGCCAAAAACATGAAAGCAGATCTCATAAAAACAGTCAAACACATGGTCAAAATTTAAAACTTTTATTTGTGAACCAATGAAATGAACTCCAATCCATCTGTGCCGTCTATCTTTAAGATTATTCAACATAAACATAAGAAGACAAAAGACGTGACAGCTGGTGCCAAAGCAGGCATCACTACAGACCCTGGGGCGGTTGGTGGAGGTGTGGATTGAAGTCTCCTCCTCCAGTGAAACGCTGCACTATAGCGATGCATGCTGCTGGTTGAGGATCTCTGAAGAAAATACAAAAACATGGGCTCACAAGTTCCTTTACCCACCTGCTATGGCAAACACAACGCTAACAACGGACACTGAAGTAAAACACAAAAGGTGAGCCTCAGTGTCCGGCCTTGAACAAGTGCTTTTAAATTCAAAAATATCAACCCGCACCAGCTGTCACGTAAAAAAAACAATTCCATAAACATTTTCTCATCATATTGTTAATAAAAAAAAAGAAAATTTGATTCAAAAATTGCACTCTTGAGCACTCCAAAAAAAAGATGGAGTCATTTTGCCGTCTGAGCACAAACAGTTTTGTTTGGATTTTTTTTTTCTGAATATTCAAGGAAAGAAATTGGCCTGCTCTCTATGTGAGACTGGAGAAAAGTGTACCAGGAAGGTCCCTTCATGTGGAGAAGTACAGTAAGTTTCTACATGTTCCATTTGAGGTCTGAAAACTAACATCTTCAAGAGAAACTGTTAAAGTATCAGACGCCTTAGCTTCTTTGTAAAATTCTATTCATGCAGCATCATTTCTTTCACTTTCAGTAAAAAATGAGAATAAACTCACAAAAATCTGGGAGCAGGAGGACGTTAAACCTTTTCCATCACTATTCTGTGCAGTGACGGCTGCAGTGTGAGCTTTTATCCAAAATAGAGGGGTTTAACTCCTGAATACGTAACAGCAACCATGTTTGTTGATCTTTTGGAGGAGAAGGAGGGCGAGGGGGGGGGGGCACTCTGAGCGTTTGACTCCCAGTCACCACTGCTAACATTACTGAGGTAGAGATTTGTCCTGAAATCCAGGACTGATGTTTTCATAAGCTCCCCAGTCAGAGAGGTACCAGGCTTTCCACACACACACTCTCAGTCTTTCACACACACTCACACTTAAATGGTTCCACAGACAGACAGAGGAACAAACCTCTCTGCTCCTCTGTCTGTCCGTGAACCACCCTGGGATCCTTTGTGAGCTGGCAGGCAGAGAAAACCATCTGTGGTGACAGGGAGTCAAACACTCCGGGGCACAAATAAACACACACACACCTACACAACTATCAATTAGCTTATCTTTAAACACGTTCTCACTGGAGGGCAATAGTTCCTGCTACCCTATCCCCTCTACATGTAAAAAACTTTCCCTTTTGTGACCTCACTACATTCATTCACCAGAACCTGCTGTGTGGCTCTACAATTGACCTGGATTTTGTTCAGAATACTGCGTTCGCTGATGTTGAATTAAGCCTGACATGAAACTACTGAAACACTGTGGAGTCATTTCAAAGAATAACACGTTTTAAATTGATCCGATTGGTTGAAATGGTCTCAGCTTGGCACTATAGTCATTCAGAGAAGCTGAGAGGATTAGCATAATTAGCTTGATATGTTTGGAAATAGACGCGAAATGAAAATATTGACCTCTTAACTCTAGTTTGTATTCCTCATCTTGGACTAGCGTTAATATGTTGAACAGAGAACTAAAAAAGAAGGGCGTCATCAATAAAATAAGTCAGAAAAAGCAGCAGAAACAACTTAAAAAAGAAAGGACAGGAAAACATACTAAACTTTTACATACAAGTTGTCAAGCATAACAAACAAAAAGTAGCTTTCTATGGCCGAGTTAGCTCAAAATGAAAACGCTCCAATTTTGGTTTTCTCTTTACAGATGATCTTGTTCAGAGTGGCGTGTAGGCAGCTCCGTCAGAGGGAGGCATCGGAAACTTTCAGAGTGGAAATGTTAAGCAGGACTTTGGCAGTTTTTTCACAACACCTGTCACCTGTCGTCCGCAGAGAGCGAGCGTCCGCTGAGGGGAGAGTTCTGTAGCGGACGCCCCTGAGGACAAAAAGGTGCTGCTGTCCTCACATGGACTCAAACTCGTCGATGCGCTGCTTCGTGTTGCCCTGTCGGATCTGGCGGAGGGTTTTGTATTTGTCTCGGCCCGCTTTGACGTTCTCGGCGTGCAGCACGTCGTTCTGTGTCTTCTTGGTTTCGTCTCGGGCCTCGGCCAACTCGGTGCTTAAAGTCTGAGAGAGAAAAGAGGAGGAAGGATGAGGTGAAGCGAGACTGAATAAAGGAATAAAGAACAATGACGCATGTGTAGAGGACAAAGTGCAGGGGAAAAAAAGAGCTAAAAGGTATGAAGTGAACATCTGTTTGAAGCTTCTACAGCCTCTGGTTGTCTCTTGAAAAGTCATTTAACAGCAGAAGAGAGCAAACATTTCAAATCCTTCAAACCCTAAATGTTCAGCAGCACCTTCCCCATTAAAGATGGAGCTCTTGTGGGTTTTATATCTTGCAGATTTTGGAAATGTAAGAGGAGAACCTGCTCTCCACAGGTTAAGAAGCAGTCAACTGACCTATGGCTAAGTCCCACCCAAAAACACAATGAGCCAATCAGAGAGTGTGTAGCTGTTCAGGTTTTATTCAGTTTTATGATTTTTTTTTTCTGAGATTTTAAGTTTGAAAATGGTCAAACAGTGTTCATAAGGTACATGCAACTCCAACACAAGGTATCCTGAGAGGCTGAGTGTAATTTAACACTTTCCTCAACCACATCTGAACCCAGAAAGGTGTCAATTTTGGATAAGGTTGTGCGATAGACCACATCAACTCAGCATACTCGTCCTGTTACTGAATACCGTTTGTCTGAGTGGAGGGGGCGGGGCTTAGCCATGAGTCAGTTGCTCAGCAGAAAGCTCAGCTTCAAACGCAGAGAAGCCACTTTGTTATATATTTACAGCACAAAGCAACTACAAGCAGAACATCATTTGTGTTTGTGGGAAGTGACTTGGCTGATTCTATTCATCAGTATCTTGGGACTTGGATCTGGAGCCGCTGGTCTTAAAGTTCTGTCAAAGTTTGTTCCTCCGTTTGCTCCGCTGGGTCTGCTTTAAAGCCGGGCTACAGTCTAAGCCAGCGTGTCTACTCCTGTGAAAAGCAGGAGGTCAAAGAAGAGCAGAGCCTCATCTTACCCTGATGTGCCAATTCCTGGCTGGTTTTTCTTCTTCACAACAAAACTGCTGTTAGAAAATAACGTTATCTTGTTGTTATTTGAGCGTGAGCTGGCTGCAAATCTCTTAGGAGAAAGAGCTGCTTTTGTTTATTTCTCCATCTCGATGAATTAGATGTGAATGATATGAATCAGGGGTGTGTGTCGGGGATCCACTGTATGTGCTGATACATTTAACTTTAAATCTCACCTGGAGCTGCTTCTTGACCCTCTCGTTCTTCTGGGCCTCGGTGACGCGTGCCTCCTCGCTGCGCAGGTCCAGCTGGCTGACCCCCTCGTTGGAGAGCTCGGCGCTGGCCTCCGCGTGGTTCTCGTCCTGCTCGTCGTGCTCGTTCTCAGAGTTGCCGCCTGGAGGAGTGGGCATCACGGTGACGGCGGTCTTCAGCTCCTCTTTTGTTTTCTCCAGGTCGTCCTGGGCTGACAGGGCCTGCAGGGGGAGAGATGGAGACGGTTTATATTTTGGTTCAGGAGTCCTGATTGGAGGTCAGAGCGTCAGGTGGGCGTACCTTGTGCTGCCATTCAGTGGCTTCCTCATCTTTCTTCCTTTTGGCGTCCTCCAGGAGAGCAATCTTGGCGGTGAACTCAGCCAGTTCTGCAGCCTGAGAGAGAGCAAAGATTGTCCTCACACTCATTCTGTTTAAAATGTTTGTGTTTTAAAGAGCTTTGGGAGTAGGAGACCACAGGTACCAGTTGCTCCTGGTTCTTCTGCTGGTCTTCAGCCTGTTTAGCTAGCTCCGCCTTGGCCTCCTCTGCCGCCCGCCTCTCTCTCTCCAGCCTGTCAGCCTCCTCTCTCGCCCTCTTTCTCTCCTGCTCCAGCTCCATCGCCTTGCGGGTCTGTTCCTCGAGCTCTGCAGATGTTCAACAAGCCATTTTACGCTCTGTTTATGCACTTTTTAACTCCCAAACAAGCACAATGTTGGACCCGAGGGACTTTTCCTAAGAGATTCTCTCATTTAAACAGAGAGCAAAGATGAGAGAGCAGATGGATGAAAGGAAACGCGTACCTTTCTGAGCTCTCATCGTCTGCTCTTCAATCTGTTTCAGCCTCTCCATGAGCTCCTCTTTCTCACGCTCTATCCTCTCCTTCTCTTTCTCTGCGTACTCTCGCTTCTTCTTCTCATTCTCCAGCTGAGCCCTGAAAGATTAACAAACCATATCCAACTTGAAACAAGCACTCAATTCCTCCTTTGCTTCAGTGAGCAATAAGAGGCAAAACCGCCCTCTGGTGGGCAAAGTTCAGTGATCTTACCTCTCCATCTGTTTGTGGTTTTTCTCCTCCCGGGCCTGAGCTTTCATCTGCTGCACCTCGATGGTGTCGGGCTTTCTCCTCCTCATGTACAACTCATGGTTCCCCATACACAACGCCAAAATCCGCTTGTTGATGCGCAGCCGTGGAGCGTAAAACACAAAGTCCTATCAAGACAAAGGAGGAGGAGGAGGAGGAACACCCTCGGGTTAAGAAAAAGACAAACTCTGTGAGGATTTGGAAGAAACTTTCATGACTTCAACACTCACTGGTGCTTTTTTGTCGATGGGTTTGATCACAAACTTCTTGTCGTTGAAAGAAATGTTTCGAATCTCGCTCCAGGGGAAGCCGATCTTTGGTGTCAGTCTGAAACAAAAGTGCACAAAGTGTTTGAATCTGGAGACACATATATCAGCCAGCAGGTGGTGCACTGAGCATGTATGCGTTTCTCTGATCAGATGAGGAAACAGAAATAAAAAGACAAAACAGGGGATTTATCAACCATCCCTGGTTTCCTTCCTTCCTTGGTCACCTGGAGAATAGAAGAAGAAGAACAGCCCCTGTGATGACCTCAGATGACAGACAGGAAGAGGAAAACAGCGAGAGGAAATGCTGCAGGAGATGTGATTAAATCTATCCTTTTTTCCACAAAGGGTAAAAAATATCTCAGTGTAGAGGACAGGAAAGACTCCAACAGAGGACAGACGCTGCCTTCCTTTCTCCACCCATCTCTCAGTCAGTGCAGCTAAAATAGAAGTTATGGAACATGGAGCACTCTGTATCCTTCACTTTTTTGTTATTAAACTCAACACATATTTGATGAGCTCCTTACTTGTCCTCGTGTTCGTAAATGTTGAGGCCGAGTGCGTCCACGCCCAGCCACAGCTGTGTGCCTTTCTTGTTCTTGATCTCAAAGTAGTTGACGCCGTACATCTCCAAGTCCTGGGCGATTTTCAGATATTCCATCATGGAGTCCTCTCTGGAAAAGAGGAGAAACATAGATGAGAAATGAAGACATTAACCACAGGGTGACTGCAGGCTCCACAGAGTCAGTGTCTACATAAACATCAGTAACATGGACAAACTTTTTGACCCACACCTGGAGGGCGGGGGGTCCATACCTGAGCATTCCTCTGTGCTCTTCATGCCAGGTCTGTATCCTGTCTTCCCACTGCTCCTTCGTCAGTTTGTGCTGCTCCAGGACTCTGCACACACACACACAAACAGGATGACTTCACCTGTCTGGATTGCTGAACACTACAAATGACTTCCGCGGGAGGAAATCATTGAGGCAACACGATGCATTCCAGGTTTCACACTCTCTTCTGTTTTCACATGAGCTGGGACAAGTCTTTACCTCTGAGGCAGCAGTCTGTCGTGGGTGAGGTAACCGGGCTTGTGGACGTCTTTGCTGTAGTCTCCATACCTGGTCTGGACGGCGTAGGAGGCTAAGAGCACGGCTGTCTCTGGGGGACAGTAGTTCTCATCGTTCAGGATGGCCTCTTTCACCTAGGGGGGATTCACTCATTAGTTTTAAACATATTAGAAGCAGATTTATGGAAACCTGGATGGAAACTGAGCTGTTTTGTTACCTGCAGAAAGAAGAGTCTCTGTGTGATCTCCTGGATCAGCTCTTCTGAAACGTCCTCTGGGAAAAACTTGGCTCTGAACTTGAACTGCAGAGGGTTTTCTTTCTTCACATCCTGCTGAGTCACCTGGAATTCAAACAGAAACATCCCCAGCTGTTCATCAGAAAATCACAAAGAGGGTCCTGATTAGTGATGAAGCTATAAATTCATTTCTTTACACTGTGGGCTCTTCATTCTCACACACATACAGAAGAGTTTCCATTCTGAGCTGCTTAAATCCTTTTATCCATCACACAGCTGACAGGTCTGCGTTGGTCTCTGCTGCCTAGAGGCTTTTAAATCATGAACACACACACACACACACTGTGCTTTCACAACTCTCAAATGTATCCAGCATTTTTCATCAAGTCTATCTGAAGCCCTCAACTCTCCCTCTCTCTCTCTCTCTCTCCCACACACACATGTAAAGTGTGAGGGGAGTCTTCTGTCATGCTTAGTCGGCTGGCTGTTGTGTGTGTGGGTGTGTTAGCTTGAGAGGGAGAAAGAAAGAGAGGGAGGGAGGGAGGGAGCGTGTTAAAAACGAGCTGATCTGAGGCCCCAGATGTAGCACAGCTTCTGGGCAAACAAACTTTGGATGAAACCGATGGATGAAAGTGGGACAGAGCAGAGAGAGCCTGATCATCCACAGATACATTACAATCACACACACAGAATAAACTCAACTTATATGAAGCTACATTTGGTGGATTTGCTGGAAAAGCAGAGAGATACTCACCTTCTTGTTGAGTTTGAGCCAGGTGATGTAGCCTTTACTGTCGATGTACTGCAGACCGAAGAACCAGACCTCTCGCAGCCCCACTGTCTTCACCACCTGAGAGTCAACCAAGACAAAAAAGTAAAGTATAAAGTACTAAGTATTAAAAATCCTAAAAAGTAAAAGCATCATCTTTATTCTGACCTGGTCAAAGAGCTGTTTCCCTGTGGTGTTGGGTTGGATGGCGAACTCCAGCTCTGCATCCATGGTGGTCACTCGGACATTGATCTGGAAAACAAATGTTTACTTCAGTTGCTAAGATTCACAGACTCTATCCTGAATCCAGCACTGTGGGCGCACAAACTTGACTTCATTTTATTGAAACTACTGAGTGTTTTTTCCAACATTAACTTTGACACACAAACCAGTGTGTTTAATGTGTCAGTTTTCCACAACTTTTGTTTCCCTACATGTTTCCATCCCTGACTGCCAGGAGGCAGCCGTTAACTCCCCAGCTCCACGGGGTGGAGCAGAGAATAAAGGCAGTCATTGGCTGTGCCCCGCTAACTGCACTGGCAGCAGGCCTAGCAGCAGCCAGTAGCAGGGGCTGACCTTCCAGATATCTGACATCCTTCCTCTCACACCTACGCACGCTGAGCCCAGTGTTGCCTCAGCTGTGGTTAGCAGAGATACAGAGGGGAGCGCGAGAGGCGGTGCACGAACAAGAAGTTGCACAGAAAAAGAAGAAGAAGCGGGAGGATAAATGTAACAGGAAGTGAGAGATTGTTCAGAGACGTTACTGTTTGAAAAAAGGAGGGAAATAAACGCAACCGTCCTTCTTCCTCTGAGCCGCTTCACACAAACTTCACTTCGGCTGATGTTGCATTTCTCCCTCATTGTCTCTTAACTCTCTCTGGAATGAATAATCCATGAGATTTGAGTCTATACAGCACATAGCTGGACTCTCTCTGCACCACAATGTATCTGCCTCTCATTCATTAGACATGAAAATCCAGACCTCCCACTTTGCCTTCATTATAACTGTAAAGTGCACTCAAATGTGCATTAAAGTTAAATTTAGAGATGCTTCATCATCTACTCCTTCAAGTGCACCCTGGATTCATCTGTTCAGCTTCACTGCTGCTTGAGTTGAGTCTGTTTTGGTTTCAGTGGCTGCTTCATTGACTCTGTGAGTAGTTATGGAGAACGTAGGTTTCCAAGTGACCGGACATGAATGTTCCTTCTCCTGCATGTGTGAAGAGCCAGCTTTTGTGTGTGTGTGTGTCTCAAAACATCGCCAACCCACAGTGCACACAGAGAGGTGGAATCCTGCACGGACCAGACGGTCAGTTAATCCTCTCTCTCCTGCAGAGAGAGAAAGAGGGGGGGTGGGGGGGTGGTGGGTGGTGGAGAGCGACGACAACATGCCGACGCTGTGACACAGCTAATCACACACGCTGACAACTGAGCAGTCTCAAAGGAGTGACTTTTGCAAGCCTGGCCTTAGACGACACAGTCTGGGATGCAGATTTTGAAAGTGTCCAGAGGAGGTCTGAGCGAGTCAGCACAAATGAGATTACATCGCAACGTGGCCTCCTGGAATATTCCAATCACAGACAGAGACGTATTTCTTAAACCTCAGATACTAACATCAGTTGGCAAAGTATGTTTATACATGGCAGTGCCAAGGCCATCCTACTCACTGTACATTACAAATGAATCTGTATATTATTTAAATAGCTTTGTATTGAATGCACAATAACAAGTTGCATCTCTCCATTACTTAGGGGGTCCTTGGTGTGAAAAATAGTTGCAATATGGGGAAAAATAATCGCATTAAGATTATTTTTGCAGATTGTTCAGCCCTCGTCCAGAGTCACCCAGATATAGTGAAGCGTGCTCTGTGGCTGCACCTCAAGCCTGACATTAAATTCTGCATTGAATCTGTGTCAGTGGTTCATCACAGCCCTGCAGACCAAAACAAGTGTGACTGACCCCCCGAACAGCAACCAGCTTCCACATGCAACTCTGTTTGACAGATATTAGCTTAATGAGTGTCATTTGTGTGTTTATATTCTGCTTTACGTGAGTTAAAGTTCCACCAATGCATCTGCTACAGACACATTTGTGAGCTAATATAAGAATCTTCTCCTAACACTCATGGAGAAGTTATTAGCGGGTTTTATGTGCATGATTTGCAGTTCCACTGACTCAAAGTGAACAAAGAAGACTCTGAAGGCTCTTTCTCCAGGCTGCATCACTCAAAGGATAGTTCCCCTCCCATGTGCTCTTAAATCCCCCTCTCCATTTCAGCTCTGAAGACGAGTCCCCTCCCAGACAGGCCTCTTGTTAAATGTGCAGCTGTTTAGTAACTGTAAGCTGTTAAGAGGAGCTTTGCTGAGAGAGGCCTTAAAAGAGACAGACGCACACGTACACACACATACGCTTCAATCAGGAGAAGTACTAATCTGGCCTGCTGGGCTCCGAGCAGCTGTCTGTCCCTCTGATTAACCCCCCTGCAGGGTGAGGCAAGCTTCAGAGGGAGACAGGAAGGAGGAGTGAGAACAGGAGAGGAAGAATCACTGCGGCTCCGTAACACAAACATGCATCCTTTAGGGGGGAAGGGACGGTGAGTGGAAGTTATTTTACAGATAGTAAAGCGGAGACAGGGGTTAAAGGTCAAACAGAGCGAGCAAACAAACTTTTGATGCTGAATCCCCTCTTCCTGTGAGTTTTCCTGACTCTTCTAAGTTCAATATTTTGTCAATTTGCGTGACTCCAGCCCTCTCTGACACTGATAATCCTCTTTCTTCACCTCCCTTCAGCACTTCCACACAGCCAGGATGTTGACCTAGCCGGAGCCCCGATTTATTATACAGCAGGCCTCCTCTACAGGGAACAGGAAAAACAGCCACAAGCTAGGAAACCAATGAGGGCCCTCTTTTTCCTGTGGGGTGCTGTCATCTCATAACTCTCCAGCTGGAGTTCAGCCCAGAGAGAGCACTAAAGCAGAAAGGTCAGGGTGGATGAGACACAGAAACCACAACAGATTTACCAAACTGAAGCTACTCTTTAGAATATGAGTGTTCAAATCAAGAAAGTTTATGCTTTTGCTTAAACATAAGTAAGAAACAACATCAGCGCTTTCCCTCCTGCTTCCTCTGTTTATTATGTCAGTGTCTCTGTGCTGTACTTTCTCTGTCTGTTTTTGGGATGGTGCCTCACTGACTTCAGGGACAGGAGGAGGAAATGAGGGGTGACATCAGTGCCCGGTTCCTTCTTCCTCTGTATCCTTCTAAGTCCCCCAACATGCAAACACCAGTCGCTTCAAGAACAGCCACACAAGGAACAGCTGCTGCTCTTGGAAAGTTTCTGATGCAATCTCCATGTAAGACACTCCGATCGATACACCGAGTCGCCATCGTGCTCCAAAATCTCATCTGTGTGTGATCTGTGCCCTCTCCACTTTAATTACGAGAGCTCGACCCAGATCTGTTTGTGCTGAAAACAGCAGCACTAACAGCCATGAAAGAAGGAACTGCATCAAATTGCTTTTCTGTTTTGGCGTTGTTCACATCCCAGGACTCTGGCATTCTCTCCACCCTTTAAACAACAAAGGCAGCAGTGTTGCAGTTGCAGGCCTGTGGGCCAGGCACTTCGCTTCACACTCTGGCTGTTGTTTACTTGGAAGAGGAGTAAGAGGAGTGGGAGCAGCTGGGGGGGACTTTAACTTCTCTGATGCACACATGTCGCCTGCAGGCCCCCATACTGCAACCTTCATGTTTCTTATTACTGTCATGTATCATTAACTACTTATTAAGTTGCGCCTGAAACTCTCTTTCTTGTATCAAACAGTCTGAATCAATTAGCATGCCTTTCTACTCTCTCTTCCTCTGTAGTTTTCTCAACATCCTTGTAGAGTAAAGGCCTCATCAAACTTTTCTAAGCATCTCACCGGTTTCGGCATCTTTGCTTCCTCTCCTCCTTGCACCCGACAGATGAGAGGGTAAACCCGTCACAGGACGGCAACGACACAGGTAACACAGGATCTGAAAGCACAAGACATGATGGTCAAATAACAGTAGAACAAGGATGCAAACATGGATTAATACTTGGGCTAATTGTGTTTACTTTTCCCTGTGTTGATATCCATATCTTTTTATTATTGTTTTGGGTCAGGAAACACAAACATGAGGGAGAAAAGAAGGGAAAATATTGCAATGTTGCACTTGCAGGGCATATTGTGATTTCATCCAATTTGCAAGTAATTACCCAGCCTTGTTTAACATCAAGTTCATTTCCCAGATCTGGTCTGTAAAATCCACATCACAGTCCCAGGGGAGTCTGGTTGAAACATAAGCCTGGAGGTTTGGTCATGACCTGTGTTGAACTGTCATATGATCCTAAAATAACTGCCTCACCCTATGTTGTGTCAACATGTCATGGTATCAATCAGACCTGGAAGATGCTGAGTCCTGCAGCAAGACATGCTGACAGCTGGAGGACTCTCTGGAAAAGAGTTTCAGGAATCTAAAACTCTAAGGATGCACATGAATGGACTTGGTTTTGTTTATAATAAACATGAACATTGTGCAATGATGCTTTGTGATGTATTTGAGCAACTACAATAGACTTATTTTGACATAATAACCCAAACAGTAATAAATATAAGAACAATTTCACCTAAAAAGTGAGAAGTGGCGTCAAAATCTAAGGAATTTGAAAGTAAGGAAGCCTAGAGAGGCCATTTCTGTTGTAGTTCGCCCTCCACATGGAGACATGCCCACTTGTAGCTGAGCAATTAGCCCGTTTCCCCGCCGAGAGTTGGCAACCGTTACTCAGAAATTAAACCACATCTAAATCCAATTGTCAACAACCTTAAACACTTTCACGCAGGTAAATAAAACACACAAGCACTACGAGATAAAAAATAAAAATCAGGGAAGATTTTCTCCCATTAAAGCCGTGTTTTCCTCTCCTTAAGGTCGCGATCAAAACAACCCAAAGTGAGGCTGAGGCTGACAGCTCGGTGTTAAATAACAGCCTTAAAAATGTTCGCCATCATTTATTTCCTCCGATCGCCACCAAAACATTTGCAGGAACTGTCATGAAGATCTACGTAGCGTCAAATCCTTTGTTTCTCACTGAATCTGTCGACTACAACTTCACACAAGTCTCTCACTGTGTGGTAGGGAATTAAATATGAATTAGCCGAGCACGAGGATATCCGCTATTGCATCAAACTTGAAGAAGCTCATCTTTTTAGGGAGAGGCACTAACTCACCGGGGGGACGAAGTAGCTCCTGGAATTGGTGAAAAAACGGCTCCGATCTTCAGATTTTAGCCAAATATCCGCGATGAAAAACCCGCTCTCCTCCTGTTTGGTTATCTCCTTAAAGCTCGGTCCTGAGAAATTCCCGCAGATAGAGGAAAAACCGTTGAAGTCTTAACAAGCATAAGGCGATTTGGGGAACCAGCGTTAAAGCAGGGAGACAGGAGCGTCACTACTTCCGGCGACGGATTTCAAATTAAAAGTCGCGCGTAAGCGTTTTAGATAAATTATACAATATTTTAGCAACAAATACGCGCTGAAAGCTGGTTTGAAGAATAAATTAAACTGAAAAACTAAGAATAGAAGTTATTTGAACGAAAATAAATAAAGGAAAAAATACAGGGAAATCGAATTAAGTTAAAACGTTGGTTGCACATATTTTAATTATAATAGATCAATAATTATACGTATAAGTACAGCACATTTGTAAGTGGAGAAAAGTTAAGCAATGTCAGCACTGCAGTTAATTTTTTCATTTGATTTTGCTCAAAAGTGAGGCTTATTTTCACTAAATTGCACAGCTGTATTTGTACATTTTGTTTTACACTTTTAATGTCTTGATTTTTCCTTTATTTTTCTAGTTTTACCAATTTACATCTGAACTTATTTAATTTCCCATTCTATTTGTTTTACAGCCTCTCATTCTGAATTAATTAAGCTGTTGCTAGTTGTGTTATTTCCTGTTTAATTGTTAAGCACCAATACACCAAGTTCTGCTTGTTCAACCAACCAACAATCCATCAAGAATCAAAAATCAGTTCATTTTTATATCTTTGGAGGTGTATTGTTTTACCCTTTATTTACTGCCATCTACAAAGGCAGTTCTGTGTCAACAGTGACACATTTCCCCAAGGGGACAATACATTTTATTGTATTGTAGAAGTAAAACTGCCTGATTTACTCTCTTTTGGTTTATTTTGAAGGGACAAAATGTCCATTTTTCCATTGCTGCCTTTTAGTTCTGGCCTGCACTTCATGCAGCAAATTGCAGAATTGTTCAACATGGCTGTCAGTGAGCAAGATGTGGAAGTACAGCATGAATGTATGGAGGGTACAGTTTTTCAAAGGGTTGGATTTGTGGCACAGCTCCCCACTGTGGACACTTTGGAGAATAGGTCTGTGCCTGTCATCGCAAGAGGCTTTAAAGTTGTGTGTGAATATACACGTGTATAATATTCAGACAATAATATTCTTACAAGGACAATGTGCATGTTTGTGTGATGTAATACAAACCCGTTTGAAGGACCTCATTCATCACATCATCTTTAATCAACAATCACAGATACAGTTGAAAATGTTACAATCGTTGGTTAGTAACAGTTACTCTACTGGAAAAAATGTAAGTTTAGAACTGAATTACCATGCTGGTTTGTGGTTACATAGCACTGAATAACCTCAGTGAAAAATTGTGTCCATACCAGAGTTAAAGCAGAGTGTTACACCATAACAGATACTTAAACAAACACTTAGTTGCAGGAAAACAAGCCAGTTATGCGTAGAGGTGAGCCTACAGAAACTTCACTGCTAGCACTGTCACGCGTGATGCTAGACAGAAAACACGGCTTTATATACAAATAAAAAAAGAGAACATGCAGAATCTAAAACAAATCAAAACATGCATAACATATAGCTGAACATAGTTCAGAGTATTGGATGTGTCATAAGCACAATGCCATGAAGAGGCATTACTTTGGGCCCACGCTCAGGGGCCACACTGACACACGGTGCCAGGGGGCCAGAACGAAGGCGCTTCTTCAATATACTCAAAGGTTCTTTTGTTAACAGCACGTGTGATTGTACAGTTTGGTGTCGGTACAATGTGACACGTTGGATAGGAAAAGAACCAGGGGCTTTTTGATGCTGGCTTGTGATGGACAGTTTGACGAGCTCAAAGTCTGTTGGCTTTCATTCCTTGGCGGAAATTTTGAGCTTGTGGAGAAATAATTTTGAAAATACAGAATATAATATTTGAAGAAAATGAGCCAAAGATCTGATAATCTATTATAATAAATGATTATTCTTGATATGTCTTAACATAATGGACTGTTTATGGTTCTCTATTTTAATGCAAAAGTGAGATATTTTCTCACAATAAAGCTCGACCCAAGCACAATTTTGAGGTTTTAATTAACAAAATGACCGCCAAAGGAAAAGGGGGCTGTCAGATCATTGGGGCTAAATTGTTTTTCAGAAACTTTGCAGCCTGTACAAGCAAATTCCCAAACTCAAAAATGAACTGACCCCGATCCATACGTGATTTAACAGGAGCTCCTGTAAAAACAAAGCCAGCTTCAAACCCAAAAGCGCACAAAGAAGTTGTGATACCTACACAAAGTAGGCAGACAACTCCTTTAGTTTCATAACACGTGTGTGAAATAATTGTCTCAAAGCAACTTCCACAAGATTAAAAGTTGGAACATCTCGATTGGAGTATAGCTGTTGTCGATGCACTTCCTCGTAAAGCAACAATACATCAAGTGTGTTTGATAAATACAGATCAACAAGTCCATGTACTGTATATAACACCAGCGACTTAGTTAATGATACAATTTGTATCAAACAAGGTTTTCTCTGTCTAGCGTGGATTCAGCTGGGATCTGCTACAGACGACACGAGACGCTGTTCAACAAAAGCACAGCAAAGTGTTGGCTTAAATATATTTACAGTACGTACACGGTGGACTCACTCGTGTCGTGGTGTTTTCTGTCTGTAGCAGAAACCAGAGTCGACCCAGAATAAAGGGCCAGAGAGAGAGAGAGAGAGAGAGAGAAAGAGAGAGATGTCCCTTACTAAAACTAAGGTACACACGACAGGGTCACCCATCTCCGCAGCTACAACTCTGACCAACGCTGACGTCTTCTCAAAGGAGACGACGAGCTCTCAGACACCCAGGTACACCAACGAGCGCCAAACCACACACAGGAGAGATTTTATAATACACAGACTGGAATCAGAGCGCCAGACAAAACGTTTTCAACCTCTCTGATTCACGTCTTACGACTACAGTGCACAAAACTCGTGTGCATCTGACCTCAAAGATGGTGGAAAGTTTAGATAATCTTTCACATTTGATGCAGTTAGTCATGATTCGGCTGAAAAGCAATTAAAAAAGAAGTGCTTTTAAAGTTCAATGCATAAAAAGTTCATCAGGTAAAAGATGTTTACAGTTAGCTGCTGAATAAATAAAGAGAAAGAGTTAGGAAGAAAATGTGATGCAGTTTTTGGATTATCTGAAGCTTCTTAGTTAACTAAAACTTATCTTGAAGTTATGGAAGCTTATTTCTGCCAGTAACAGAAAAAAACTTGGCTTTGTTGAGATTTTTTTTTTGGCCCGTATTAGGTCAAATTTTTGAGAGAAATCAAAAATCTGACTTTTTTCTCAGAATTTTGACCTTTCTCCTCAAAATGTTTTCCTTTCATTTCAAAATTTTTACATTTTACCTCATAGCTTTGACTTTAACTCACAGTTTTGACCATATGAGCAGAGAAAAAATAAACAAAAAATCTCAACAAATGCAGTTTTTCCTAGATATATTGATAACTAGTGGAAAAGGGCTTCCACATGAAGCTCTCTGTGATCACTGCTTTTTTCTTTCAGTATCCCGACTGAGCTTTCTCTGCGAGGATAGCTGCCGCCAGCTGCTGGGGGTCTGTGACGTGAGGGCTCCTCGCCATCACCCGACTCACCAGCTCAGAGGGGAAGATGTTACACAAGTTCACGTACACCTTCTCCCTCACGTCCTCGTAGCGGGAGTGTGCAGGAGACTCTGTGTGCATGTAGGAGGGTGGAGCGTGAGAGGGTAAGGACAGGTGAGAGCTGTACGCAGGAGGGTGAGGAGAGTGAGACGGAGGAGGAGGGTGGTTTAAGTAGTGAGTCGGGGATGGGTGGAGAGCAGGATGTGAGGAGTGGTGAGGGGCGTAGCCGTCTTGTGCCCAGGGAGGAGGGTAGCAGGACTGCCGAGTGTCCGGGAGGCTCTGATAGGCTGATGCCTCGTACCTGGATGGAGGTGGTGGAGGCTGTCTGTAGTACGAATCCCATCCTGGAAGAGCTTTAGCGCGGTGATGGTGGTGCGTCGTGGAGAGGTGCTCGTACAGGTGTGAGTCTGACGCGCTTTCAACTCGTGTGGGGGCCAGACAGCGCCCTAAGGGAGAGCCTGGAGGGTGGAGGTTGGATTGTGGGAGGGAGTGGTAGTCACCCGGACAGCTGGAGCGTGCAGCGAGCGGCTGGTGCTGGAGGTGAGGGGGTAACGGGTAGAGAGGGCGCTTTGGGGGGGCTTCAGGTGGAGGTGGGTCGTGAGCACAGCTTTGCCCTCGTGCTACGCTGAGGTGGTAGCTGTGAGCTGCAGGGTTAGACGCGTGGCTGTGCTGGATGTTGGTGTACTCAGCAGGGTGGAGTCCGCAGAGCTCGTGGTTGGACGCGCTGTGATGGGGATACACGCGGCTGTGCAGGTTACTGAAATGCACGCCGTCTTCCATCAGGGCGTCAGGGGGGCACCCGGGGCACGGCCGCTCGCTGTAGGAGTCGCAGCTGCTCCCACAGCTCACGCTGCTCTCGCTGCCACACTCAGAGCCCGCCGAGCCCATGGAGCCCAGGCGCAGGTCTGTGTCGTTGGGGAAGCGACAATCTGGGCTGCGCCTGGTGGAGAGGCTCAGGCCTGAATAAGCACGAGTCACCGAGTAGTAGCTCAAGTCTGGAGACTCACAGTGAGGGTAGAGGTCGTGTCCTGGGGCTGGAAGAGCGTGGGGAGTGGCTGCTCTCTGCTGCTCCTGGGGGAGGCTCAGACCAGATGGAGGACCCCCTCCTGGAGCTGGAGACATGCTCAAACTCCCACTGCTGCTGCTGCTCTTCTGGCTCTCCATCCTCCCTTTGGCCAGCAGCTTCTCCTCGGCGTCGCTGTACGACAGAGCGCGGATGCTGGGGTCGGACTGTCTTTTCGGAGCACCTTTTTTGGCCTCGATGCTGCCAGCTGGCACGCTGTGGCTCTTCACCAGCCCAGAGTCTGTTTGGTGCTTGGTGGTGACACAGGTCTTGGCGCTGGCACGCAGCTCGTCTGCCACGGCACGCTGAGGCTGGGCTCCTCTCTCTGGGTGGTAGTACTTACATTTGTGTCCATAAGTGCACTTCTTTCCTGGAGGGAGGACAGAAGGTGTTGAAGGTTTAACAAACAGGATGCAACAAAAATCTGTTTTATGCATTAATCTGCTTGAATTCTGTTTGCATTTAGCTGCATGACTTGTTCTCACCGTATGGACAAGGCTGTTTCTTCTGCTCCGGCATCACAGGCCTTTTCCTCAGGAAGTTGTCCAAACTGGGGCCATGACGACCGAGAGGGTCATCAGGAGGCATGAATCTGAGAGGATTGACAAGAACAAAACAGTTGCACAACGAGGGAGTAGGGGTGTGCCCTATCATACCATCAACAATAATACCTGTATAAACTTTCACTTTTCCGCTCAATAATTTGGAGATGGCTTCTTATTTTGCATCGTAAAAAACTTTTTTTTTTTCAATTCTAGGTCCAGTGTGTTCACCAAAGTATCATCTCAATGCCCAGGCCTAAAAATATCCAGATATGAAAAAAATGCCCTCTTTCCCAGCCTTACTGGGAGTGAGGAATACTCTGTAGGAAGTCTCATATCCGCCTCTTACTTGTCATTGACGAAGGAGTACATGAGCAGCCGCTCGTCGATGAACTTCTTCCACTCTGGCTTCTCATTGGCCAGGTCTCTGTAGTTATCATTGGAGACGATGATGCCGTCTGACTCATAAGCCAGCTTGACGATGAAGCGGTCGTCATAGCAAACCACACGCCGTCCTTGGACCCGCCGCGAAGGAGTGAAGACCAGGATTTTCTCTTTCTCCAGACGACGCAGGATCTCCTGATCTGTAGAGGAGAAAGAGGAGGAGTTTACTTCTCAATACTCTTTACGTGTGTGTGTGTGTGTGTGTGTGTGTGTGTGTGTGTGTGTGTGTGTGATCCAGTCTCTTGATCTCACCTGTAATTGGGGCGTCTGGACGAGACTGCTCCTTCCTCCATGCAGGAACAAACACTGTGATGTCATGATGGCCACGCTCCAGGAACCAATCAACAGCCAGCTGAATGCCCTGGCAGGAGAAGACTTCCTTGTTGCCGTGGCTTTAAGACACAAATAAAAGAAATCAGAACAATTATTCTCAGTGCTATTGGAGCCATCGTTTGTGGAAAATCTTCCCCTCACCTCATGGCGACGTTGCTCCCGTCCACCACGATGGGCCGCAGGTTGTCCTGGTCACACACGGACTCTGAGGGACACGGTGAGTCTGATCTCTGGCTGTCCAGCAGGTCTGAACACCCACAGGAGGAAGAGGTGGACGAGGATGAAGACGTGGAGGCTAATGATGCAGAAGGCTGCTCGCTGTCGCTCTTGGTGCCCAGTTTGACCAGTTCTCCCAGTATGTCGTTGATGAGCGTGTCAGAGCCCAGTTTGGACAGAACAAGTCGAACGGTTTCCTCAGAGTAACCCAGCTTCAGGGCAAACTCCAGCTTGGCCTGGTACTCCTTCCCGCCCTGCTCAGACACTTGCTGTGCTGCAGCAGGGTTTGATGGAGGCTCAGGTGGGGGGCTCTTGGGTGGGGGGTCAGGTTCAGGAGGACCCTCAGTGCCTAAGTCCACACACTGGGTCCGACAGAGCGGCTGGTGGGTGTTCTTACTGTGAGTCGACCCTCCTTCTCCTCCATCTGGGTCCAGGGAAGACGGCGCCGCATCACACTCCACGTCGGACCCCGCTTTCCCCTCATCCACCGAACCCGGAGGAGGGGAATCGGTGGTGCTGCTGTTGCCGGAGGTCTCCCCCTGCTCCTCCATAGCAGGGGGCCCGTCAGCGCAGCCAGCCTGCCGGTCGCTCCCCGCTACGTGGAGGTACTCCAAGTCCAGCCCCAGGTCGAGGATGTGGCCTGCTCCTGCCTCCACATGGTCCTTCTGGCCCATGGGTGTGTCACAGACATCCAGCACACCGGGGAAGGCTGCCCTCTCACAGAGACCGTCTCATTGGTGCCTGGGGAGGGAGACGGAAAACACTGCATTAAACCATCAGTAAAACCTTGTTTACACATTGATAAGGCTCTGAAATTACCATCACAAACACATAAACAGCAGTTATTCCACTCTTTGGTGAAACAAACAATAGAAATATTAAAGAGATGATTTCCCTGGACTGGAAATTCTCCTGAAGAATTTGCATCCCGGCTGTGGCATGATAATGTAAAGTCAACAGACGGTGACGTTTTATGAAAATCTGACCCGTCACCTTTACTTCTGGTGCAAATGTTTGCTGAAGCTTTCCTCTCACTGCTCGCTGCTGTTTTTAGCCGCTGTCTGGGGGCAGTTGGGGACTCGGGGAAGCGTCTGGTTGGCACAAAGAGCCAGAGAGAAGGGGCCTCTCATCCTAATTAATGGACTCCCGCTTTTTTCAGTCTGGCCCTTGTGTGATTTTATAGGGCCACGCCACAGCACGTTAATCCAACGAGGAGGGGGGGGGGGCAGAGGGAGCGAGCCGTTGGCCACTAGCCGGTGGACCCTTCCCCCTCCTATTCTACCTGATAATTAAAGTCCATATGCTTCTTCCCGCTGAGTGCTGGAGTCACTCATTAAAACCCTGAAGGATGCAACATGCAGCTTAAAGCACTCGTGGTTTCACACAACCTGTGAGAGAAATGCAGAATAAACTTTGCTTTAAAACATGTCGTCTGAACCAAGCATGATGGGAAGTGACTTAAAGCAAGAGGGAGAGAGGGGCGGGGGCTGCGGTGAGTGCGCATTTTATGAAAAGGCGCTGCCTAGCAACATGGCTGCGCTACTGTTGCTAAGCTACAGCTGTTGAAAGCATCCAGCCTTCGAAATGCCAAGACACACACACACACACACACACACACAGAGGAAACACAATACAACAAGGTCTGGTGTGGGGGAGGGAGGGGCCTAAGTGTGCCTCACTTGGCAACCTGAGACAGCAGAGTGATGAGGACAGGGACCTCGGCACCCACATGTGAGCACCCAACTCCACATCTGCCTCATGAAGTGAGTCACACTGATGAGGAGGGAACATCTTGTGCGCACACAGATCTCTACCCCATGGTCCAAAGTGACACAGTGAAGTTAAAAAAGTTTCTGTGAAGTCACGAGCTGCTCACAAACACTCAGGGACACCATGACGTGATGCACGTCTCTGTGGAAGGATGCCCTGCAAACAGACGATCTGATTGGACGACAGAGCAGGATTTAAAAGTCTCTCAGTGTGGTCTCAGCCCCACAAAACCTGCATTCAGCTGCATTGTACAACCACTGTTTAAATCCTAACGGCCTCATCTCAACATCTCAGACCTGCAGACAGAGTGTGTGCACGATTCAAGCACACACACACACACACAGAGGCAGTAATGAATATGTAACACAGACAGAGCTTTGTGTGGGGCAGCTTTGTGCAGAAAATGTGTGTGTGTGTGTGTGTGGAGGGGTTTTGGAGAGTGGGTGGGGCTTGTGCTGTATGTGCAGCCTGTAACTGTGCAAAACTTATTGTAAGATGAGGGCGGGATAATGAGGAGGGGGATCCTGAGTTAATGTGTGCGTGTGTGTGTGTGTGAGGCGCACTCGGCTTTCCCCGCCAGCAGAGGGGCAACAGATGTCGGCTGAGCGCTACTTGCAACTGGTGTTCCCCCCTACACACACACACACACACACACACTCACACACAAGCCCTACATTAATGAGTGTGACATAAACACAAGAGCATGCTGTTAAAAAAATGGATCACACACGTTTGCAGACTCAAGAAATGCTTCTGCGAGTGTGTGCGTCACTACAAACTCTTCAAACCTGCAGCTGCATGAAAAAGTTTTCATATTCAGCAGGATTAAACAAAGAACAGAGGACAAAATCATCTAGATTTCAGCAAACATCAAGAAGGTAAAACTTTGCACCTGTGAGGCTCTAAATTAAAAGTTATGAGCAGGAAAAGCTCTAAATTGGAAGTATTTCTTGCTCTCTTTTGCATTTTGTAAATTCTTTTGGCATTTTTAAAAGACTTCTTGGAGTTATAATGATTTCTTTGTGCAAAACATTGATTATTTTGTGATTGTAAGTGTTTTCTGTACTTGCATAGTGTTGTTCTGTTTTCTTTTTTTGATAAACTTTTTAGTATTATGATTATTTCCTTCTGCATAACATTAAATATCTGGGATTCTGTACAATTTTCTTGTCCATCTATCAAATCTTTGCCCTTTTTTTCAAATTATTTACATAAATCATGAAGTGTGATCTCTTTAAATATTTTCTTTCTTTGTTTTGCATTTCAAGTGCAAAGCCACAAATCTAAGTGTTTCTTTTACTTGCAATTTTTTGTCCTGTTCTCCTTCTTCCTCCTCTGAATTACACTCTTTAATTTGGTTATGTTTACATTCTCCAAAGACTTACAAAAGAGCTCATTTTAAGTTTAAGTGACAATACAAAAAGTTGAATTTCCGGCAGGTCAATCAGGTCACAGCCACCTCACTTACCGACTCTCAAAGATCAGCCATCAATGAAGAAAAGGGATCAATATTAGCTCATTTCTGCACATTAAAATCCTCAGAAAGCAGCAGAACCTGCAGCAGGTGCGAGAGAAAAAAGTTCCAGCAGCATCTGAGAAAGATGATTCAGGTCAGCATCCAACTCCAGCCTCCGTCCTGGATGTCAGTGTGTCCTCCAGAGATGATTTTTTTTCACTACACAGAGCAGACAAGTTGGACAATGAGTGGCAGAACAGATGGAGCAACAATGTCTGCCTTTTCTTCGTTTGGACTGGCTGCTGCTCCACCAATCAGAGCGCGGCGGGCTTACAATGAGGAGGAGAGGAGGAGGAGGTCTGCAGCTTCCCCAAGGCACGCGTACTCATCGTGCACCCTCACACACACACACACACACACACACACACACACACACACTCCTGAGTCTGAAAGGGTGTCCCCTGTGTGGCCGATGAATCAACGAGGGGTGGGCGGCTGAACAATAGAGACACACAATGGGAGGCTGGGGAGGGCAGCTGCAGGGTGAAGGCTGGGGCTATTACAGCCTCAAGCAGCAATGGAGAACACCTGGCTACAGAGCACCACAGTCACTCTCCTCCCTTTGTCTTCAGGGGGGGCGGCAAGGAGGGGGGGCCAGAAAGAAAAGGCCGGCTGAAAGACCAGCGTGGCCTTTAAGAGAGTGCAGGAAAGAGGAGAGTGTGGCAGGGCTGAAAGGGAGAGAGGGCGAGCGCAGGGGGGGGCGGCGGACATCAAAAAGTTTTATGTCCTAAAGAGTGTGAGGCGAGGACATGCTGCTCTTTGTTCCAGCACACTTAGGGCAGATGACTCGGAAGCACAAATCTTGGCCTTTCTGTGTTTTATGTGTGCAAATAAATGAATTGAGAGACACAAATAAAGACATCAAAACTGAGATACCTGATATTAATGCAACTGTGTTTCTGTCAGGGCCACATAACATTACCTTTCTCTGGAGAAATTATTAAGATTATATATTTGCTATGCCTTCTGGTGCTTTATTACTTTCAAATTATCCATCTATAATGCCTAATTCTAGATAATTTTGTTGACTTTTATGCACTTCAGCCCACTGACATGTAATCATTACTTCCCATATTACCTATATAAGAGCATTATTAGTTCCATATTTTAAGCTCTTTCAAAGTAATTTGCAATTAAAGTCTGAAAAACGGGCCTTTACGAAAAAAATAATCACTTCTCTAATGCTAATCAGATGTCTTGTATTAAGAATCAAATTTCTGCTTCCCTAACTTTATCGCTGTTTTTTGTTTAATAAGGTTTTGAGGCCTCTGTGAGGCACATGTGCATCAACACTTAACATTTTATCATGTTGGAATAATATTTTACTTTCTGTCCATGTTGTGGAGTGTTCCTCTATGATTTTTTAATCAGCTGCAGAGTCTCAGCAGGAAAAAAATTCCAGCCTAATGAAATCAAAATGTGCCCAGAGTCAGCGTGCCGTCCCGGGTGAGGACGACTACAAGAGGAGAAAGAACAGCTGAGCGCCTGCACACCATCCAAAACACACAGAGACAGAAGAGCGCTCTGTCCACCATCTGTCCAAACAAACAGGTGTGTGTGTCAGTGTGTGTGTGTGAGTTGCTCCCAACAACTGTGCTGCAACAGGAGAAGGCTCTTTTTCCTCTAAGGTGAGGGATTACTCCGAAAGCACACAGAAACACTGAAGCTGCAGACTTGTAACAACAGATAATCACCTCAAAAAATCGGATAAACTCCACTAACAGACCGGAAACAGCTTTGAGAATGTGAAAAATAAGCAAACAGCAACTTGGAAAAATGCTTTTCTTCTCCTCAACTCTTCCTCTTTGACATTTATGCCACAAAAACATCAACAAGAAATAGCGAATACTCAGGAATGCTGCACATGCCTGCATGAAAGATGATTAAAAATCAGAAAACCAGTTGGAATAATTGGCATTTTGAAGATAATTCAGCAGCAAGCCCAGCTGGTGGGTTAAAACAAACACTTTAAAGTGATTATACGACCCAGGCTGAGGAAACAGAAGGAGCCTCGTGGCCCCTGTGACCCCTGTGACCTGTGCTGTGACCCCTGGAAACACAAAATAACAACCAGTATGGATTAAGTTAGCACATCACTGCAGCACACGTGTACCAGCTGCAAGTGATTATTAATCAAATCTATGAAAAAGCTTGGAAGGCAGTGCATAAATATAATTTTCATCCATGCATATGAAGTTTGTGACTCATAATGGTTTGACTTTCTTACTTCAGGCTTTTACAGCAGAGTTTCACTTTAAGTTCTGAGTCATGAAAGATGGATGAGAGCAGCCTGATGTGGGGGCAGACAGCTGTCTCAGCATTAGACAGGTGAAGAAAAACAGACAGAGAAAGCTCCTTATGTTTTCCTCAGGCCTGATCACAGCACAGCACTCAGCAGCTCATTCTTCTTTCATTAAAAGCCTTTCAGATGCTTTCCTGCTTAAAAATGTGACAAATAAACCCCAGAGCCCCCTCCCTCAGCCTGTTGAAGGGACCACAATGTACAGAAACTATATTATGGCTGTGTGGGAGCGCGCAGGGGCGTGCACGGTCACTGCAACCCAACACCGTCACGACCTCTCTGCAGCTTTCACCCAAAACAACCTGCAGCTTTTCGGACTCGCTGTTAGGCCGCACACAGGCCGCTGTTTTCGGATACTCACCTGGTCAGAGCCGCCGCTGGAGCTGCACGGTGAGCTTACAGAGGAAAGCAGACAATGAGGGCTCCCATCACATACTGGCGACGCAAAACATCCGGCTGGTTTGCAGCGTGACCCAGCCAACGAGCGTCAAGCTGGGAGAGTCCATGGAGCATGCGCGGCGGGACTTCCGGTCCCCATCTTCAAAATAAAAGAGAGATTCATCCTAATTTCTCTACCGGGCCCTCAAACAGACGCCCATTTCCACCAGATAGAAAAAAATAAAAACGGAAACTTGGCTTTAAGATTTTTTTTTAACCAATAATGAGTCTAACTTTTGGAATAAAAGTCGAAAATTTGAGACAAAATATATAGAAAAAAAATCTGGCACAACAAGTCATAATAATGAGATAAAAGGTCAGAAATTTTGAGACAAAGTCAAAATAATGGGAAAAAAGTTACATTTTTGAGATATAAGTCTTATTCTGAGATGATAGTCAAAATTTCCACTTTTTTAAATTTCAAAATACAAAATAAAATAAATCTCGCTGCTTTTTTTTTTTTTTAAATAAGCAATAATCATGACTTTTCACTGTCTTAACTTTTAAATCGTTAAAAAAATCCAAAAACAACAACATTGAATTATAACAAGAATAACAATAACAAGAATATTGCTCCAATGAGTTATTTTCTTTGTCTTCAATCACAATATCCATTTTTTTTTAATCATTAGTGCCTCCAATGTTTCTGGTGATATATAATTAGATTATCACTTTATTAATATATTTCAACTGTGAGGGGAAGATAGGCAACTTAGAAAAGCTTCAAAAATATTAAATATGACATTTTTCATGAAATTTACTCAATAAGTCAAACAAAAATCCTTAGCTCAATAAAATTTTTGTGTTGATTAATTTTCAAAGTTTGAAAACGCAAAGGCAAAAGGCACTAAAAGTAATGATTTTAGTGTTTAGAATATATAACTTGGGCAATTATTCTATAAGGCTAACAAACTGTAGATGTTTCTAAAATAAAGACAGCACACTGTAAATTACTTCTGATTTTATTCAATGGAAAAAAAGACCTTCAGGAAAATACAGTAATTCCCATAGTACACACAGAGAGGACATAAATTAGAGGGGCATGGCAGAGAGACGTCTGAGGGGGGAACATGTCACCTGGCACCTGTGTGGTAGAAATTGTTTCATCCACGCTGCCACGCGGCCAGGGGCACACTGTGCACAATGCAGGATGGAGAAGGAATCGGTGAAATCACACTCTAGACTCGTGTAATCCGTGAGCAAAAAAGTTCCTGTACACAAACGTCTAAATGATAGTACAAAAAGGGGAATAATACAAAATACAAAAAACAGGGAGAAACTGCCCTCAAAATAAACCATAAATATTCATATCGATGCACATTGGTTTAACAAAACAATTGCTTCTGTAAACATTTCAACATAAGGTGTGCATTACAATTTAAAAACCACTGCAGTCGCATACTTATCCGAAGGGTTACATGATAAAAACAAGACTAAAAACTAAACCAGAGTTTAAAATATGCCCCTTAGGTGGCGCCGTCTGGAGTGGTTTCATAACACTGCTATTAGAACGTGTGACTTTTTGCCTTCTTTGCAGATAGTGAATGCATCTTTTCCTGTTTTCAGTGAAGGCAACATCTTAACAGAGACGGGACAGGGGGGGGGTCCTGGTGGTGGGTTTTGATCATTCGTGCATGAACAGATTGAACAGAGGGAGAACATGATCCAGTTAAAAAAAGAGGTCCAATATTGAATCACATGGCTGGTTTCAGATGTTCCTACAAACGACACTATCAACCTTAAGGGGGTTTGATCCTTGTAAGGCAACTGTAAAGAGATGAATGATCGGAGATGTGACACCGGGCTTCAAATCTTCTCTTCGTTCCCTTTACCGCCACTTCCATGCTACCTTAACGGCCACCTGCTAATTCTGCTAATTCACAGTTTATTCTAGCCCTACTTAAAGGAGAAATCCACCTCGTTTTGGGGGGAGGCTGCTCACATTTCCGGGTGCTGTGTGTGGTTTTATAGTCCAGTAGAGAGAGGAGACGATTATGAAACAGAAGATTAATCTTAGCCCTAAGTATGATGACAAGTTTGTGACATTTGAGGTGGATTTTTCCTTTAAAACTCATCTATTGGTGCGTCTGCATTCATAGGGAGGATCATCTGAACTCTGCATTGGTGTTTTTTTTCTTTTTACTCATGTGAAAGGTTTTCTTCAGGCTTCCACGCAGCTTTCAGATGATCTCCTGAACCTTCCTTATCCTCAGCGTTATTTATGTGCAGCGAGTCACATACAAAATATACAGTGTCTGAAAAACTGGGGCTAATCTGTGTCAATAACACCAAAGCAACATGCTGCCATGAACAGGGCTACATCTGTCCGACATCACCTACAGTACGTGAGGCGTGTAGTATGTACAAGCTGATATCCAGTACCCTGTTTTTATGGAGATATCAAGAAAGGTCCCTTAAAAAAATCTTCACTTTAAGGAGGAGAAGGCAAAAAAGTGAAGACACGGAGGCAGATTTACACGTCAGGCGTTATTTAAAGGAGGGAAACGGTGGCTGTGAACTAAGTGTTAGTTGAAATCTACGGTGAGAGGAGGAGGAGTTACCTGAACAGACTAAACACGCTGCGTACGGTATCCGCCTTCTTCGATACAGCAGCGTCCGCGTTTAGCCTCGAATCGTCAGTCATTCACATGCTCAGTGTTTCCTCCGTCACGCACATACACGATGCAAAGTTTTACTATGACACATAAAGATTTACCATCAACAGGCGACAGACCCCAGAAGAAGAAGAAGAAGAAGAGGAAGGGAGGAGGAGGAAATAACCTAGAGGGGCTTCTGTGTTTACACCACTCCCTCACGATTAGAGTCCAATCTGTCGAAGACTTCTCAGGCTTCTCTTCTTCATCGTCAAAGTCACAATCGTCGTCTGGCGGTCTCTGCGAAGGTGGAGTCGTCAGCTACCAGCTCATGAGGGAAGTGCGGCCCAGGGTCATGAAGTAGACCTGGCTGGCTCCTCCTTGGCGCACGGAGGCGAAGAAGACCTGAGGGGAGAGGTGAGTGAGAAGTGCTCTTATCTTGAATCTATACCTGAGTCATCCCGTGCTCTCACCTTGTCATTCCTCTCACACAGGAACTTGAGTCTCTGAGCTCTCTTGTGCATGAAGACGCCGTCCAGGTGTCCCGTCTCCACAGAGCGGATTTCTATGGCCTTTTCACCCCAGCCCATGATCTGGTTTGACCTAATGTAGGCTGCAGGGAGACAACAGAGGTTACTCAGCTGAAATCTTTTTGAAGAGCAGTCGCTGTATCTTTCTTTGCGTCACTCACCCACTGAAGTTGGCATCTCTCCCCACTGCAGCACCACGTCCTTGGTGATGCGCCCGTAGGTGTTGACGTAGACGCCCTCGTCCTCGTAACAAACCAGCAGCTCGATCCCGTCAGTGTTTGGCAAAATGATGATGGCGTGGCACTGGATGCTGGTTTGGATCTGAGGGAGAGGAGAAGAGAGAAGAGAAGAGGAGTTAACCCTTTAGTATCTCAGACAAAATAGGTCTAAGCACTTACTGTGAGGGCATTTTCTGACTGTTTTCTTGTTAAAATGAGCAAAAAAGTCCATGTTGACATTTTGAGGCTCGGGTGATAGAAGCATGATTCGAGGGACAGCTGAGTTCTTACATGTGTGGGCAGGTAGATGTCATAAACAGCACCAGAGTCCACATCCACAGCATGGAAGCCTGAGCAGGAGCCGTAGATGACCTTTAACCTCTGACCCTCCTCCACCGTCAGGTCCACCAGCAGAGGCTTGTGCACCAGGTCACCGAAAGACTAAAGAAGGAACAAGACGTTAGCTGGCTCAAACTGTGACAGTGTGATCACATCTGCAGATCCAAACTTACCTTAAAGGCCATGAACTTGTGGTACGGTTTTGGCGCCCAGGCGTAAACCTCCACAGCGTTCTTCAAGGCCAGCACCAAGAATTTAATCCTCTCGTACTTAACTGGAATTCAAAACAGACGCATGTTAGTGTCGTTTTCTTTGCTGTGTGTGAGATAGAGAGGCGACAGATGGGAGAACGTACCAACTTTATAGTGGACACAACCCTCCAGGTCGCCCACGTTTACCCAACCCTGCTTCTTCTCCACCTCAGGGTCGTTGTGCAAAATCTTGTTCCTCAGCCACGACAGGTAGTAGACTCTCAGCTTGTTCTTTTTACCTGCAGGAGGCAAAGTGGACACTTAAGTTTACAGTTTAGAGAGTTGTAAGAAAATCATTCCTGCAGCATCTTTTCATACCTGAAATGGTGACGAGGACGTTGAGTCCCTCCAGAACGTCCATCTGCTGGATGCGTCGCCTGTTTATCAGTGGATACACTTTCCCCTGACCGCTCCTGTCCAGCAGCATCAGCCCGCTCTCTGTCCCCACCAGCAGGTTCACTCCTGAAGCACACAGACGCACACACGGATGTTTGAGTCACCCACAGAAGGAAGGAGCTGAAGTTCCTCCTCACATGTTTCTGACACTCACCCCAGAGAGCAGCACACAGGATCTCAGAGTTAAACCTCTTCTTGTATTTGCGGATCTCCGGCGTGTCACTCGGCGGGCGCGTGTTCACCGGGTTGACGTTGACGACAGAGCCTTTACGAGATGCTTCAGCCCTCAGCGGGTCTGGGAGGCGTCCGTCCTGCCCGAACGCTGCTGGAGGAGGAAAACAGAGCATAAATGTATCACTGTGATCTTACAGCAGCTTGTTTTTATGTCTCACTTAGTCGTTGACGTACCCATGTTGTTGAGTGAGCTGCCGCTGGATGGAGAGACTTGAAGAAGACGGGGGTCGATGAAAGGAGTGAAGGAGGAGGAAGACTTGTGTTTGGAAATGGAGCTGCTTTCTGACTGGGACTGGAAGAGAACCAGAAGCATTGAGAGGATGTTTATATGACATTTTAGCTTAAATAAGAGAAATCAAACACAACAAAAGGAAAAAAAAAGGTGAAGTGAAGTGGTATTAATCGATTAGAAGGAGCTGGAGAGGAAATGTGATCCACAGAGAAGTGTTAATGGAAAAACCTGAAGGATTTGAAGACTGAAACACTGCAAAAGAAGCTGTTATAAATCAGAATCACCACAATGAAGGTTAATTTCTCTTCTTAAAGTCATGCATGTTGAGATTCAGCACCCCATCCCAGCTCAGGTTTAGTTTCCTCCATGCAACGACCCTGTTCTACCACCAGGAGGCACCAGTGTTAGCAGAGAGAGAGTGGACTGCAGGTGATCAGAGGAGATGAGGTGTCAGCCAGGCCAGCAGGGGGCAGAGGTGAGACAGAGTGAAGCCAGGAAGGGAAGAGGCTCAGAGAGACAACCGAGGACTGGATGTTTTGTATTTAAAGAAAAAGTCTGTATCAAGTGGTCTGACAACTCCATCCTCGGTTGTTGCTCTCTGAGATGAGAGGGTGACATACCTCTATGGCAGTGAACTGGTCCAGGGAGGTCTGTGGGGACATGGCAGGACTGGGATGGCTAGATGATGAAGGGAAGGATGAGGAGGAAGAGGAGGAGGAGGGGATGTTTGTGGATGAGGAAGGGGAGTGGTGGCTCTGCTGGATAAGGTCTGGAAGGTGGTGTATTCGGCCGGCAAAGCCGTTTTTCTCCAGCAGGCCCAGGCCGTGACCGGGGCCGGGCGAGGAAGAGGAGGAGGAGGAGGAGAGACTGACCAGCCGCTTTATTTCAGCGGTGCTCTGGAAGCAAGAAGAGGCAAACTTGGGCTTGAGCAAGCAGGTGGAGAAAGGAGGAGAGGAGTGGCTGTTCGCAAACTACAACTGGATAAACCTGGTTTGGTTTCAAGTTAAATTCTGAATCTGTGAACGTGAAATGTGATAAAACGATGAAATAAAAAAGGAAAAGACGACTTCACATGGATGAGATGCAGTGATGAGAGGATGATTTCGCTCCTTCCTCCTCTTACCTGTCTGATGACCAGCGTCCCGTCCTTGGAGGGCGTCATGGCTTGGTCGCTCTCTGAGTCTTCCACCAGCATCGTCTTCGCTGACTCTGTCTCGCCGTTGCTCTGCCTCCTGCGGAAGCCGTGAGAATATCTGATGCCAGGGAACAAGACGAGTGTTAACATTCATGCATTCACGCCTTGTGGTATCTCATGTTGGTGTGATCGTGAATTAAGACCCACCCGGCTCGGGAATCCTCCGCTCCGGACGTGGACTCCTCTCCCGCCTCCTGATCCACCTCCTCGTCGTCTTCCTCGTCGGTGGTGCCCGACTCTTCGCTGGAGGAGGAGTAGTCTGTGACTTTGTGGGGAGGCTTCACGTCGTCCACGGCACGGAGCTCCTTGGCGAGAGCCGTCAGGTCCTGAGGAGGAGAGTCATCAATGAGGGGGCAGATTTGTGATGTGAACTACTGAGAAAGAAACCAGCTGGAAATGTTTTTAGATTTTCTTTTTGGACATTCTGTCATGTTTTACAACTGGAGACAGGAGAGGAGAGCAAAGGGACGACATGCAGCAAGGCCTTTGATTCTGAGCTTGAAACAGTGCACATGCGTCAACCGCGCAGACTCCAAACTTTTTGCACTTTAAGACTTAATTGTTTCTTTATTGCTTTATTCTTTTTGCTTCAGCTGTGCCTTCGTGACACCATGCAATCGAGAAAATCATACACCTATTCAGTCTGTAATATCAGTTTAACAAAAATCCTACTATAGTCACAATGTATATAATATAAATACTGTTTTACCTTTGGTTCTGACTGCTAATTTTGTACTTATTGTTCATAATATTTCTATTGCATTACCTCCATCCTATTTAATGAAGTATTAAGTCTGATTAACTGAATCTAAAACTCAGTCATTTGGATGAAATGAGTGCAGGAAATTAATTATTCAGATCAGACTTAAATCCCTGTCTCATCACCTTGTTCTCCTCTGCAAACTCTTAATAAAACAGTTTGTTAGGTCAGCGTGGAGCAGGAGGGGGAGGAGAGATACTTCCTGACATCCCCGACAGAGCAAATGAGCCGCGGTTTATCCGGCAACAAAGCCCGCTGAGATTAGGAGCAACCCGGACAAGTACAAATAAACAGGAGGTGTGTGTTTGCATTCAAATGTGGCCGCATTCAAATCCAGGGAGCTGCAGGGAGTTAACCCTTTAAGAGCCAGGGCAGGAAAAGGACTGTACAGGCGGGAGGAGAGAGCAGGGTGGTGCAGGCAAAGCATCGGTGCAGTGGTGTGAACTCTTACCGCGTCACCCTAAGAGGTCGCCCAACAACCAGGTTGCACACACCAGGAGGTGGAGTAATCAGAGTTAGAGAAAGAGAGAGAGTTTTCACCCGTTCAGCATCAAAGAAGTTCAAGCAGAAGGTTTGAAACGGAGGACTTACAGCAGGTCGAGTGGGCCGAGCGGCGTTCTTTTCATCGGGTTTCTTGGGGACGTTTTCAGGCCGCTGGAGAGGGGATCCTTCAGATTTGGAGGAAGCTTTGAAGGGACAAAAAGAGGCAGAGATTGCAGTGAAATCTTTTGATGGGGAGGGTTGTTTCGGCTGTTTTGGACAGGGCTTTGAACTGGTTTGCGGGACAAAAATGAAACTAGAAACTTCAGAATTATTTATGTTACGGAGCAAAATATAAACAAGAAGCAAAGGAAACTTCAGTCACAGAGTTCAGTGGAGTGGTATGACTCAGATAATAATTTAGTCTTTTCCTGCATCTACAGATTAACCAGCAACATCTGCAGACAATCAGACAAGTATTGAAAAGATAAGGCTGTTTGTTGGAATGAATTTGTTTTTTTTTTCTGGTCTGTAAATAAATAAGGAGATCTGCCTTCCAGGTCAGTGGTGAAGTGACCTTAAATTCAACCCCTGAATTGTTGTGTTTGTTATGAGAAAGCCCATTATTAAGTGTTAATGTTACACCTACCACCTTAAAGTCTTACAGCTGACATGGAATAATATAAATTTGTTTGAGGGTGTAAATTTCAGAGGGGAAACCAAAACTGAAAAAATTAAAATGCTGTTTCCGTTCAGAACAAATCCATTAGAAAAAATCTGGAACATGATTTGGTCAGAGTTATCGAGACGTGGCCGAGTACAGTACCAGGGGACTCACAGCGTGGCCTGAAGCGGTCACCAGGACTGGCCTGAGAGCTGGAGTTGGATCCGGATGAGCTGCCGCTGCCGGGGCGAGGCTGCAGCTTCTCCACGCGGTCCCACAGCGGGCGCTGCTCCACGTTACTGTCAGAGGAGGAGACCATGTGAACATTCAGAGGAAACAAGAGGTGAAAAAGTGTGTTGTCTTCTTTTGAGGTGATTGGACGTACCTGCCGGCGTTCCTCTGTCCGCCCTGGTTCCCTGGCTGTGACGGCAGAGGAGACTCTCGGCGTGACAGGACGGGCGACCTGGATGTTGTCCTTACTGGGACCTGATGGAGACAGATTCAAAGATTCTTCTAAATCTAATAATATTTCAGTTTCTTCTCTTTTCCTGTTCACGTCAAAGTGTTGGAATGGCAGAACAGAAGCACTAAGCACAGCAGGCGGACACAAACATTCAGGCTGATGAGTGATTGGATGAGAGGACGGGGAGGACGGGGCACCCTCCTTACCTTCGGCGGCACCTCCTCGCTGCTACCCTGGTGCTCGAGTCTATGAGGGTGGTGGAGGGGAGGTTGGGGCTGGGGGTCAGTGCGTGCGGGCGATGGGTGGTGGTGATGATGGGGGTCCTGGGAGCGCAGGTGGAGTTGTGCAAAGTTAGAGGTCACGCCGCCGCCGGTCTCACTGAAGGACTGGGAGCGAGAGACGACGGGCGGGACAGGAGGAGGAGGGGGAGCTGCGTTGTTGCTGCTTTTTAAAGCAGCCAGGTGGGACCACTGGACCTTTTAAGGGGTGAGGGAGGAGACAAGAGGGAGGGGGAGGGAGGGAGGGGAGGTGAAACAAGCAGACAACACAGTGAGACATGAGGGAAGATGTGCGTGGTTTGTTTAGAGATTATACACACGCATGCAGCAGACGGAGCACAAACATGATGAGGTGTGTGTGACAGGGTGTGTGTGTGGGCTGCAGGGTCATGCAAACGTTGAAGGAGGAGACGCAGAATCAAACCACAGGAGTGGAGACTAGTTCAGTTTCTCTGAGTCCCAACAGTGTGAGAGTGTGTTTACTGTTACCAAACACCTGTGTGAGTCCACACAGCCAGCAACAAGGGAGGAGGAAAAGGTCAAAGGAGGAGAGAAAGGAGAGAGGAGGAAAGGGGAGTTACCTGGGGCTCCATGGGTCGGTGCATGGCAGACGCCTCGTTGGAGGAGCCGCCGTTGGAGAACGGTTCAGAGGAGCGGGGAGGCAGAGGGGGCTGCTTGGTAGGAGGGGCGGTCTGAGGGGAGCCCTGGATGTTCTTACGGTAGCGCTCGTCAGCCTGGGGGGAGGGACAGGTACAGGACAGAGAGGGAGTCAGGACCAGGGGGTGATGGAGGCTTTAAAATGAAACAGGAGGCTTATTTCAAACAGATCCATCCCTGGAAACATCAGGAAAGATCTTTGTTTGTTTGTTTGTTAGTCTGGGCCTCAGCCATCGGCATGCATGGCCCGATCCACACGTATGGAGTCACAGCAGCCATGTTACGGAGTCAGATCAGCCGTTTAGGGCCAAGAGAAAGGCCGGACACTTCAGGTGAAACAGATATCGCTGACAAGAAGTGAGTAAGATTTAACCTTTATAGCAAGTGCCAAGAGAGAGTGAAGGACACAAAGAAGCTGGCTCCAACTCTTTCATCCAGAGTCGAGCTCAGGCTGCCTGCAATCTGACTGATCTACGAAAAACTTCAATTCATTTCTACAAAAATCCAGAATTTTGTAATTCAGCTCTGTGAAGTATAACAATGAAAGACAAGACTGAATTTTCCCAGGTTAAAGTCAAACAACTTCTCAAGCATTTGTATCCATGCAGTGCGCTGCTCCCTCTCCAATTTAAGTTTTTGGAAATTGTAAAACAAAAAAAAATCACAATATTTATGAGTGGATTTTTTTCTTCCACCCTTATTTAGTACCATTCTGCCTAAAGAAATGAGTGTCTGCGGCTCGCACCACAAGCAAGAAGAAGAAGAGGAAGAAGAAGCTGTAAAGAGCAGGCAGCAGAGTGGGCAGAGCCACGGAGGAGGTTCACCTCTCTGACAGGCTGAGGAGGAGGAGGAGGAGGAGGACTGGCAGCCTCAGCGGGCTCCAAACTTTCCTCCTGAGGAGGGTCAGAGTCAGGGGGGCTTTCAGTCTGAGGGGGGCTGGGGGAGTCTGGGGTCTGGTCTGGGGGAGTCTCATCAGAATCAGTGGTCTGTTTGGAGCTCTCTAAAGGGAGCGTCTGAGGAGCTGCAGGAGCCTGAGTCTGACTGGGCAGGGTGGAGGTCTGAGGTTTGTTCTGACAGTCTGAGGGGGGGTTGGTCTTGTCGGCGGGCTGCTGTTTGGGCTCGTGCTGCAGCGACAGCAGGTACGCCTGCTCCTGCTGCAGACGCTTGTGGAGCCGCTCGGCCTTGCGCTGCTCCTCGAGCTCCCGCCACTTGAACTCCTGTTGCAGAGTGTGGGGTTGATTCAAGGTGGTCAAAAGAGACGGGAGAGCTGGCGACCTGCGTTTGCCTGACTGAAAGCAGTGCCACCGTTTAATTCCTGACCTCAAAACACATTCATACACAAAGACTTTGGCAGCAATCATTGACCTGCTTTATAATCTCTGTAGGACTAGAGAAGAGTTATTCTGCCTGGATTAAAAAACAACATTAAATGTGTTTTTCTTGTGTGTGACTGACCAGCAGCATGGCCTGTTCACGGAGCAGCTGCTCCTGCAGCATCTCCAGGTGCCTCTGCTCCTCCTCCAGCTGGCGTCTGATGTACTCCTGTAATCAAAGCAGCCAGCGTCATGAGCGTGCTCTCATCATGGGAGAACGTCGTCGAAGATGTTTCAGAGCTCACCTGTTCACGATCATTCCTCCTCTTTTCATCCTCAGCCCGCCGTCGTTCCTCTTCTTCTTTACGTCTACGATCCATCTCCTCGATGCGCCTCTTGTCCTCCTGCTCGCGGCGACGCTGCTCTCGCTCCTGCTGTCTCCTCATTTCACGCTCGCGTCGTTGTTGCTGCAGATGCAGAGGTTCAGTCAGTGTCTTGTTTTTGGAGAGATCTCTGACACGGACGGTTAGAAAAAGCTCACCTCCTCCAGCCGTCGCCGCTGCTCCTTCTGCTGCTCGATACGTTTCTGCCTCTCAGCCAAGAGCTGCCGCTTGTACTCCTCCTGCTCCCGAAGCTGCTGCTCCTGGAGGAGCTGCTGGCGACGCAGCGCCTCGGATCGCTCCTTGTTCTCCTGCTGCAGGCGGATGAAGTCACGACGTAGAGTCGACTCACCGGGCACGTTAACAATGGAGCTGGAGGAACCACCGACACCAGAGTCAGACAAAAACAGGGGTGAGGTTTGACTCCTCTTTAAAAGCTTCTAAAACTCACCTGGGCTCTCCTTCCTGCTCTGGAGGATCTTCCTCCTCTTCCTCACTGCCGCTGTACTCATACTCAGTCTCATCTGTGTACAAGAAATGAAGCAAGATCAGCTCGAGAAAATCACATTTAAAGTTTTCTGAAAGGAGTTAGAGTGTTATAAGCAGATGTACCTTTCTCTCCCCTCTTCTTCTTGGTCCTGTCAATATGGTCTTTGAGCTGGATGCGGACCTGCCTCTCATTGGGCTGGTCTCGGATGAACGGGTGCTTCAGCAGCTGCTCAGTCGGGGGGCGCTGGGTGTAGTTCTTCACCAGACAGCTCTCGATGAAGCTGAAGAACTTTTTGGACCTGGAGAGAGAACACGAAACATCTCAGAGGGATTTAAAGAGACAGATCTTCACTTAAACAGACATTTCTGCACACCAGCGCTCCTTTTCTGCCTCTCAAACAGGGCTTGTATATATTTTTTTTCCTGACTTTGGTATTTTTTTTGGTATATCAGCTCTGCAGAAGCTGAGCGTGCCAGAGCAGGTGTAGCACAGATGTGTATCTCAGCACAGAGCAGAGCTTCTGTAGCAACCTGAGCTGAGGTCAGAGATGAAATCAAAACACAAAGAGAGGCCAAGGAGGACATTCAAATCTCCTGTTTTATTTATAAGGGAGGAAAAAGAGGAATAACATCTTACCATTTTTTGGATTTGAGCCTCGGTGGAGGATTTCTTGGAATAAGGAAGAGTGCACGCATGGGGTGCATGTCACAAAGTGCTGAGGGAAGATGCACACGCACAGATTAGAAAGAAAACTTCAAGGAGTTGGATAGAAATGCAGAAGAAATTAGACTCACGTGGTGCTCCTTCGGCCATTTCAATAGCTGTGATACCACAAGACCACAAATCACTCTGGAAGGAAAGACCACGCCCAGTCAAGAAAACCGCAACCATCAGACTTGTTCAGACAAATTAGTGTGTTCACAGGTGTAATACACCTGTTTGGAGGATCTTACCCTGTAGTCATATGTAGCGTCTGGGTTCTCGTCACAAGCGATGACCTCTGGGGCCATCCAGTACGGAGTGCCGATGAAAGTGTTCCTCCTCCCCACTGTGCGATCCAGCTGAGCGCTCACGCCAAAGTCGACTGTGGAGGAAACACAAGTAGGTGTAAAACAACTTCAACTTCATTTCTGACCCATCTAGAGTATTAGTCTTTAACCCAAGTGTATTCTGGGTGATTTTTCTGAAGATCTTGAAAACAGTAACATAATAATAGATGTTTAACTGACCTAGTTTGACTTCAGCGTTCTCAGTCAGCAGGACGTTCTGACCCTTGATGTCTCGATGGATAACGTGGTGAGCATGAAGGTGAGCAAGACCCTGAAGAGAGAAGCAACACAGAAAATGAGAAAAAGAGAGAGAGAGAGAAAAAAAGGAGGGAAGGTAAGAAAGGGAGATGGAAATGAGCTCACTCTGAGGATCTCTCTGGAGATGTAAGCGATCCAGTCTTCTTTCAGCTGGTTCCCCTTTGTGTTCTTCACCAGGTCTGTGATTGAACCGGCTCCGCAGAACTCCATCACCAGCTGAAACACAGGTTATCGGACACATGAGCGGATCACTCTGACTGAACGCTCTCTCAAATGGATTTGGAGACTTACCCAGAGCTGGTCGTCGTGTCCCGGGGGGCTCTTCTTGATGAAAGCACCATAGTATGTGGCTATGTTTCTGTGGTGGGAGTACTTCTTCAGCATATTGATCTCCAGTTTAATTTCCTCCTCCTCATCCTTGAAACACAAAACACACGCGCGAGTTAGAGAGCAGTGAAAAGAATCACTTTTATTAGGCTTTGATCATGATTCGCTTTTCATTTCAGACTCAAATCAATTTAAATTGAACATTTGGGGTCAGGGAAAGCAGTGTGACAACACCCCGTGTGGGTTTAATGCAGCGTGGCCGGGTTTTATTCATGCTAATGTAGGACTCTGCTCTGAAACAATGTGCGATGAGTCGTTCGTCTACTGGCAAATGATTCCTTTGTTTAGGGATTAATGATGCATGAGTGAGCCTCGCTGTGAGTCCACGTGGACAGTGGCCATTACTGGTAATGTCTTGTTAGAAATAAGTAGAGCCGCATGAGACAGAAATGAAGATCTAAAGGAAGACAAGCTTTTTATCTATCTGCAGAAACTATTATGAAAAGTGGGGAATATCCCTTTAAGAGTCACTGCAACCTGAACTAGCTGACTGGACAATGATTAACAGTGACACAGTAATTGAACACATGCTCAGCCTGTGTTCCTCTAAGGTTACAGTGCAGATACAGTGAGAGGAGGAGGAGGAGGAGGAGGGAGTGGCTGTGCAGATATATGCACTGATTTTTTGTGTGTTTCAGCCGATAACGCTGAGAGAAAGGTGCGTGCACAGTAAGAACTGCTGCTGCATGACTCCTTTGAGTTGACGTAAGCCTTTCTGTCTCCCCTTCCTCATCCTCCCCCTCTCCGCTCTGCTGTGCAGCTGTTGGATTATCACACTCCCCGACACTGAAAGCCCCGGTCAGGTGGGAGGTGAGGAGGAGTAGTGGTCAAACTATCAACCAGACACAAACATGATGACGCACTGATTCAGCTGCAGGTATTAAGATCTAGTTAATAATCAGCTACGAGGTCGATTACAGCAGCTCAGGTAAGTGCTCCAGGTTCACACCCGTCATTAGTCATTGTGACGTGGAGGCACAAACACAGAGTGGAGCTCATCTAGAGTTCAATCACAGGCGTCCCAAACTGGTTTCCTCTCATGAAACAGAAGCAGGGTTGTTAATGAGTTCCCACATGTCTGGAAAGCTCACCTTCAGTATCGCATTTTGCAACACAGGACAACAAACCAGGCAAGTGTGTCACTCTGACTCATCCTGACGTCGGCCGCTGCGAGGAGTGGCAGCAGGCAAGTCTAGGCAGAGAGTGGCTTGGAAAGAGTGCAGGTGTACTCCAGGATTACTTTGTCTTCTCTGGCAAATCTCAATATTATTAGCCAATGCCAACTCTTAGGTTTACAGAGTAAAATGCCAAGAAACTCGATTAGGACATCCCTGCTGCACACTCATTACTATGTGCCATGTGGGTGTCTCGCCCTCACTGCCACTCATGCATTTCTGGTGGTTTGCATCTGCAGAAGACCCCTCTCGCAGCTGAATGACGTACTTCACTCAATAAGCGTCCTGTGCCACGACCCCTCCTCCTGCTGTTTACTACAAAGAACGGCATTTTCCTCTTTGTAAGCGTGAAAACATTTGGACGTCAGATCTGAAGGAATGTCGATTAAATTTTAATACCAACCAGACAACGACAGCCTGGGGCCACATTTTAACACAAAACATATCTTTACATCCTGATGCGAAGCTTGAAAACTGCGAACGGTCTTACCTCTGTGACGTCCATGACTTTGATGGCAGCCAGCTGTCCAGTCTTGACATGACGCCCCTGTGAGGAGAAAGCAGATTTTGGAGCATTGTTGCTTTACATGCAAGTTCAAAATATGGACCTTCACTACAAATCCCACAATGCATCTCATATTTCACTCTGTTTATTCATATTACAGCCTCTATCCCACGCTATAAGTGAACCCTCTATATGTAGTACATACCATGGATGAGCATACTATTCCCCAAGCTATAACACCCCAACATTCCCAGACTCCTTTGCTCTCCTAACACCCTCCTGACACTCCTTACATAAACAAAGGACCAAAATAGAGGCCTCTCCCTCTCCTCTGCCCCTCCCTCCCCCCTGCTGAAGAGGAGATAAAACGTGGGACATTTCTCTGGGTATTCCCCTCCTGACTCTGAGGGACACTGCAGCCATCGAGCTGCTGCTGCTGTGTCCGCGTCCGCATCGGTCACTGCAGCAGCAACTGTGTCAGGGACGTCGATACGGCCCCTACTGCACACATTTAGACACACACATATAAACACAGCACCATCATCTCAGCCGCTGCATTCCATAGTCAATTGAAACTGTATGGATTATGACAATAAAAGCCATGCAGGCTTAGGGGCCCTGGCTCTTTTCACAGGGTGGGGGAGCGAGGGGGGTGAGAGGGACACTTTACAATGCCTTTAATCCTCCCCACTTTGATCCCAGGGGTCGCCAACACAAAAACAACACTGGAGCTGACATTACGGCTGTCAGCTCCCCGTGTGCTAGCTGCTAGAGCTGATGGCCGGTGTGGCCTAAGTTCACAGATGTTCACAGGAAGAAGTCGGTCATCAGCCTCACCCTCTGCAATAAACTTCCAGGTGAAAGGGGAATGATTTCTCCTTGACACTTAAAAAACCAGATTCATTTCTACCCTTTTCTCTGGATGTGTGGTTTCATATTTGGACGTGATTTAGAAAAGTGTTTCCTGTGAAACCTTCTTTCCCATCAGCCTGATTTTACAGCTACACAAACCCAACTGTGTCTTCAGTTTCTGGGTGGAGAGGAGCTTATCTAGACCGCATCATTATTGCATTCTGATACCACAAAACAACCGGGTTACGCAACATTAGCGTATGAGTAACAAGACATTTGGATTACACTCAAGTTCCCTGACTTGTTTTTGTTCCCTAAGGTCATCCAGACATTCTCTTTGAAATGAGAAAGTTTGAGATGAAACGCTGCCAAGTCTTGGTGGAAACACATGTTTATGATGGTTCTTTTAGGAAACAAACAGAATCAGATGACTGAAATGAGAAGATAATGGTCTAATAGATTATCAGGGGGAGAACGGTGGTGCTAAAGGACCCCTGTGAGCAGGCCGCTGGGCGTGTCTTTGTGGAGGTTATCTGAGGCACCGGGCCATCACTCAGCTCTCCCATCTCCTCTCCTCCCGTCACAGCTCCTCTTAAGCGTGGCCAGATGTGCTGCTGGCTTCACTCCAGCTCTCCACCAACCAACCAACCAACCAACCGACTAACGGACTGACTGAGTGCTTTGGGAGCGTTAAGTTAAAATCTGTATGAAAAACAAAAACAGTGTCCTGAAAGGGCTTCATTATGAAAACAGAGGAGAAATCTCAGTTTTTACACTGACAGGTGCCGTCTTTGGCTGGGAATCACTGTTCTACCAACTTTAGCCCTTTGTTTTGCCCCATATGAATTCAAAATTTTGGGGTAAGAAAGCAAATTTGGGAGACGAGTCAAGATTTTGAGAAAAATGTCAAAATTTGACTTAATATGTGCAAAAAATCTCAGTGGATCCAGTCTTTTATTTATGTATTTTTAGCTAACAAAAATAGGCTTCTATACAAATGTCAAAATACTAACTTTTCCAAACAGGAAGTGCAGGCTCATGGCTGACTTCAGCATAACTACGGCAAGCTCAAGGTTTCATACAACTCAAAGTATTGTTAGGTGACCTACTTCAGTTGGTAACATACAACAAAAAAATAACATTAACCTCACCTTATATCTATATCAGGTGACCAATTTCATATTTATTTACTCATGAAGTGAATAAAATGTTGTTGATACAGTAAACCTGTAAAGCTACTTTATGTACACAGAAAATTAACAAGAGGAATTGATGAGGGAATTGATAAAGAACCAATAAAGGTGTTGGTAACAATACAAGCTTATCAATACTCATCCCTACACTAACATCACACAAAAAGACCAAAAAGTTGCTGCACTTTCTTCTAATGAGTCTTTTTGAGTCTTTGGCCCAGCTTTAAACAAAAAAGGAAGTCTCTCTGCTCCCACACTCTTAAAGATTTTAAGTGCCCTGTTGTGAAACCAGTCGTACGTCTCTCAGGGCGGATTTTCACTTAGCGCTCGCAGTAATGCTCTGCAGCATCGTTAGTGGTCTGCGTGGAAAAAAGGGAGTGCTGTTTCCCATACACTTCTCCACAAAGCTCCCATCCGCTGCAGCCTAATTGACCAGAACCTCTCCCTCCCTACCTCTCTCACATTAACGTAAGATCCATCACACTTGGCGACTTTCTCAAAACGCTGGCAGGTCTCCAGCTCGCTGTTTTCCACCAACAGGACTCCTGGCTCACACTGCAGCTGAAACTAACCAGCCATGTAGGTGCAAAACAAACGTGGATTCGTGTTATTAGTTCACACAGCGAGGAAGGGAGAGCTGCAGGGAGCCAGGGTCTGCTCCTTGGAAAGGTCACTGCTGAGAGCGTGTGTTTGTGGTGAGGTGTTAGCTGCAGTAATGAGGGATGGATGACCCCCTGTGCTGGGTGGTGTGGAGATCTGAGGTGACATTTGAACTGAGGGAGTTAAAGTGGGGCTGATAAAAAAGCACCTCCCTCTACCTGTGAACGCTGATATAGCTGCACAAGAGGTGTAAACTACGCCTCCTCGCACACTTCTGATGGATGCTGGGAGAAAGAGGATCAATCAGGAGGAGGAGGCAGCACATGACATCCAGGGCTGCGCCTCTCTCCTGCCTCTCTTGGCTCCAGCGCTGCTGCATATAAGCACACTGACCCAATTCTCACACACGCAGCCTCTGCCCTGCTTCTTCCACTCCTCCACTCCTCTCTGAAGAAAGGATGAGGATAAAAGGAGAAAGAGAGGTTGGGTTGGATGACGACGCAATGAGAGCAGAAGAAGATACGTGAATGAGAGCGCGAGAAGGGAGGAAAAGCTGAATAAGAGTCTGGAATAAGAGTCTCCCAGAGGAGGGCAGCTGAGTGACTGTGCAGTTATTGATCCCAGTGCAGCGTTCAGCTTCTGGAAGGGATCAAATCATGAAGGCCGGAGTCTTTCCTGAGGAGGAAAAATTCACTTGTGTGCAGAATGTTAGGGAGAGAAACTACAAATGGGGTTTGGCATTTCCAAAAGCACAAATCCTGAGTTTTAAGACTTGTTTTGTTGAGTTTACGAGCTGCAGCGATGATCCAGCTGAAAATCAGGAGCTGGCTCTGCTCTTCTTGACTGATGATTTCAATTATCAGCTTTTCTAGGGCAGCCTTACAGTCAAGTTCCTCTGAAGGGGACCCCAACCTAGATCTGGACCAGATGTCCTGTAACACAAGAGCGTCTTTTCTCCCCAACAAATTCAAACATTAGAGCGTTTCTGTCAAGTGGAGGCTCTGACGAAAGACAGCACGGAGACTGTGTCGTCTCGCGAGCGCCTTTGTGTCTCATCTCAACACCACTCGGATAATGAGGAGGCTCGATGAGCTCCACACACAAACACAGAGTGTTTTTGTTCAGGCAGTGTGGCCAGTCAGGGGACGGTGCAGGTCTTGTGACACCCATTAGGGAGAGGGTCACTGCTGAGAGGGGGGGGGTGTGGACAAAGAGACGCTCACTGTGTCAAAGCAGTGAAGAGAGAGTGTGACATGGTGCTGCAGCATGGGTGCCACATTCAGCACCCACAGACTGTGACCTAAAAGCCAATCAGCTTCAAGATGCCCACGTTTAAACAGAAGAAATCTTTCCTGTCAGTGAGTTTCAGCCACGTGACTCTGCTGATGTTTGTCATTGATTTTTGGCATCACACCAAATAAACCCCCGGTCAATTCAGCTGAGTGCACGCACATGATGGTAAGAAAATACTGGTGGGTTCAGCGGAGGCGCTCCCCGTGGATGCTGGGTGGAAGGCAGGTCAGCGGGGGCTCTGCTGCCTCAGGCCTGACTATATATGGCCTTTCTGTAGAGCAGCAGGGAATCTTCCCAGCATACCACGCACAATTTGAGGAATTATGTCTCCTTCTATGTTATCATTACTCATTACGCTCCTATATCCAGAGCGGGGCACCTGAGATCGTTCATGAGCTGCTGGGTCGGAGCCAACTGATAAGAGGAGGCACTTTAAGAGCCGGGCTCTCACGGAGCATTGTTTTAAATAACTAATGACTGAAGCTCAGCTGTGTGCTGCAAACACATCTCATGTAATGCATCCATAGTCTGTGAAGAAAAGGTGTGGCAGGATTCGTAGAGACGATGCAACAGAAGGTTTTTAGCTCATGATGTCACTTTCATTATGGCCGTCAGTCAAAAATCTGCTGCGCTGTGTTTGCAGAAGCTGGGCTGTAATCTGGCCGTCCTCCAGGGGCAGTCGCTGAGAGCAGCTCCAGAGCCAGTGCTGCAGCCCGGACAGAGGAGCTTGACATGGCATTTTGGGTCTTAGAGGACAGTTTTCGGCGTTAAGCTGCGAGTTGTGCAACACAGACGAGATTGGAGAGGAGGTTTAAGTGGGATCTGATCTGAGGCCGCTCGTGATAGGAGCTAATCCACTTCAGAAATGAGTCTTTGAAATGTTTGGACTCTTGAGCCAATTAGAGATTATGTACATGTGAAATCAAATCAAAAGCTGATGCACAAGAATTATTGTCTAAATCAGATTATCGGACACATCTAAAAATAATAAAAAAGCAGAAATAGACTAGAAACAAAGCCATGCACTTAGAGTTAGCTTTCAGAGAGAAGCATTTGAATGCAGCATTATTCAGGGATCTTTTAAGTGATGCTCAGGAATTTCAATATTTAAAGAGAAAAAAATCACTTTACCCACTTTGAATTGGAAGTTATAAGGAGCTAAATTCTTAATATCCACTGAAATTATATCTTTTGTGTTAAGAATTGACCTCAAGAAGGCACTTTGTTTCTTGAAAGTGCCTCAAAGGAATCAAAAGTCACCACAAATCAAAGCCTTAAGAATCTCAACCACATTGTGTTATCCAAAAAGGCCTTTGCAATCTGTGACCAAGTGCTTGACAAAGCAGAAAAAAAGGCCTCAGAGGGAGAAGAAACTCCACCCTGTTTCAGTTGGGGGGCCTGTTGTGATTATTCAGTCGGTTGGAGTTTGAAACCCTGCAGACAAACTCCTCCTTTCTGTGGGTTTTGAGCTGACTGACGGAGTGGAGAGACCCAAAGAGAGAGGGGACAAACTCAGCTTTGTGCGAGTGGTGGGCAGGTTCTGTCTGGAATTGGACAGCTGCTCCTCTACAGCTGACCCCCACCACCTCCCCCCTCCCTCCCTTCTCTTCCCTCTGCACATGCTCACAAACCACATGCTCATTCAACTGTTTAACGTGACAGTCGATGCGCTGATCGACGGCTGATCGAAGAGAGGCTGCTGCAGGGAGCTGGAGCAGTAGTTTGCAGTGAACACAAACACTTTGCTTACACAGTTTGGTTTATCTCCTGCAGGCTGTTACGACCGTGTCTTTGTGTCAGACTAATCTGACAGCCTCTCTCTAAGTATGAGCACCATTCCCATACAGCAACACTCGCAAATAGAATTAGCACTGGACAGTGAATGGAGCAGGAGATTAAACGGGACAAAAAAAAGAGAGAGAAGCAGTAATTCTGCGTCCCATACGCCCGGCTCAGAACCATCTGGCTGGAAGATAGCATGCGAGTGTCACACTTCTTTAATGACGCCTTCTATCTGCGCTGCACAGAGGCTGATTTCAGGTGGCACATGTGCAGGGGGATCCTGAAGTTCAGCACACCAGGGGATTGAATGCAGGTCACTGGAGCACTGGAATTAAATACTCAGCTTGGTGCATGAGCAAATTGGTGTTTTATTTATCTGCTAAACTGTTAGCTGTCTGTGATAAGATAACTACATATGAGGATTGTGCAACATTTACAAGGAGGTCCATGCAACAGAACTCAATCATACAGTCAAAAAATCTTTATAGATTTCCAGAATAAGATGTAAATACTGTTATTACTCTGTGGCTAATGTAAAAAATGTCTTTATTATATATTTTTTTTCCTATGTTGCAATTGTGATCTATTGCATGATTATTTTTGGGTTCCTCATCTTGTCAAAAAACAACAAGAAATGTTCATTTTTATGCACTCAATACTGATTTTACTACTCATGACTGCTTCTTGTCCATTTTAGCCACTTTTAATTCATATTTTCTTTTTTCTTTCCACCATATTACACTGAGTACCACCATTTTGCCACCTTGAACTTATTTTTATGGCTACTTCGTCTTTGCCACTTTCCACGACTTAAACAATTTGGCTCTTTGTTTGACCAGGGTTGAGTAAAGCAATGCTAGCAATGCATCCATGTAAGGTTAGTTAGCACAGCAGTATCCTGTATTCACAAATGCACAATGTCCCCCCTGCATTTCTCCAGTTTTCATTTGCACAGGCAACAAACATGAGCCAAGAAATCCAAAAAGCACACCCATCAACTACACCTTTAACTCCTACACTCGTGCATGCTTCCTCTCCCTCCTTGGAGATGTCTTTCAACAGCAGTAATGTCAATTTTCTGCAGAGAAATGCGACACCGACAGCAGATGGCCCACAGAGTGGGATTCCCATTCGCTGAAGTGTATAAGTCCTGATTTATAGAGGACAGAGAAATGTGCTTTTCATGAAATCAGGCTGCAGGCAGAAGCCACCATGATAAGTCTCATGACAGATTTCTCCATCCTGGTCGCCTCATCTACTTTCAGTAAAGGCAGGTGATGTAAGATAGGTGATGCATCAGACAGCAGACTGTCTGATTCACTCTTTGCACACACCTCCCAGCTGAATAATTAACAATAACACCAAGCTCATGCCAAAAACAAGCTCACACTATCAGGATCTGCACTATCACATCCTTCTTCTCTTTTAACTGCATTGTTAGTAATGAGGTTTGAAATCCAAATCAGGCTTATTACACATGTATTAGTCAGTTTCTAGGCTTCCTGATGGGGAGAAAAACATTCCTGACTGAAAACAGGACAGGCCATGCACTGCGCCTCCAACCAACCTTGTATACTTGTCCATAGGTGCCATTTCCAACTACCTCCACCAATTCAAATATCCCAGCTGGATCCTGAAAAGAGAAAGACAGGTTTAGAGTCAAAGGAGAGAGACTTGGATTGATTTATTGTGATCAACATTGTGCAGGGTGAGCCAGCTGTTGCGCCCTGGTCTCCCCTACATGCCAAATGCATCTCGAACAAAGGAAAAGCAGACACTGGCAACACCTCGCTACGGCTCAGCGGTCATTTTCAGTACTTGAGCTGTTCCATGAAGACACACTGAGCTCCAGGTTAAAGCTGCTGCTCTCATGCACATTCAGGATGCTGTGATCTATCGAGAAATCCGGGTAATAGAGGAGAAAACGTCCAAAAAACACACACAGGCTCGGTTCGGCTGCACTCACCCGCAGTGAAGCCAAGTCTATGTCTACTAGACTTTTAGCTGGAGAGTCGTTCGCCATCTTTCAAATTAAAGCCGAGCTTTCCTTCGCGTGGACAAAAAGAGACCGAGGCTCGAGCATTTGCGTGGATCTCGGCAGTTGAAGCGAGCAGAGGCCGTCGTGTTTTCCTCTCCGTGGGATCCGCTAGTATCAGCGATGGCTGGGCTCGTTACTCCATGTTGAGGTGGCAGCAGCGGGCTCCTGTCCGCTCTCTCTCTCCAGCTCCAGCCACTGGTGACACACGGTGCACGAGGAGGACTTCCGCTCCAACATTTCAAAATAAAAGACTCACTTACATATTACACAATTATTTAATTTAACACATAAAACCACACCAAAAACGTATTAAAAAGAGCTTTTCACAGCTTTTTTCAAAAAATAAAAAGGCATAAAAAATTAAATTAGCTTAAAAAACTATCTCCCATAATTCACACTTGAAGTGATAAAGGTAATAAATGATTTTAAATAAACACGAACAATGGGATTTTGTGTTATTTTGGTAATAAAAGATGATATTTGGTGACAACAATCTGAGGGAAATTGTAAATCTCTGTAAGGGACAAAATAAAGCCAAAGGTTCATGTAGGGAAAAGGTATGTGTGGGAGGTCAAAGGGTAAGCTTTGTGTAAATGAGAAATATTACATTAAGAAAACACATATCATTTACCCATCACCATACTCAACTAAGTTATATTTTAAAGACATTGAAATGATTATTTTGTGCGCACCATAACATTAAAGCCAGTCAAACATAATATGATAACAATAATATTAATTAAAAAATAATAACAATAATTTAATTTCCTAGTTTAATAAACTTTGGAATATTTCAATATTGTTTTTTTCCATGAGTATAAACTTGTTGTTAAATCTATTTATAGTTTCTCTATTTGTAAATGTTTGTAAATGACCTTACATTTAATTAAAAAAAAATATTTTGGTAATTATAAGGCCAAACCTTAGGATTATAATGAGCAAACTAAGCCTTTAAGTGAAGCCATTTCATAGTCAAAGATCTTTTAATGTGAGAGTGAGACAGCCTCATTTCCGCTCATGTTCTCCCTGATTCTCTCTAACTTGACGTTTTCAGACTCAGAGCCGCACAAACACAGGAAGCCGGTCTGCTCCACTCAGAAAGAAAAGGGCTGGGCCTTCATACATCAACTGTGAACACCGAGATGATCTCACACACCTTACCTCTGCCTCACACACACGTACACCTGTGTGTCTGTGCTGCAATAAAACCAGGAGGTCAGATGTGACACACACACACACACACAGAAGTGGACCCCCCTCACACAGCATCCTCCTGGACATGCGCAGAGTGGACTCCAGAGTCAATATTAGTAATCATGGGTGTGGCAGGTGAGCAATCTCAGGAGTGATGCTCTCCCTCTCTCTGTCAGTGTGCTGATTGTGGGGCACTAAATAAAATAACTTCACCATAAATTTACTCTGGATATATAATCATAAAAGTGGACATAGAAGATTATATATGGGAGCAGCCAAATCTTTAATACAAACAAAATACAACTACTAGCAGAATGTTGATTTAAGAAAAACAAAGAGATGAGCATATTTGGGACAAATAAGATCCTCCCTCCTAAAAAGAAACAGCATATCTCCTCAAATCTTCCACACTTCACTCACAAAAACAGCAGTTTACCTGCTATGACACAGTTCTTACTGCTACGACCTGATTTTGAAATTAGGTTAAGAAAAAAAAGGTTGTAATTCACGCCCAATCTAACTAAATAATCATCAGTGTTTACAGGAGTGAGTATGCTCAGTGCAGAGAGGACAAATGTGCAGCTGCAGTGGTTCAGTTATTTATCACAACTGCTCAATGACACGCTCAAGCACACAAAAGCTGATCTTTTGGTTAAACAAACTCAATATTCAAACAGCAGGGCTGGCCGAACCAGTCGGACAGGATGAGAGATGTTCTGTTGGGGAAATATACACAAACACACACATACACACACACACACACACACACACACACACACACACACACACACACACAGGAGCATGGAAGCACAAAGCCTCAACTTAAAGCACTCAAACTGGTACTTAAGACACTTAACAAACGCTTAAGCTCCTGTAAGTCGAATTAAATCCATCCTCCATGAGGAGAGCTCGCCGGATGACTCTGATAAACCGTTCTGTGTGGATGTTTGTTTATAAAATATGGATTTAGAGTTTATGTTTTGCCCTTATTTCATGGTTCAAATATCAACACCACACACCTAAGAGGGGACAGTTATTCAAACTTTAAACTGGGTTTTTGGTGCCTTAAATAAAGAAGTGTTTACTGCCACCCTGTGGATGCTTCATATCGCTGCAGTGAGAGTTAAAGAGTGATTTCTGCACCTACTTCCTCTGGAGATCATCCACCTATGAGATCATTTTGGTCCTTGCTCAAGCACAAGCCTTCAGCACCACTTTACCAGCAGTGACGTCCAGCCTCACTCATCCTGGTAAATGTATTAAGTTTTAACTGATGCCATCATCTAAGAAGCAGCAAAAGAAGAGCACAAGCCTCTAGTTTCTCATGGAGCTTTATTACTAAGTAGTGCTGTCCTTCTCACCTGTCTAAACATCAGCAGGTTGTAACAGGGAGAGGTGCCCTCTAACAATTGAGACCCTATTTCTTCCCCCTGTCAGCAGCAGATTAATATCATTATATTATAAATAGCAACATGTAATACAAATGTTGAGTTGCAGGTCATGTTAAGAACATTTACACAATACATTTCTGATAGAAAAACGATCCTTTAAAATACAGTACCGGCTTCCATCATTGTCTCAGTGCAATCACCAGCTGAGAGAAAACATTGTTTACTTTGTCAGTTTGAGTACAAGCGAGAAAAAAAGGCTACAGTGTGGACGAGGGCGGGGCAGGGATTTACATTTCAGGGAGAAATCTGCAGAAAAGAGCCCTCGGATTGAAAAGATCCCCCTTTGAAATGCATGGAAACGAAATAACAATGGAATAATTCCTCTCCTCCTCCTCCTTTTCCTTCAGATACTGTCTTAACTGGTACAGCGCATCTTCACTTACACCTGTGACAGTGAGAAAAATTAAGACTAAGTCATGTCTGCTGCCGGACTGACTGGTTAAAACTGTGAAACAGCTACATTATGGGGCTGCATCCCTGTACACGAGGATTATTCAGTTTAATACAAGTGAGAAATGTCAGTTCGTCCTCATATTAGACTGTTAAATTTAACTTTATCCAGACTGAATGATACATTCTGCAGCTGAATCTGCTCATTTGATCGTCAGTTCTTTCTTCGTATAAACATGTTAAATAAATGAACATACGGTAACAACTTGCGGCCAAAATAGCAACAATCTGTCAGTAATTTTAACACCAGTTTCTAAAATTAGAACCAGACATTTGAGTGTGAATCATGTGCATCCTCGTCTCTTGGTCTACCACCTCTGAGGCAGCTACGATACCTCATCCTTCTAGTTCAGTAGGAAGTCTGGACTCGGGTAACCAAACAGGCTGAAGTCACCCTGGTAGCGTGCGTACAGACGTCTGATGTCTCGCTTGCTGATGCCTGAGAAGTAGTGCTCCACCTTGGTCCTGTTGTAACGTGTGATCCCAGGAGGAATGGCCGGGTACGAGACGAGCTGGTCGATGCCGGCCGCTCTGAGGATGTACGGGGCGTCCTGCTCCAGAGTCTCATGGTGACCCACCGCGCTGTAGTGTATTTCACACGGAGCGCACAAGTCTGCATAAGTCACCCAGTGAATGATATGCTCACCAAACTGCCGGTCCATGCGGTGACGGCCTTCCACGTCGCCTAAGTAACGCACAAAGTCTTCAAAGTGGAGGCCAGAGGGGGCGTTTTCGCTGTCACGATGGCTCTTTCTGTACTTTCGTATGATAGCTGGAGCGATGTCATGCTTGTACCATGGCTCAAAGCGAGGGTTCTTCACAAACTTATCTTTAAAGGCGGATATGAGGCGCTCAAAAGGGTCTCTAACGATGAAAAACTTGAAGTAAGTGCTTAATCTGTGGATGCAAACAAAAACAACTGAGGTTAGAATCCCTCTTTCGTGACACAGACACAGAAGTATCTAAACCTGGATTTCAATGTGGCTTGAAAATTCTTTTCTGACAAACCTGTGAGTGATTTCCTGTGGGCTGAAAGCTGAGAGACGTGGAAGGCTGTTCTTCTCGTGATCATGGACGAGGTTTTCTGGGATCTCCTCCACGTTGGGGAAGGCGCCTGCCAAAGTAAATAACACCAGTCATCAGCTGAATTAGCTGATTAAACTTCCTGTAAGAGTGAATATACAGCCCTATGTTTCACAAAGCTGTGATTTAATTTTCAAGAAGAGAGTCACGTACCGTTGAGCACAATGAGGACCTTCTTCCACTGAGTGTTTCCTACTTTGGGCGTCTGGCAGAACAAGATCTTGTGTTTATCGCAGACAAAGATGCGGTCCAGGATGAACTTGCTGATGGCGACGTGCGTTAAATTCCTGAGGCTGCTGTTCTTACACACAGACGAGAGCAGCTCGATCCGCCTCTCAGCTACTGAGTGCCAGTCTGAGACTGTGGGGACGACTGAGGGCTGAAACACACGACAACTGTTTGAGAGGATGGTTCTGCAAAATAATCCACCCCCTAAATATCTTCCCAAGACATATCAAAGCAATAAATCACAGATCATAAAGTCACTCAAGTTTTTACCTGTTCTGAAGGATTTGGAGCTATTTTTCGAGCAGATTTCTCCACATTGGACCCAGGATTTGGTTTAACCAGCTTGGTGCCAGGCACAGTCCAACTCTGACCAGCAGCCCTCTCTCCATAGTCTGAAAACACATGTTAAAGATCATACTCATGCAGCTCCACATACCTGAAAGTCTGCAGAAATCAACATTTAAGACATCTCACCATCTATAGCTCTGAAGCTGATGAACTTGCTGACAAACATGAGGATGAGCAGCACCCAGCCGCACGCCCCCAGGAGCAGCCAGTGGTGCCGCATCGCTTCGCCCATCAGCCGATGGCCATGGACCCTCAGAGCGACGTGCCCACCTGCACAAACATCCACCTGCTGATGATGTTCTGTCGGAAAACGCTACCGTAATAACACTTCTACTTCATTAGCCCATTACATAACACCTCGACTCACTCTGTTTGCATCTTTAGAGTACGGGAGCCTGCTTTTATGAAAAACTCTGTTCTCATGTCAGAGGAAAAAGGCCCATAAATCGTGAGAGTATTGATTTTCAGACAGGGTGACAGATCTAATGATCATGCCTCTGCGCATGCGCAAACACGCTTCGTAGTACATTAAAAGGTAACACTTCTCCACAAAACACCGAACTCAACTTATAAGCTATCAGCTTATGAAAACATTATTTGAATACTTATTAAAGCCTTGATTTTGCCACATGTTCCTGTTGGTGTGTCTCCTGTGAACTGTACCGTTATTTTTCTAAAGCTCATCCCTCTGACTTCAGTTTTTGTTGGGAAGCAGGTCAGTTAGTTAGCACAACAGTTAGCCACACCTGTCCCTCCCAGACAACAAGCACAGATTCAGGCCTGATAAACAGTTTCTCAGCGAGGCTAAAGCGATGAACCATCGCGAGGTTGTAAAGTCTCACCTGCTTTTGGAGTTAAATCCACCCCACAGCCTCACAAACTCTGGATAAAATGTTAAACACGGCCATAGCGTCAGTGTAGCCTGCTGCTGCCTCCTTGTTCTTCGACATCTGTCTGTGAACTAACAAATTCAGTAGCTCCCTCTAGCGGCAGCACAGGGGCAGCGCATGCGCATCACTCACACTGTATTTCTCCTGTGCCCACATCCAGAATGCCTTTTTCCAACTGTACTTAAGCTTTTTTTCCCTTGAAGTACATAAGTAGCATGATGTACAGCTTGAATTCTACATTTAGTCTCATTTCAGCTTGTGTGGACCAAAAACAGCAGTGCACCACCATAATGTAACATCTCATTAATAATTTTATTGCACAAAAAATAAAGAGAAGACACAGAAAGTCGTTTTTCTTTTGTTTATTCCACTCTCAGAGGGACACATTTAGTTTTCATCAACATTGACAGTCTGCAGACCTGTTGGAAAGAAATAAAACAGATATTAGCAACACAGTCTTTTTGGATTCTGATTTTTTAATTTTGTAAAAAAGCAGTGGGTTTACCTTTGCATGTGGTGACGGGAACATATGTGACCAGGGTGTACAGTTTGTTGGGGGAGTCCTCGTCCTCGTTACGTTTCCTGGAAAGGCGCACACGTATCCTGTATGGCACGTTCCTACACAAGAAAAACATGATGGTTAAACTTCTGCTTTGTGCTTTACATTGAAATTAACAGCCATAAACTAGATGGAAACTATCTACTGAACTAGTCACACAAGTATAAATTAATCTTCTGCACAGCTGTGACAAATTTAAATCAAATAGATACAAGAGGAAAGTCTCACCTCACACCCTTGCTCCACACAGCCTTGTTGAGACGAGTGTCAATGCGAACATCAGGAGTTCCCATCTCCTTCACAGCGAACTTGCGGATCTCCTTGATGGCGCGGGGAGCCCTTTTCTTGAAGCCCCTGGAAGAAATGACATGTTTTATAATCCCAGCACAACAATCAATGCATTTACTCTGATAAGAAGCTGATGTATGACACTTGACCATTCATTCTGAGGACATTTATTATGTAGAAGGTTTTATTAAACTGATGGCCAATGTCATCACTATTCCCAGCATGTGTGGTGGATTTTAAAACCTAGTTCATGAATCTATTTCCATGTTTCTTGCAGTACTCACACTCCATGGATGCGCTTGTGTACATTGATGGTGTACTCTCTGGTCACCACCTCGTTGATGGCTGAACGCCCCTTTTTCTTTTCTCCTTTTTTAGTTGGGGCCATCTGAATGAAAAAGAACAAATGATTTACTTCATAAGAAGGAAAAGAGACTGTGAAAACCTGCTGTGTTGACGCTACGTAGGAATAACACATTAGCCTAGCATGCTAACGCTGATAATAAAAGTGTTCAAAGAGGAGAAAAAAAAGTGAGATTTGAGGTTTTTCATGCAGAAACAGACATTATTTCTGCTCATTTGTATCATTAAGCACTTTAAATCAGACCTATAGTCCGTATAAGTGAACAGTGAGCAGCAGGGTAATACAAGCGCCGCTAGTGCTGCTATACATCACAATAATCTCACTAATATCCGCTTAAATCACAACAAAAATCAAAGATTAATCACCATAGATGATTAGTTTGTGTGTTAGGAACCAAACTGTGATGATTTGTAGCTTTAAAATACACGGATGGTGTTAGATTGTCAGATTTTCGGCTCAGTAAAATAATCTCACCTCGGCTCGATGATCAAGCGGAAGTCGGAAGGACGGACTGAAAGAAGAGGGAGGAGCCTAAAGGAAACCGGTCCGTGTTATACCAGGAACAAGGATACGAAGAATAGTTCCTAGCGTTCAATACTTATCTTTAATTAATTTTAATAAATTTAATTTAACAATTAAACATGGTTTTGGCATCTTAAGAACTGTGTATTTTAAGTCACAAACGGGGTTAAAAAAGAGAACATTAAAGTAAAAAAAATAAAATAAAATAAAAAGACTTTGGCATTGAATATAATTGTTAAAGTTAAAAACAAAAAATTAAAGGCAACATGCAAACAGACATAAAAAACATAACTGTCTTTTTTTCTCTTTCACTATTCATATTCAGTTTTAATATTGCATAAGTGTTTGTTGTGCATTTTTGTATATTTATTGTTGCGTTTAATCATTTTTCTTGGGCCTGGTGGCCTTTTGACCTCTATAAAGATTTTTTTAGAACTTCACATCTGTGCAGATAAATGAAAAACATCAGCAAAAATCTTGACTGTGTTGATAATGTCCTTTTTTCTAATGGCAGTACTGGCCTTTGAAATATGATGTGGCACACATCAAATTAGCTGAAATTAAATGCTTTGGTATAAGCCTTTACAGCACCGTTGCACTATTTTTCCAGACTTGAAAAAGTCTTTCTAACTTTATTACCTTGTGGTTAGAAGTAAATGATTAAATGTGCAAAAGACGGTTCCCTTAAGTTTAAATGGAGAGCAAAAGTTCCCCCACAATAACTTATGAGTTCTTATGTTCACTGTTCAATATTTGCAAAATTCTACATGACTTTTTCAGACCTTAACCTTACCTTACCTTTCACAGGGAAACAGTTGCCTCTAGCTGCTGTGATTGTTTTCATAAATATGCACTTCATTTGATTTCCTTGTTGTCCTCAAGTGGTTCTTGTTCTGCAAAATCTCATCATAATAATAAAAAAGCATTTCACATTTATTATGATGTAAAAAAAAGTACAGCATTAAACTAGGTATTTCTCACAGTAAAAAAATGACCGTCACACAAAATATAGAATCTGGAGAGTGTTTGGATGGTGAGCTGTATCAGAGCCCAGTGTCATGTAGTTTTCAAGTCATATCTGCATGGATACAAGCTGCTGAATAAAGTCCAGGGAGCTAAGATTTCAGTCATTAACCATCATTTTCATTATGTTCCTGAAGCTGGTTTGTCCGTTGCATTTATTGTCCAACAGCATGCACAACCTGCTCTTTTCAAGTGTTGAATTAACACATCCCAGAGGTTCAGTTTATCCACCTGTGCAAGTCTTTTTATTGGGGCTCTGGATGGTCATCACTGGGGGACAGAAATGTAATGTGGAGCTGAAATTAGTTACCTTGTCAGTCTTTCTTTTGTTTTTTTTTTTGGAAGGGGTTGTTTAGGTGAAGTGGGCTGGTGAGAGGAGTTCATCGTGGCAGTGTTGGAGATCTGGTGCTTGTTTCAGTTCATTTTCTTTTCAGGGAGACATTGCCAAACCATTCAAAACACATCAGGCAAAAGAAGCATTACTATTCCCCAACAGTTCTAACAAAGTACAATCAATGTAGGAATAGTTTGGCAGTGCTTGTTCATGAGAAATGTTCAATCAAGTCCCTGCAGGGTGTTTCAGTGTTCATCAGTAACAATCTGCAGCAGATCCTTTAGATTTGCTCTGCAGATGTTTTAAAATATGTTGTAAACAAACAGGAGCATCACATGGTTGAAAGGCAGCACAGCCACTTTGTAAAAAGCAAAAGAGCCGTTACAAAACTCAACATCTAACCAGTTTAATGCACAGCTGTCGTAAACCAATGCACAACAAATTAAAATAACATTTGAACTTGGTTAGGCAGAGAGACACTGACAATTAAAAAGCAACTCTAAAACATAGTAAAGCACAAAAAGAAAAACATGACGTCCTTTCAGCTGTTTCTGCTTGTTATACATGGTTCATGACACACCTCCATAGGCTAAAAATGTCCCGTAGTCTATGGCACGGCATTTGCAGATCATCACATGTAAAGCATAACTGATTCACAACATTTCTGGTTTTCTTTACATCTTTAGGATATGCACGAATGAAATGGGACAGGGGAGAGTGAGTGATGAGACAAAATGGATGCCCTTCATGGTTTTGACACTCTAAGAGCATTTTCTCTCAGGACACACACACCTCAGGCTGCGCTGTGCTAACCTTACTACCACTACCAGCTGCAGGGACGTCTGCAGCAGGCGCCGACGCAGCGTCAGACCTCTCAGGTCCTGAGGCCTGGCCCGCCATGGTCCTTCTGAAGAGGCGCATGCTCATCTGCAGCAGCTCTGTGTCCACCACGGGGGAAGCTGGGTACTGTTTGGTCAGACCCTGGAGACGGAGGAATCAATTAAAAACCACTCTGGACAGACTTTATTCCAAAGGAGGGTGACGCTGTCTTCATGTGACCATTGAGTAGTTATGGACTTCAACTGAAAGTATCTTATCTTCAAACTTGATGTGCCTTAAATGTTTTAATTCTTGTTTTTGCCTTTGTTTAAATATGCTGTTTAAAAGTGTCACTTACTTTTTCATTTTTTAACAGCTGCCGGCGGATGGCAAAGTCTCTGCGAGCACACAGAGCTTTGCAGCAGGGCCCGAGGTTGGTCAGTAAACCTGCTCTTTCCACCCGCCTGTTTAAGGCCGCCATATTTAAGGCTCCCAGGTCATTCTCAAAAAGCTTGTCAACATCTAGAAGAAAAGAGATGACAAAGATTTAGAGGGGGAAACTGCTCACAAACGCTTCAGATCAGGAAGGAAAATATCTTCCAAACCGAACTCTCACCTTTAGGCTCGTCCAGCTCTGACTTGCAGACCTCTTTGACCTGCTCCAGGAGCTCCGCCCCAGCAAGTCTCTTGGAAATGCCCGCTCTCAGGAGCACGGCCCCTGGGGTGAAACGGAGCAGTGCTGCCCCTGCTGCACGAGGCTCCTGCTTCTGTTTGGGCATCAGGCTGGACCAGTCCACATCGATCACATCCAGGGGACCTGAAAAAACGCGCAGGGGTGTAACTATCAAAAGAAACACCTGAGAGCTTTTCCAACAGAGACATGTTTTTATAGAAGTCGAATTTTCAAGTACCTGTAGCTTTTTCATCCTCAGGCTGATCCTCTTTTTTCTGACTGTCAGCCAAAATCTCATCCAGCTCATCATCACTGATTGGTTCATACTCTTCACCGACTGATGCAACCGACTGCCCGTCGTCCTCTTTCCCGTCCTCATCTCCTGGAACCAGCAGAAACATAACTTAAACTCAGATCCCTGGTAACAAATAACAATCATTTGCTCTTTTTTTTTCCCTTCTTACCATCCAAGCTGTCTGCTTTCTCCATCTCCCGGTGTTCTCCCATCAGATGGTGACTGTTGCTGGGCTTCTCCGTCTCTTGAGGGCTGAAGGCTTCTCTGGGCAGCAGAGGCTCGTAATCCCCCCTCATCATGTCTCCTCGCAGGTCTCCTCTCATGTCGCCCCTCAGGTCCCCTCGTCCCGGAGCCCTCGGGTCGCTGTGCGGCAGCAGATCCATCATCATCATTCTCTCTCTTTCTCGATCGCCGCCTCGTATGTCTCTCTCCCGTTCCCTCTCTCGCTCTCGTTCCCGCTCGTGCTGCTGAATGAGTCCCTCGGGGAGTAGGCGCTCCCTGTCCCTGAGGTCCCGTTCCCTGAGGAGAGGTTCCCGACCGGGACGCATCAGCAGAGGCTCCCGCCCCCTGCTGGGCCACTCCCTGGGCTCAGGCTCCCAGTCTCTCTGCTGCTGGAGGGGCTGCTGGAGGAGGAGCGGCTGCTGCTGCTGCTGCTGAGGCCGCAGGTCCTTTCGCTCTCGTTCACGCTCTCTGTCTCGCTCTCTGTCTCGCTCGAAGGGCTCTCTGTCCCGCTCACGTTCACGGCTGTCGTAGGAGCCGGCACGAGACCTGGCCTGTCGCTCGGAGTCAGGAGAGCTGCGTCTGGAGCTGTGGCTGCGGGAATCCTGCCGGTCTGGAGAAGAACAGAGAAGAATTGAAGTGAGATAGGAGTGAAAGATAAAAAACTCAGAGTGGAAATCTGGAAGTGTTTCCTCACCTGAGGACGTGCTGCGGCTGGGCTCTCCTCTCCTCAGCTGGTCGATTCGAGACTTCCTCTCAGCGCCTGGTGGGTCATTCACCGCCTGCCTCTCTCTCTCCCGCTCCCTCTCTCGTTCCCTCTCTCGTTCTCTCTCTCTGTCCCGAGAGTTAGTACCTTGCAGCCTACCTCGACGGGACCTGGGCCCTTGTGGATCCTCTCTGTGCGCTGACTCGTTGGAGGGCGATCGCAGTCTCCTGGAGGAGGTGCGGCTCTGGTTGCTCCCCATGCTGCTGCTGCGCGTCTGCTCTGGAGGAGGTTTACGGAGCAGAGGCTGAGACATGAGCGGCTGGGGGGTGAGAGTCTGCAGCAGCATGGGAGGATCCTGAGGGAGCAGCGGTGCGAATGGAGGAGGGTTACGCCTCTCCCTGTCTCTACCTGCCCGAGCACCAGCCCTCTGAAGAGGCTCGGCTGGAGCTCTCTCTGCAGCAGCTGGAGGCAGCTGTGAGTCCAGGGGTCCTCCTCTGTCTGTCACCTCCTCATCAGACCAGTCGCTGAAATTGTCCATCTTGGAGAGAGGAGACTGCTCTGCGTTCCCTCCAGTACCTCGATGGTCAGGTCTCATGGAGGGCGGTGGCGTGCAAGGCCCTCTCTTCCTCTTACTGTGAGGCAGATGAGAAGAAGAATCCTCATCTGATACATCAGATTCTCTGAGTCGTTTCTTTCGCTCCAGCATCTTCTTCTTGGCCCCTTTCCTGGGGGAGTGTAGTGGTGGAGGTGCCTCTGCAGGTGGCTCGGGGTTGAAACGATCTCCTGCGCCTACCAAGCTGCTCCCAGCGCCGCCTTCATCGTCTTTTCGCAGCTTCTTCAAGCCCCTCCTCTGAGACTTTGTCTTCTTTTTGCCGTCCTCATGAGCCTGGGAGCCGGCTGTGTCTCTGTTGTCGCTGCTGGTGGTGAGGCTTGAAGCAGGAGGGGGTGGAGTGCATTCTCGCTGGTCTCTGACTCTGCTGCGAGACTCGGGAAGTGAATCAGGGAGGTGTTCTCCTCGTCTGTCTGCTCCTCTGCTTCTTTCAGCGCGAGGAGGATCCAGGTCCTCGAGGCGACCCCGTGCGTCTCTTTTGTCCCCAGCTCCTCGGCGCTCCTCCTCCTTCCAGTGGCCGGGCTTTTCGTCTGAGGCTGATCTTGGAGGAGAGCGAAGCAAAGGCTCCTGGGGGCGCACCACCTGGCTCAGGAGACGATGCTTGTCGCCTGCGCGGAGAGTCACAGAATCAGACACTTGTGATTCAATCTCTCAATTTAAGAGTTGAAACTTAAATTAATTTTGTTAAAGTGACCCGTAAAACTCAGCCCTGGAGCCAGCTTTGAAATAGATTTTACAGATTAAAAAGAGCAAATACCCAGACTTTATCCCCTTTAACAAACCCCATGATCAGACTACATGACAGGTGCGTTCTCGTGTCCGTTCAAAAAGAATTTCCCTACTGTCAGATGATGGCGGACACACTGGGCTGGGGAGCAGGGGCTGTGGGTGGAGCTTGGCCTGCCCTCGGCCAATCAGACGCTCACTTTTGTCCTCTGGGCTGTTGTAGCCGTCGCTGTCTGCTGGGCTGAGGTCGCGCGTCGCTCTCTTGGGTGACGGTCGGGGGCTCGGGCTGCTCTCCACCCTGGTTCTCTTACGACTAAAAGGAGAGGAGATTTATTATCGAAGCATTCAAACATGCGCAGACTTAATTCTAGGAACGTGTATTGATAAGATTTTAGTTGATGGATTGAATCTTTTTTTATTGGTTCTTGACACCCCTCTCTACTTTATTCAGACTCAGAGAAACACTAAGATGACATGCCTCGTCTTCCGATCATCCCGGGTGTCTCGTACAGGCCGTTCATCCCTCGTGTCCTCCCTCCTCTCTCTTCTTTCCTCTCTCCCCCTCTCTCTCTCCTCCCATTCCCTCTGCCTCTCTCTCTCCCTCTGCTCCCTTTCTCTCTCCCTCTCCCTCTCTCGCTCCTTCCTCTCCCTCTCCCGTTCCCTCTCTCTTTCTTCCCTCTCCCTCTCCCTTTCCTCTCGCTCCCGCTCTCTCTCTCGCTCCCTCTCGCGTTCCCTCTCCCTCTCTCTCTCCCGTTCCCGCTCTCTCTCCCTGGCTCGCTCCCTCTCAGCTTCCCTCTCCTTCTCTCGCTCCTTTTCCCGCTCTCGTTCTCGCTCCCTGTCCTTCTCTTTCTCCCTCTCTCGCTCCCTCTCTCGTTCTCTATCGCGGTCCCTGGCTCTGTCGTCCCGTCTGTCGTCTGCCCTGCGCTCCTCCCTCCTGTCCTCCCTCTCGGAGTCCTCTGATCTCCCCTGGTGTCTGTTAGGAGAGGCGGCTCTCTGATCTGGAAAACAGAAATGTCAAGGTGAGCAGATTTTTACACCAAAGGAGAAGATTTGTTGTTATTTTCTTAATCCTCCACCTCTGTCTCTGTTGTCTCTGCGCTCCCTCTCCGTGTGTCCTCCTCTCCTGTCGTATGAAGAGTCTCGAGCCGGCTCTCCTCTCCTGTCGCCCTCGTAGCGATCTCTGTCTGAGCCTCTGTCGGAGCTTCTCTCAGTCGCGCTGCGGTCTGTGCTCCTCTCCACGCTGCGTTCACGCACCGCGCTGCTCCTGGACTCCCAGCTGTCGTGACTGCTCTCCAGTTGGGAGCCGCGGGAGTTTCTGTTTGAGGCTGGAAGGAGAAAAAAAGATCCCTGTTACTTGAAACATTCATGAAAAGAAGACGTAAACTTTCACATGATTCATAAAGTCTCACCTTTATCAGTCGTTTCGGCGCCACGACCCCTCCCTCGCCCGTTCCTCTCAGTCCTGTCCCCTCTCGTCTCTGCTCTCCCTCCATCATCCCGCCCATGTCCTCTCCCATAATTCCTCTCCTCCTGAGCAGCTTCCTCCTTCCTGTGCGCTTCAGTCCTCTCCCTCTCTCTCTCCTTCTCCCGCTCCCTTTCCTTCTCTCTCTCCTTCTCCCGTTCTCTCTCTCGTTCCCGTTCCCTGTCTCTGATCTCCATGGACTCCCGGCTGGAGCGGGTGTCAGTTCGACTCTCTCTGGAGTCTTTCAGGTCTCTGCTGTCCCGATGGTCACGGGGCTCTCTGGTAGCTTCTCTGCCTCGTTCTCGAGCGTCTCTTCGCTCTCTGGACTCTCTGGTCTCCCTGTCGTCACGAGCATCACGAGATGAGACCTGCTCGGAGTCGTAGTCGCGATCGTCGCGCATGCTGTCCTTCTCTCGCTTGCTGCGGCTTTCTGTGGACAAGAGACACCGAGATTAACAACTTATGAAACAAACGATTACAGATGACGATTCAACACACGGTAGTTAAGTTACCATCTCTGCGCTCGTGTCTGCGCTCCTGAGCGAGTGGACTCCTCTCTCTCTCTCCCCTGCTCCTCTCGCGGCCTCTGGAGTGGCGCCGGCTCGGAGTCGACCTGTCAGATTGGCGGTGAGGTGAGGAGGCGTCATGAGACGGAGGCGGCGACGGGGAGCGGCGAGAGCTCAGAGGAGGAGAGGCAGAGGCTGTGGCTGCTGAGCTGCGGTGGTAGGCGGGGGAGGACGAGCGGCGGCGACGGGGGGAGGAGGAGTGCCGCTGAGCAGAAGAACCAGAGTGAGAGGATGGGGAGTGATGGCGGGGGGGTGTGGGGGTATGCTGGCGGCGTGGAGGAGAAGGTGACCTGTGAAGAAACATCATGGTTATGAATTAAAGCGACTTGCTCCTTTAAATTTACTCCTTTGATGTTTGTGAGTAAAGTCACCTGTGAGGAGGAGACACCAGCACAGAGGCCTTATGGGACGAGGCTTTAGGAGAAACTGATTTCTTCCTGGATGGAGGTGAAGTTGGATGGGATGACACACTACCAGAGCGCTCCTCTGATGTCACCGACCGCTTGGCCTTATGGGAACTGTCAGAGCGGTCCCTGCAGGCAGTAAATGATGAAAACTATAACCAAAACTTTCTTTGACAGACTGAAGCAGAAATGTGATGAATCCAAACTCTACCTGCGTTTCTCTTTCTTCTCTTTGTGTTTCTCCGTATCCCGCCCTCGATCTTTCCCTTCCTTCTGCTTCTCCTCAGACTTCTCCTTGTTTTTGTGTTTTCCTTTGTGTTTCTTCCCCACCACAGGAAGATCCAAAGGGACCGGTGGAGGAGGACTGGGGGTGCGGGGGCCTTTCTTCTTACTGTGGCTCCCTTTTGAGGACCTGGTTGGAAAAAGGACAAATCATGTGGGACATCTTGTGAGTTTGGATTGTTAGATCTGGTCACTGGACTGTGTTTCCATGACAGGATGTGTACCTGGTAGTTTCTGAAACAGGTGAGGAAACAGATGCCTTCTTCTCTTTCTTTCCAGATCCGGGGCCTTTGGTCCCACTTTTATGTTTTGGGGATCCGCTGGATTTCCTTGAGGAGGGTGAATCTCTGTTGCTTAACTGCTCTGGGGAGGCCTGGAGGACAGATCGATAAAAATCAATTCCCTTAGCTGTAAATCAGTCTCACAGTTAGGTTTAAAAATGCTCCTTTTTGAAATGAAGCAACAGCAGAAACCATCCCTCACCTTCGGCATGGCAGTGGCTCTTGCTTTAGTAGGGGTCTCATCTTTCTTGATGACAATCTCCTCCCTCTTTTCCAGGTTCTCCAATTTCATCAGCTCTCGCTGGATCTTCTGACGCTTCATTTCCAGGGATAACTCGTAGTCGTAGTCACCGATATCTGAGTCTTGGAGAAAAGAAATTAATCAAGACACCAAGTTGATGCAGCCGTGATATGAAAACTCATGTCACTCGTCCTTTCTAATTCTCCAATCTACCTTCACGATTTGTCTCCCACTCTGTGGGCTCTTCTTCACTTGCTGGGGTGCGCTCCTTTGTAATCTTTATGTCCTCCTTCTCCCGGTGTCGGCCTCGGGAGGAGTCTCTCTGCTGCAGACAGTCACACATGTGAGACGAGGCCAACTTAAAATCTCAAAGACTTCTGAATAAAAGCAGCAGAAAACTCACTCTCACTGTGGGGGGTGTGGGTTCGTCTAGGTCTCGCTTCACGTTTTCTGTGTCAACATCCTGTCTTTTATTCTTCATCCTCTCCCGCAGATCACCTGTGGGTCTCTCGGCTGACCTGCTCCATGAAAATAGTGACCAAGTGTTAAAACTTTTTCCAAACACCTACACATCCTAAATTAGAAGATTCAAACTAACAAAAAGCATCATACCGACTAAAGCTAAATCCTTTGCCTCTCGGCTGAGTGCCATGAGTGTAGCGACAAGTGTTGCCGTAACTGCAATTTCCGGTCTTCAGCCAATTTCTACAGTGACTCTGAAAGACACAAGCAAAGCAGCCTGATAAATAACAGCTAGAGATTAGGGGAAATCAAACCATATCAAAGCATTTCACAGCGTGACTCAGACATACATCAGCAGCATTACTCCCAGTGCTGGGGCCGAGTCTCTCAAACACGCTGGGCCGGCGGGACGGGGCGGCGGGGTTGCTGGTGGTGCTGGTTGTGGTGCTGCTGCTGCTGTCAGATATGGTTTTTGAATTCTCCACTGTTACCTTCCGCCTGATCTTGGACATTCTGCAGGACTGAAAACACGACACATGTTTGATGGTTCATGTAAACATCTGTGATTCATCACTCAAATTCATGCAGCAGTGTCTCAAACAGGAAGCTCTTGATTCTCTCTGAATGTAAACAAAGACTCTCTTACACAGCCTGGAATGACTTACAATACAAAAGGAGAAAAGAAAAACAATGAAAATGAGGACAGGTTAGTTAAAAAAGATGTCTCCTAACTTGCTGTGCTGTTTAACCACACTGACCAGTATCAAAACAAAAACACTTCATTCATTCATTTCACCAGCAGGGCTCATTCCTAGTATTGGGTATTTTTTTGGGGAATAAAAGCGTCAGTTAAAGAGCCTTCACTTTCAAACCACCTGTAGTATAAGCTTCCTATTTTGGATGAGACACATTAAAGTATAATTTGATGTAAACAAACAACAAATGGCTCCGTTTACAGTTGTCTGTGTTTACAGTGTTGTCCACAGGCACTTTTCACCTGAATTAAAGATCTGCTGCTCCTCTACTTTTGCCTCTCAGAAGCCACTTTTAATGTTAGAGTCATTTATTCTAATAATAAAAACCTCATTGTGTGTAAAACAACAAAACAAGCGGGCTAAAGCTAAAGCTGCCCGCAGAGCTAACGGCAGCCTCGCGCGGCCTTCACAAACCTGCTCACGAGCCTCAGAGCTACAAAGAAAAACCTCCTCACCCAGGAAATGGATTCGGTGTTGCATCGACTTGAGTCCAGTGAGAGGATTCAGCGCCTTCCAGGACAAAAAGGGCGTATTACTCTTTAAAATGAAAGGCATAAACTGCCCCGGGAGACTTCATGTTGGCGCAGAATAAGCAGCAAACGTCCTGCTCTTCCTCCTCTTCTTCTTCCTCTTCACTATCAGGGCTGGAAAACGACCTGGTGGTGTCTTTACGCCCCCTGCTGGTACGAAGGAATGAAGCATCTGTGTATCATGTTCTTACATTATGATGTAAAAGGGCTGCTTTGACATTTAATGTAAAGTCAAAAAATAGTTTTGTTAAGCATTTCTTCCTCACTCATGACGTAACTGTAAGGCCACAATTCACAAAGGCATTCTGGGTATGACTTAAAACCTGTAGCTTTACTAAACAGCTGGGAGGTGATTTTCTAGATAAGGAAATTCAATGTATTTTATAGTTGAGACAGCTTATAATTAAGTGTAATCACAACAAGCTCAGCAATATTTTGTCATATTAACCCTCTGATGCATGAATTATGAAAGTAAGTGTCAGGATTTTTCCCTTGAGTGTTTTTATTTATCTTAACGCATGAAAAAAAGTTTTCCTTTTTTTCCCCAAATATTTCTAACTGAGCATTCAACTTAAAACAATGTGAACTTCATGTAAATATTACTTATTTTTGTTTTCATGAATAATCTTTTTTCCATGCTTTGCGAAACATTTTAACTCTCTTTCATTCATTTCAACACTGAATAATTTGTATTTATTACTCTGTTTTACCCCCAAATGTTTGTCTATAACTTTTTTAAAAATACATAGATGTTTGGAAAAAAAATGAAAACATTTTTTCAGGCCCTAAAAAGGATGAAAATATCCTGACACAGGCGAATATGAATTTCCACCACATGAACCACTGAATTTAGGAGTAAATTACTTTGAAATAGGTGTCCACTGGAGTGACCACTATGCACCACAGGGTTAACATAAAATATCACGCTACAGTATCTATTTTTTTTTATCGATCCCCAATTAAAGACAAGCTAACTCCTTTTGGAAAATGAGACAGCCTCCTTATATTTAGGTTCGGCTTAAAACTACACATGATGACTGTGAAGAAGTAGTTCAAACACAATAGACTTCAAAATTAATACAAAAACAACTTTTTCAACAAGTTTTTGTGGGAAATTTTTAATGAGGATGGCTTATTAAAATTACAGGGATCATTAATAAACCAACACTTACAGGAGAAACCTGCACACCTGGTAAACAATTAATCACTCCTCTAATTATAAACTCCAGAAATGCACAGGCTTTCTCAACCACGTAGAGACTAATAATTCCAAGAACAAATGTAATTTATTATCAGGGGTGACTGCTCAGAAAAATGGAGGAGGACTTGTTGGAGCCTGTGTTTTCTCTATGACCTTCAGAGCGATGGTCTTCACTGCTGTTAGACCTTCATTGCAGGCCTGCGGTATGTGAGACGGTGGCAGGAGGAAACCGTATCGCCCTCGATCCTGCAGCTCAAACGTGAAGGAGTACTTGATGCCGAGGTTGTAGGCCCAGTCATCTGAACCACCAGGAGCCAAGTCTGAGGAACACGTGTAGACACTCATGTTAAGTAGTGAATGAAGGCAGGATAATTCTGTATTAAGTCAAAGATTTGTTCTCACATATTGTCTTTGCTCCTGCACCATATCTGTACACGCTCCTGTAATATCTGCGGATTTTCTGAGCTGCTTCTTGGACCATCTCCAGCTGCAGAAAACACATGTAAACATTTAAAAGCAGAATCAAACCTCTATAACCTCTGCTTCAAAGCACTCACCATGTCATTGTGGTTCTCTGCTTCCTCCATGGTGCAGGAATACGGGAAGAGCAGCATCTGGGAGTAGGAGTGGATGGTGAAATAGAGCTGCACCGTGTCCTTGTGAAGGCGCAGGAAGTCAGCGACAGCCTGGGACTCTGGTTCGGATTCAGGGAACGCACCGCAGTAGATCTCAGTGCAGGGATCATGGGAGGCTCCTTCAGCTGCAAGAAACAGCAACACTTTATCTCAAAGAGGATTCACTCAGATTCTGCAGGAGGTGAAAGTGGGAGACTTACTGCACCAGTTGGCATCAAAGTTTCTGTTCAGGTCGACTCCTATGCAGTTGCTGCCTTTGCTGGTCGCCCGGTTCTTCCTCCACATCCTGTTCTAGGACGGAAGAATCACACACAGATTATAAATCCACTCTAAAAGCACCTTAAAGCTCTGTTGTGTGTGCTCTTACTGTCGTCCAGGTGTAATGGTAACCATCAGGGTTCATGACAGGCAGGATGTAGACGTCCATGTTGTCCAGGATGTCTGTGATGTCTTTGTTTATATTGTAAAATGACAAAGACTGTGTGGGGGACAGGATGATGAATTTAACTAAATCAGATAAAAGAAACACTTAAAACATGCTTTCTTCTTGGACCAAATGTACTTACATGCTGAACAAACCATAAGCAGAAAGCAGGAGAGATCCACTCTCTGGCATGGATCCCACAGTCCATCCACATGGCTTTTTTATTTGTACTGTTATTGAAAGACAACTGAGACAAAAATGGTTAAACTGAGCCAAACGTATGAAAAAAATAAATAGTAACATGTCATTTATTAGTCTGGAGTGTACCTTTAAAGCATAGAGGGGTCGCTTTTCACTTGATGAGCCAATAAGAAGAGTGCTGACTATGGAGGGGTGCTCCTGTGTGGTCCTGTTTATCCAATAATAGATCTACAGAGACAAAATCAGTACACTGACACCACTAGTGTTGCATAACTGTGAGCAGGAAATACCTACATCATCCAGACTGTGATATCTCTCGTAGAAAGTTGCGCTGCTTCGTGGATCTGTTGTGTCATTTCTCGTCTGCATTTCAATCAGCTCATTGGTGTTGGCCAGTAACACCCTGAAAAAAAGAGAAACGCACAGCAACAAAGGATGCATGACTTGTATGCTTTACTAGACACATTTTGATGATTGTTTGCACGCAAAAAAATGACACACTCATGTGTTATAGCATGTCTCTGCAGCAGAGCTGTCACAGTCTCTAAACTGGTGGCAGGAACGAACAGATGGACCTCGGATTCTTCTTTGATGAATTGAGGGGAGGCAGGCTGCCATAAGGCTGTCTGAGAGACAAAATCACATATTAAAACTCAAAAAAGATGAATGCAACAGCTATCACAGATTTGTAAAAGGAAATGTTTCACTCCTACCTCATGTTGGGAGGACACATTCTTTATAACCTCTACTTGTTCCTGTGTTTTCGGGGTGATTGATAAGATTTGGTCACTGAATAAAGACAAAAACAAGATTATAATCTCCTCAATGAATGATGAACTCTTGTGTAACTATTCTCATTACTAGGTCATGATGTTTTGAAGGTGTAATTTGGTGTCAAAGTGCCCATTAAGTTAAGTCAGAAGTAGGAATGGTTAACAATAAACTTACTGAGTCGCCTCTGTGCAGAATCCTGTCTTCAGGAGTTGATCCAAACTCATGGAAACAAACAGAATAAGAAGTTGTTTCATGATGGCAGGATCCTTACTGGAAATGACAAAGGTTTGCTGAAAAAACATGGGAGAAGGGAGAGATTATTGACCAAATCAGTGTTTATTTAGAAGTTAAACATTACTTTGAAAGAGGAGGGCAGAGATCAGTAATCATGGCTGACAGAGACACCAGGTCAGTATATCACTCTCATAATAGTCTTTACTACAAACAAAATGTTAACTTGTTAATTTATGTCTAAATTCTTAGTTTAAAATAGAGTTTTCATTGACTGTAAAGGTGAGTGCAGTTATACCTCCTCTCCACTTGGTGGCGCTTTGTGAATGTAACCAGAATAAAACAAACAGAGGGTGTGAGGATGAGTTTCTGTTGTCAAGATGTCGGCGCACGATCAGCTGGTGCTGTGTTTGTGTGAATTAACCAGGTGAGAAACAACAGGTAATAAAATAAGTATTTTAACTCATACCTAGATTATGGAATTATTGTTATAGTTTCTATACGTATAACCTGCTTCTGTGCGAGGGGCTTCCATTAGCAACGAAACGTCACTTACGTCAAATACGTCAATATCAGACGTTGAGAATAACACAGTTATTACTTGTCAGTTTTATTAGTCATATTGAAAAACAGTCAGGTCTTCTGACTTTTTGAGTCGCTATTTGAATAAGTAGCCATATTAAGCCTTTAATATTTCTTTGTAACAGATATTTAGTCAGTAAAATAAACACAAGGACATGTTCTTAAGAGGTTTCTATTCTGATTTTGATTTCTACGGAGTCCCCTAAGGGTCACAGGGAGATTTCATAAGTGTATGTTTATTGATATCACTATATATGATGTATTCAGAGTTTATTTCTGACTCCCAAGCTAATAGTATTCCTCATATGAGGTTTCTGAAGCCAGAGAATCTGGTTTCCATTCACTTTTAAACTTATCTTTTTTTTCTCCTTTTAGATACTTTGAACAGGTTTTTTTCAAATATAAAAAAAGTCTGCTTGCTCTTATTTTTACCCTGCCCTGGTCTTTGTGTTACAGGTTGCTGTGGAAGTTGCTGCTCCCCCTCCTCTTCCTGTGCCTGCTCCTCATTGCCGTCCTGGTCCTCCTGGTGGTCGCCGTCCGTCTCTGGCTTCAGAACAACAGGAACGCACGGAGAGCAAGGGACGGGCGTCCAACTGTGGCCTTCTTTCACCCTTACTGCAATGCTGGGGGTGGGGGGGAGAGGGTGCTCTGGTGTGCCATAAGGGCGCTACAGAACAGGTACGACCTTCTCTATCACTCATGTTTGCGGTTTTGCCCCCCCCCCCCTCATCTCTTCCTCCTCTGTCTCTCACAGGTACGTGGATGTTAACTTCGTGGTGTATACAGGAGACTTGGGTGTGACGGGTCAGCAGATTCTGGAGGGGGCTCGTCGCCGTTTCAACATCGTCCTCCCTCGGCCTGTTCAGTTTGTGTTTCTGAGGCACAGGCTGCTGGTGGAGCCCGGTCTGTTTCCTCACTTCACTCTGCTGGGACAGAGTGTGGGCTCTGTCTTCCTGGGATGGGAGGCTTTGACTGAGTTTGTCCCGGACCTGTACATCGACTCCATGGGCTACGCGTTCACTCTGCCTCTGTTTCGCTATTTGGGAGGCTGCAGCGTAGGGAGTTATGTGCACTACCCCACTATCAGCACTGACATGCTGTCTGTAGTGAGAGAGAGGAACCCCAGGTAACCACCAACTGAATGACACTTCATCTTTTTTTTTTAAAAAGATAGATGCTGATAGCTCTCTGCTTTTCTTTAGGTTCAACAATGCAGACTACGTCACCAACAGTCTCTTCCTGAGCGCCTTCAAGGTGGTCTACTACTGCCTCTTCGCTCTTCTCTACGGCATGGCCGGCTCCTGCAGTGACCTCATCATGGTCAACTCCTCCTGGACCCTCGATCACATCCTGTCTCTGTGGCGTTCTCCAAACCGCACCAGCGTGGTTTACCCGCCCTGTGACGTCAGCGCCTTCCTGGACATCCCTCTGGAGGAGGACGGGGACAAAAAGTGCCACTCCATCGTCTCTGTCGGGCAGTTCAGGCCGGAGAAAGACCACCGGCTGCAGATCAGAGCGTTTAAGAAGGTGTTAGAGCGCAGGAGGGAGGGTGTGGGGGGCAGGGAGGGGCTGAAGCTGGTGCTGATTGGTGGATGCAGGAATCAGGAGGATGAGGACAGGGTGCTGATGCTGAGGGGGCTGTGCCAGGAGCTTGGTGTGGCAGACAGAGTGGAGTTTAAACTCAATGTTCCTTTTGAAGAACTGAAGAGAGAAATGGGAGAAGCTACCATCGGGCTGCACACCATGTGGAACGAACACTTCGGGATAGGTAACTCATTGTTTTAACGATTAAACTCTTATAAAATCATGTCACAGATGTTAAAGTAACTTCTTCCTCCTCCTCCGTAGGGGTTGTGGAGTGTATGGCAGCGGGGAAAGTCATCCTGGCGCATAAATCTGGCGGTCCTAAACTGGACATCGTTGTCCCCTTTGAGGGTGAACAAACAGGCTTCCTTGCTGATGATGAGGACAGTTATGCAGAAACAATAGAGAGGATCCTGGCTCTACCGCCTAATAACCGGCTGCAGATCAGACAAAATGCACGCCAGTCTGTGGCTCGTTTCTCAGATCAGGAGTTTGAAGTGTGTTTCTGTGCTGCTATGGAGCCTCTGATGGCGACACTGGAGTGATGAAAGGAAGACTCACAGCTTCAAAATGTGTGTGCTGAGTTTAAATACGGGATTCTCCTGCTGGATGAAAGACATTCCTTTGTTGATGGTTCTAGAAAAATGTATGTTATATTACCAGAAAGAGATGAGAAACATTTATGTTTACATTCCTGAAATGTGAAGTATTTTTGATACTGGTGAAAGTAATAAAGATATGATGTGAGTGCTGGAGAGAGTCTATGTGTGGTTGGTCTAGACCTGTTAACTTGAGGTTAACACGACTGAAATAGTCAGTCGATTTCCACTCATTTAAAATGTCAGTTTTGTTTAACTTTTGCTTTCGTGTATTTAAATCATATTTGTTAGCTGACTTATCTTCTTCAGGTAGTTGTTAAAAATAACTTATCTTAACTCTTTAGTTTAAGTTACAATTCACAAAGGCATTCTGAATGTAACCTGAAAACTGTAGCTTTACTTAACAGCTGGGAGGGGCTGAGGTGATTGTCAAGTCAACAAGCATCACTGATATATTTGGACATAAAATTTCAAGTTGAAAAATATTTTTTAGTTTGGATGATGGCAACTTGTAGAAGTGCAAAGTTGTGTTTTACAGTGTGGTGCTGAAAAACAAGCCGCTTAAATGTGACCCCACCGCAGTGATAAGGTATAGATATGACTGACCAGAGCTCAGCTTATTCTTCATCATCATCATCATCTCCATCTCCATCCAGCCATGTAGCTCTGTCCTCAGAGTCCAGGCTGCAATCAGACATGAATCATAATTGGACTCAAAAGGTTCTACCATGATCATCTATGACGTGTAGTGCAGGATGAAACCACCAGAGGGAGCAAGAACCTCACAAATACTGTGCAGCTGATTCATACCTGCAGGATTTAAACAATGAGGACTCGGAGCAGATTGGCATCTGGTTTGAACATTTATATTGTGATTTCAGTTTAAATGCAAGAGGACACATTGACTTTTATCTGCAACCGCTTTTCGTCACTTCACTTGGCCCCACATGTTCACATCAGCACATCAATAACTTACATACTGTACTGTAGCAAACATCCTGCAAAGACAATGATATGCAGTTAAAAAAATGGTCATTTGCCTGCCCTTCAGTGGAGATAAAAACCACAGCAGAATGAAAGAAGAGGGTGTTTAAGAGACCATCCTTCTGCTTGTAAATGATTTACATAGCACACATTTCCACACAGTAGCCAGTTTAAACCTGTCTTATATATTGATGTGATGTCGTCCTGATACACACAGACATGTTGGAGTTGAGCACCCTTGAAGTGGAGGCATTGCTGCAAGAAATAAAACCCGTTATGAATCACAAAATCATTATCTTTAACCTTAGCAGTAATGGCACCAAGAGGAAACAAGGATGACAGACACACCAGGGTGGAAGCAACATTCAGTCTAACACCACTACATGGTTTAATTCTCTGTACACCAACCCCACTAATGTTTCTCCAATCCGTGCGTTTGACATGACTTACTTCACAATCCAATCTGTACATTCCACTTCCTGAAATGTGACACCATGTGACTTTGGAAGGCGGAGGAGGAGGAGGAGGAGGGACTGACGGTGAACAGGAGTAGCAGCTGCAACTGTACAGATACAAACTGAAGGATAAGGTCCAAAATCGAGCCAAACACACTTTGGGAACTTAGTCCAAAGAGATGCACCATCACAGGCCTCCCCCCTTTTTTCATGTACAGAAGTCTGTTAAATAAAAAAACATCTTTGTTTTCAAGATGCACCGTCCAGACACAGCAGAGGGAATCTGCTCTGACCTCTGTGCAAGACTTTGGGAATAAGGCGTCCTTCTTATTTGCATTTGCAAAGTTATGAAACAGTCTAGAAATGAGATAGCAGATTTAAAAGTTGAACAGATTTTACTTTTTTTTTTTTTGTCAGAGCCCGACTGATATTTAGTCAATCCATACTGATATTTGATAGTACAACCTAGATTGCCCTCATAAACTAGTAGCCTAAGACATGAAATGGTCAACATCCTACTTGAAAAGATGCTATTTTTACCTCAATATTCTAGTGGTCTGAATCAAAAGTGTATATTTGGTTCAGTTTATTCTGTTTCCTGAAAAAAGAGGGCGACAATACGAGTTTCATAAAACAAAAAATAAACCCTCATGCACCCATGATTGGGCATCTTATGTTATTCTCATCATAACAAACTTCTGAAACAGATAAATTACTTCTTTTTCTCTCTTTCACAACTTTATTTGCATCAGTAGAGCTTGCTCACTTTGCTGTTTCTCTGTTTGCAGATTTGGGTTAAATAAACCAGGATGTAGCGCCCTCTCCTGGACGAACTAAGGTACGTGAGAGTCCTCTCTGATATCAGCCGGGCTCTAGTTTTTTCAGTCATTGCCTTCATTTTAATTCATCGTTCCCAAATACATTCCATTGTGCCCGAATGCTTCCACTTTGTTGACCAGCTTTTAAAATACAAACTCATAAAAAAATCCTTCCATTTATCAATCATTTAAATAATTTCATATAAAAAACAAACCCATCTGCGCTCCATGAAGGCCTTTCCTAACCTACCTACCTACCTACTGCACCAAGTTGTCATACATGCACGCTCACAGTGCATGGATGTATCTTCAGTCTTGGTCTCTCTCTTTCTTTCTCTCTTTCTTTCACTCATGCACACACACCTGTTCCTACATGAGCTCCATGCAGTATCAAAGCAGATAGATCCTCCTGTCTGTTTTTGATCCCGTACGTGGCACAGACGTATGGCAGAGAAGCAGATATACGGTTCAGCTCAGACCTGGATCCAGTAATATTTGCACGACTCTTCTTATTATTACTCTGCTTGGTGAATCAGATGGGCGGGTTTTTAGAGAGTTTGGACTTCAGGGGGTCAAATTACCTGCTTCAAACCCCACATATCGAATCAACCAAGCTTTAAAGATGCAATACTGAGCAAACACTAACTGATCACGCTCTGGTTTGAGTATGTACACAATATTCACTCCCATATACTCTTTCATTGTCTTTCTCATGTCCTGATCTCAACACTCTCCTGTAAGTTTTGTAGCGTCCCCCCGTTTGGGTGGTGCAGGTGGGGGTCCTCGTCGCAGCGTTGCATAGCCTGAGATGTTTCCGGACATGTAGCCGCCGTTCCCTCCGTTGCTTTGCTTCTCCTGGTCCAGAAGAAGCTCAGGTGGAGGAGGGGGCAGCGCCATGTCGTCCATAGTCCCTCCAGGTTCCAGCTTCCCCGAGAGGCCGGCTGAGTTCAGGGAGCCCTGGCGACCCACTGATTTACGCTTCAGTGTCCGGTTTAGATCCTCCAGGAAGTTAGGCTGGCCCGAGCCCTTAGGGGAGGTGGGTGGAGGCGAGAGAGGAGGGGGGTCTGGTGTGGTGTTGCTACGCCGCACCAGCGTTGGTGGAGCAGTCTTTTTGAGCGAGCTCTTCCCCCATGTCGAGTTGCTGACGAGGGAAACAGGTGGAGGAGGAGGGGGAGCTTGAGGTTGTGGGTTGACCACAGCAACCCTAGGTGGACCCCCGCTGTGGGCATCAGAACCAGGAGGTGGAGGAGGGGGGAAGAGCTCAGAGGCTGGGGGAGGAGGAGGGAAGTATGAGCACTCAGGAGGTGGAGAAGGGAAGTCACCGCCTGACTGCTTGGCTTGGCTGACTTTGGCTTGGAGCGCCGGGGGCAGGTTGGAGAGGTTGAGCTTGCCAGGTTTGGGGGGAGCTGGGGGGCCGTTTGTGGGGTCCTTGGAAGGTGATCCAGTGGAAGAGGAGGTGGCGCATTGGTAGGAGGGAGGCGTGTTACCCTTGGGTGCAAACTTGCTGAGTAAGTTCCTCCTGGACTCCTGGTAGGAGGCTGAAGCGTCCTCCTTGATGCTGGAGTTCCTCTGCGGGGTGGGGGGGGGCTTCTTGCCTCCAAAACCAGAGGATCCAGATGGTGACCTCCTCAAAGGAGAGCCCATGTTTCCAGGAGGGAGTGGGGGAGGTGGAGGAGTCGGGCCTGTGACTGGAGGGGGAGTCGGGCCTGTTACAGGTGGGGGTGGTGGGGGAGGAGGGGGAGGAGGAGGTGCAGGGAAGCCGGTGTTATTGTCTGGTGGAGGAGGAGGGAACTCTGGAGACGTGAGTTGCTGGCCTCCACCTGGCTGCCATCTTGGTTTGGTCTTGACTGCGGGGGGTGAGAGGGGGGCTTTGGGGCTCTCTGTGTGATTGGCTGCTGAGGCCGACGCTCCTGGAAACTGACTGGCGAGCTGTTTGACCAGAGACATGGTGGGGGGGCCTCCTGTGGAGATGGAGGACGGTTTGGAGAGGCTGTGCTGCTTCGGCAGAGTGGGAGGGGGGTGGCTGGAGGTGTGCCCCGCCTGGAGACTGAACTGCTTCTTCAGAGGAGCAGGAGGAGGAGGTGGTGGAGGTGGCGGTGGGGTCGGACAACCAAGAGCGGCAGAGGGTGGAGCAGGAGGGAACGGGGAGACGGGGGAGATGGGTTTGGGGGCAGTGTGGGGGACGAAGCCTGGGTTGAAGGTTTTTGGTGCTGGAGGAGGAGGAGGCGGGAACTGGTTTGGTACTGGGAACTGCTGAGGAGGTGGAGGAGGTGGTGGAGGGGGCGGAGGTGGAGGAGGAGGGGGTGTGGGAGCTGGGGCAGGAGGTGGGGATTCTTCAAGGCCTCCATTTGGGGAGAGGAGGTCTCGTGGCGGGCTGGGGAAGCGTTCCTTCAGCGCCTGTTTCAGCCCGTTGGAATAAACAGGGTGGCTCATGGGAGCCATTACTGCAGGAGGTGGAGGAGGAGGAGGTGGAGGGGGAGGGAATGCTACTCCATTGGATTGGGAGGCAGGTGGAGGTGCTGGAGGAGGAGGAATAAAGGAGGGTGGGGCAGCAGGGCTTGGAGGACCCATCTTTAAAACAGCCATGGCTGATCCTGGCGTTGGCATGGACGGTGGAGGCGGAGGAGGAGGTGGAGGAGGAGGAGGGACGTTAGTCCTTGCAGCTATGTGATTGACATTAGGTTTGACGGGAGCTTGTGCTGGAGGCGGAGCCGGAGACATGGGCAGAACCTGCTGACCCAGAGCGTGGATGTGACCCGGCAGCTTGTGGTTGTTGGAGGATTTCTGGTTCTGCAGCCGGTTGATGGTGCTGAACTTGTACATGGTCAGAGCTGGGGAGTGGTGGGACACCATTTGAACTGGAGGTGGTGGAGGAGGAGGTGGGGGCGGAGGAGGAGGAGGTGGTGGAGGAGCCACTTCCTGCTGAGGGGGGACGTGGTTGTAGGTGGCGGTTTGCGGCTGTTGCAGTGGAGACTGTGGCGCCTCTGGTGGTCGCTGAATCATCTGAGGGGGGGGGAGCTGAGGGGTCTGCTGAGGAGAGGGAGGCTGTGGGGGCTGGAGGGGGGAGTGCTGGTGTTGGGGTGGGGTCTGGGGCTGAATGGAGGAGTACTGAGGAGGTGGATGCTGTTGTTGTTGGGGTTGAGGTGGGGGCTGAGGTTGGGGGGAGGGCGTCAGAGGGAGGTGATCCACTGAATGCTGGCTGTGATGTCTGTGACTGTGGGAGCCGTGAGGCAGCGTGCCCGATCTGGACGCCTCCATCCTCATTTGCTGGAATAAAAACAAACAACATTAGCTGGATGAAGCCACTTCCTGCCAAAAACAAAGCTTTTATTTCAGAGACTCATCCGTACCTTGGTGTTCTCCTCGATCTGGGTGCCTCTCTTCCAGGCCTCCGAGAAAATGGAGCTGACCACGCTCTGTGAGCGTCCGTGAGAGGATCCTGTGTCCACGCCACTGTCTGAGTGTCCTGAATGGTTCGACTGGGACTCTGAAACACACAGAGGAGACACACATGAGTGAGATTGATGTATATGAGCGGGTAAAGCAGTGGTTCCCAACCTAATTTGGGCCATGTCCTCATTTTTACATCACACTTTTACAGCGACCCCAAAGACATTTTCTTTCAGTGTGACTCTCTCTGTAACTAACCTGGTATACTTGCAGAGCTGGAGCCTGAGCGGATGCTGGAGGTCGACAGAGAGGACCAATCATATGCTGCCTCTGTTCTCTTCATGGCCTCCTGGTAGTTTGTGTACAGCTGCTTCCCGTACTACGAAAAAAACCCCACACAAATTAAACCCAATCTTTCTCTTAAAGTGTAGGTGAACAGCTTCACAGCAGAGTCTCACCTTCGCAATGCGTATCCCGTTCACCCACTGGTGCAGAGTCCTGACGTCATCACAGCACAGGTATTTGATGTACTGGGACTTCTTCTGGATTTGTGGATGCTGCAGGAGAGAGGAGAGGGCTTGTGCTTTAATTACAGGAGGCAATAACACTTTATCCACCTGTTAAAAAGCAGTCCAGTTAAATTAAACGACAGTTATCGAAGCTCGCTGAAGAGAGCTTTTAATGGAGTGGAGTAGAGCCGCTCTCAAAGTCTCTACAGGGCTGATAAGAGTCTCAGACTTTACTCCACAGCCAGATACAGGAGGATTTCTTTACCTTGAGAGCCAGGCAGTAGTCAGTGGGAGCCTTGTATTTGCTGCGGTAGTCCTGCCCGTAATACACGTTGACATGGTCCAGCTGCAAGAAGCACACCAGATCTCTGGACGCCTGTGGAGAAGAGGACGCGTAAACGGATGTGACTTTGTGAAGTTAAGACCGACTCGACGTAGAGATGCTTTATTTATGGTGGAGTATTTTTGGGACACACGCTGCTTTGGTGCTGGAGTGATGTTCCTCTAAAAGGGCTTTAAATAATTATGCTAAGAGGATCCCTCTGCCTCTGTGGTGGATGTTGTGTGCATGTTTGGAAGAGTAGGAACACAGATTTGAATTAAATGCATGATGCTTTATTTAACACCTGGAAATTGTACCCTAAGACCAGATTTTCTTTTACACATTTCAGGATCTGGTGGAAATCATTCAGAGACAGTGATGACTGTGCAGAAAGTTTGCAACACAAAGTGGTGCACATGTGTAACGGCTTCTCACTGACCTTGGCTTTGCCTTTAGGGACGTAATAGATCCCAGAAGCTCTGAGAAGGAAGTACCGCTTCTTCCAAGACTTTTTCCCGTCTTCTTTCAGCCAGAGGATGCCTTCGATCTCTGGCACTGACACCGACCCGCCGCAGAAACACTCCTGATGAACACACATTTGAGTTTTACAGACATCCTGATCGGTACAGCGACAAAAAATTCAGGCGTGTGTTCAGTCTCACCTCTAACAAGGCTTCTTTATTCCTGTCAGCCATCTCAGATGTCTCCTTCCGCCCCAACAAATAGTTCTGGAGATGATTTAGAGGATTAGTAGAGTGAATGGAGGAAGGAGGGAGGAGTAAGCGGCTCACCTCGTCTTATGTGAAATAAATTATTCACCTTTTACTCGCTTTGGAGCTTTGACCTACTTCCGACTCTCCTACACAAACACACTCCCTTGTTCACTCTCTGGGCCGTGCATGCATAAACAATGTGTTTGTGTGTACGGCATGTGCTTCCAACTTCTACACACTGAAAGGTGATCTATCCATGTGGTGTGGGTGTTTGTGCAGTCACCTGAGGGTTCTTGAAGAGAGCGTATTTCTCGATGCGCTCGATGAACATCAGCTTGTTGTGGCTGTCTCGGGTCCAGTTTAAGAGGTTCTCAACCAGATTCTCGTGATCTTCGAAGATGCGCTCTGAGAAGGAAAGGAGGATAAGATGTTCTTTTTGTGCTGATTTGCTTATGTGAAGCTTCCCTTCAGGGGTTTACTCATTTGTGGGTGGGGCTGCACCTTTAACCGTCAGCCTCAAGACACAAACAGTCACTTCTTTAAGTTTTTCTCCACTCTTACCCATCTGCAGCTCAGTGATGGTTTCCACTAGCGACCAATCTGGGCTGTAGCCGCAGTGAGACTTGTCTAGCAGGCTGTCCAGCACCTGTCTGACCGTCTGCCGCTCGTCCACCATCATGGTCTTGGAGCTCTCGTCTGACATGTGGACCCTGATCACCAGCTGAAGAAGAGAGAAAGAGGAGGTCAGCTGGTTTAGAAAGAGGCGAAACCCCCTGTTTTTTTATGTTTAGGAAGACGGAATCTGATCTTGAGGGAGGGCTTGTTCTAAATACTATTTATAGGGTCGCAAACAAACAGTAAAATCCCATAATCTGGCCAAAGTTGTCTCCACAGGCAGCAAAAAGGCCCCCATAACCAGCCAGCTTAAACTAATCTGGAGACAAACACACACGTGCCAAATCCAGCCTCCCTCATAAGTCTGGTCTTGGTGTGAAATCTAGTGAAGACCTCGATTCCTTGACCTCCCCTCCCACTGAGACCCTGAAGTGGAGCCTGACCTATATTCCTCAGAGGATGAACCCTTTAAACCTCAGGAACACAACCCCGAGTCGAGGAACAGTAATATAGTAAAATGTGATGAATGATTTAGTACGTGACAGCCTCTTCCAGCTCCACTTCTTCCTCTCAGCTGCTCTTTATCGCACAAACAGAGAGAGAAGAGTCTGAAGACGACTGTGTCATGTATTCGACGCATAAAAGGACACCATTCTGCTGAGAGGAGCTCATTGAGTGGCGGTGAAAATGGCTCGCCTGTGGAGTCTAAGCTCACTTCCCTGATGGAGACGGGCTTTGAATGGAACCAGTGGCTCCACCATTGGAGTAAATAAGTGTTTTGTGTAGAGTGTGTCTGCATTGTGTTGCAGCGTGAAGCCCCTTTCTGATTTCTTGCTCCCTCCCCGCACATAATCAAACACTGCAATGACCTATTTTCTCTGCGCTTCGCCGCCTCGCCGTGAATGAAGTTCACAAAGAAAATGCAGTGTGTGGCGAACGTGACGAGACAGCGATTGAACCACGAGTCAGGAATGAGTTTTATTAAGAAAATGAGGAAGTGTGCAAGCGTGTGTCCTACCTTTTTGACCTGGGCCTCCTTGATTTTCTCCAAGGCGACTCGGATCTTCTCCGCTTTCAGTTTGGCAGCTTGCTCCTCCTGCACGGACAAACAGGAGCGAGGTTACAACACGAGAAAATCACACAGAAGAAGAAGAAATGACGACTGATTTCACAGCCTTGCCTCATCCTCTCCCTGCACGTCTTTCATTACTCTCTGGCAGGAATAAGACATCATGCACACGCTGCGTCATGAAATAGTAAGCAGCCTTCCAAACCGTTTAAACCCACAAGCCTGGGGCGAGATGGCGCATGTTGTCAAGTGCAAATCCAATTTTTTCTCACAGATTCTATACTCGCTTACCTGCCCTCGCCAACAAGACGCCATCACCTCCATGCTGCAGGTTGTGGAGCTTCCTGGTGTCTTTTATAACAGATAATCAGCGGATAATTCAATCAAATGTGGCTAAAATCGCCGCTTTTGTGACATCGGTGCCTCAAAAAATGGCGTCTAAGGTTCCATACTAGATTCATATGGAGCTGCAGCCTTTGATCTCGCCGTACAGCAGAAAGGGGGAGACAATAGTAGAAGATCCCTGAAGGGCGAGAGGCTGCGGATGAGTTCAGATGCGCTCAAAGATCTCCAGCGAGAATCATCTTTAGATTTCAAGGGCAAAAATATCCAGATTTATCCAGAGGAGAGTTTTTAAAATAAACAAAAACATAAAAATGACTTCATGATAAAGGCGCCAGAAAAGTTAGTCCATCCCCCTGAGCATCCTGGTCTGCAGACATCAGAGGACTTTGAGAGTGACACGCAGACATGTGCGCCTCATACCAGCACAACTTGACTTAAAAAAGCCAAGTGAGACAGTCAAGAGGAGGATGCCCCTCCCCCCTTTCTCCCCCTCTCTTCCTGCTTCCTCCCCTCTCTCCCTCCTCCTCCTCCTCCTCTCTGTATATATCTGATGCAGAGGTTTGGGAGCGTGCCCAATCGATGGAGCATAATCCCCACAAAAATCGAGCCCCAACTGCAAGACCTCAGAGCCAATCAGGACACGAGGGGGCGGGAGAACCGTGACCAGCTACTCCCCATGGCTAAACTACAGTGACAAGGACGGGGAGTGGATGAATGAGAGGCTGGAGTGCTGAATATTTGAAGTACACAGACGGGGTGAGGGGGTATTAAAAGTGCTCCCCAAGCCTCTTATCGCAAGACTCAAGACCCCTCCCCTCCCCTCCCCTCCGCTCCTGTCTTGACCCAGACTACCTCTTCCACATGACCGACTTCAGGGCACATGCACGTTAATGCTAACACTGTTTGGCCAACTCATAGTGGCAGGCTTTTAGTGTGAGCGTGTGAGCGTGCGGCCAGCGGAGGTCACGGGTGGGTTTGTGCAGATTATTACAGCCTGAGAGTCAATCTGAGTCACGCTGCAGGTTTTAGCCCAATAATTATCAGCGTGGCTTGGTCCACATACCCCTGGATTTCCTCTCTGAACGCAACATCCAGCATGAATTTCAGAAGTTTGCCTTCAAAGAGGGCACCTTAGGAAGCATTTGTCTACATGGAGGGCATGTTTTGGCTCCCATGAGGTCAGTTGCACATTTTACAACAATTGGGCGACGATGGAGGGTGACAGCTTCCCTTTTCCCCCCTCTGTGCACTGCTAAGATTAAAAAAAATAATAAAGAGAAAGACCCTGGCAGCTGCTTTCTTTGATGTCTTTCTACGCGTCATTTTTTTCCCAAACATCTTGCGCTCGCTCAAAAGTTTCAGGAAAGAGGGACAGGCTGAAAACACTGAGCTTCAAGATCAAGAAACAGCGTGTGCATGGTATCACATCAGATATCTCAACATTAGATTCTCACGTGAGGCAGTCGTGACATGCAAAGCAGCAAAGAGAGAAGCAGTGTGAGTGTGTATGAGGCGTCACCTTGGTCAGGAGGTGAGAAGGCTTTCCAGCTATGCTTTTCAGAATGAGCGAGGTTTCTCGGTCCAGATACGAGTGCTTTGATGGGCGAAGAGGAATAAAATAAAAAAAGAGAGAGAGCAGAGGAAGAGACAAAATAGAGAAAAGTCAGTGCCAGATGATTCTCAGAGGCGTATTAATCGCAGGTGGTGTGATTTTTTCTGTGTGTGAAAGCAGGAAAAGCAGGAGTGGATGACGTAAGAAGTGATGATTGTTGAGGAGATCTGCACAGAAAATGCATACATGGTAAAATAAGTTCTACAGCTACGTTCCTCTTTCACTCCATACACACTTTAATACACAAGCTTTCCAAGTGTTGAGTTCAAAATGCATCATTAAAAAATCCTGAGTCCTATTTCTGCAAAACTTTGAGTCAAAGGAAAAAGAAGGCGAACAAATAAAGCAGTTTAAGTCCACAAGCTTTGGTATTTATGACATTAAACCTGCAGCCTTGCTAAATATGTGTCAATGCATGCAAGCTCTCACACACACATGCACTTACAGTGGCCCGATCCACTTCGCCCTCGCGTGAGGTGAAGTCAAGCTGCCGCCTGGCCGCCTTACCGTTGGCCCGCCGCAGTGTGACATGCTGGGAGGTGCGGACACCCAGGTGTGTGTGTGGAGAGGGGCCACAGATTATAGGAAAGGATGCAAACACAGGTAAAGTGATGACATGCAGGGGACAGGGGACATGCACATACATCTTAACGTGAAAACCTGTGTTTTTACATTCAAGAATCTTCTGCTCGTGTTGGACATGCTTTGTGAGTGAACACAGGCACACAGAGAAAGGAGCTGTTTACATTGTAACCCACTTCAGATTACAATGTAAACATGACGTGCAATCCAGTGCACAATACACAGAGTGTATAGTGGATTGACTGTAAACACACTTGAGGCATGCTGTGCGGTTAAACGTGAGCCGGATTGAGGTCAGGTCAGAGTGTGGCGTTGTGAAAACAGCTGATGTAAACTTGTTTATCTTTGTGTGGTTCCTGTCGTGTCCTGTCAGTCATACCTCCGTGCTGGTCTGGTTCTGCCCCTGCGTGCTCGGGCCGCTCTGCCCCTCCCCCTCTCCGCTCGTCGTCACTTTATCAATGTCCAGTGAGTCCATGCTGGACGCCGAGGCACACGCTGAGTTGACGCTGGAGCGCTGGGATGGAGCGTCCTGCTCACTGACGGCACCCACCGAGCCTGTCCTCCTGTGCTGCCCGCCGCCCGAGGAACCGGACGAAGGCCTCCGCATTGTAGTGGAGGAGAAAGAGGAAGAAGAGGAGGAGGAGGAAGAAGTCTGGCGGGCAGCTTCATCCATGCTGAGGGAGGCCTTCTCCAGCTGGGAGGTGATGTCATCCAGGGAGATGTTAGAGGCGGGGGGTCGGGTGTTGACGCTGCCGCCTCGCACTGTGTTGGCTGGTGACGCTCTGGTGCTGCTGCTTGTGCTCCCTGAAATGTACGGATGGAGCAAAATTCAGATCTCATGAAGAAAAACTGACACAAAGTAAAGCATTCTAACCTCCTAAGATCTGAGCTTTTGTCTGATGTAAATATCATTACTCCTCACTATTTGGGATAAGAACAAAATAAGTAAAAAACTAGATCTAATTTTTTGTACAGAAAGTTTAAAAAATTAAAGTATTGTGGGTCTAAGAAGCAGAAATGTGATGTCATCATATGTGGACACGGGTCTACAGAGGTTAAAATTATGAGTGCACTTTTACCTCCACTACTTCCTCCTCCACTGGTGCCTGTGTGTTTGGTGCTGGCACTGCGGCCCCCGGGGCCCCGCTTGCTCTGACTGCGAGAGTTTGGTTTGGAGATGGTGCTGAGCTCCTGTTCGATGGAGCACAGATCGGCCATGAGGGCGTCCAGGTCGACTGTGTCCCCTTGGTTCAATGCCTCTGCAGGGAGGAAAGATGAGAAATGGAGCCTTTATTTAGGGAAGCTTTTCATTCTTTTTTTTTTTAAACAGTCTTACTGACAACACACACTCATGTCTAAATCAGCTACAATGAGTCCTGAACCAGGACACACCCCTGATCATAGGGGGGAGGCCCTAAATCTGGCTTAAAACCATCTTGTGTGTAATCAGCCTCAGACACCTGCAGTGATCCAAATGCTGCACAAACCATAAGTGCGTGTAATTCATGCTTTTCTGGAAGCTTGAGTCAGTGTCTCCACGCCTGACGCCTCACCGTTGATGTTGTACATGGAGAAGCGGTAGGAGAAGTTGGCCATGTTGGTCTCCTGCCTGAGAGGAGGCTTCTGCAGAGCTTTCTGCGGCCTGCCGTCATCCAGACTCTGCAGAGAACCACAAGAGATGAGAGGCATGCATGAGGAAACACACTCTGAAACATCACACAGGATCTAAGCCAGCATGTCTGCACACACACACATCACACACACACACAGTAGTAGTGGTGGTGGGGGGAGTTGCTAGGATACAGTAAAGGGAGACAGGATTAGCAGTGTTGAGGTTGCTATGGAGACAGCCCCTTCCTCTCTTGCTTGTTTTTTCTACCTGTGTGAGTAGAAAACACTCTCACAATGGCTCTTAATGTGTGTGTGAGTGTGTATATATGTTCAACCTGTGTGAGTTTGTCCAGCTCTCCCAGCCAGGCTCCAAACATCTTATCCAGGTCCTGGTCCTCCTTATCGCTGTCCTCCTCGGCTCCATGGTCCAGCTCGTCGTCTGATACCTGCTCCATCTGCACACACACACACACACACACGGAGAAAACACAGTGTCAGATTATTCTTCATGTGTACACACACCCCCTCACTATGGCTGATCCAAGACACACAGAGAGTGAAAAAAACAACAACCTTCAGCTCATGCCAACCTCACTCCTGTTACCATGACAACCACTCATGGACCCCTAGCGGGCGCCCTGTGCTACAGAGTGCCCTGTAGTGTCTCGTACGCTCTGCTGACACACCCACAACCTCCAGCATCCCAAAAATGCAACACAGAGGCTGAAACTGATCATGAGATCAACGCAGCGACAAACAGGAGGCGACAAACACGAGGAGGAGATGACAATTAAAGCACATTCAGTGATGTTAGAGGATATTTAGGGCAGTGAGAGGAGGCTGTGCGAGCCCAGCTGTGTTCTGTCAAAGGTGATGACAGAGCGCCCTCTTCTGGAGGAACATGTGAAAGGAAAGAGCAGTGGAATAACTTTATCTGCTCTCTGATTTGGTACAGTCCAACTCTCTCATATGGACCAGTCCAGAATAATCCAATTGATGTTTTCACATGGTGTCATTCCTTCCTGTTAACCACGCTGTGCGGTGTCAGTCACCACTGAGGCAGGATTAACCCTCTTACACCTTCTCTCAGCTACTCGGCATACTTTAAAGCAATCTGAAAGCCATGCTTTATTGTTGGAGGGCGATAAAACTGGTAATAAAACAGTCAGGAGGTGAGAAGGCAATAAAAGCTGCAGACAGCGTTTGGCAAAGCAAACAGGAATATGATAGCAGCATTGAAAATCGGTCAGCTGAAGACAAACAGAGCAGCTGAGGGGCGCTTGTTTCACATCACATTCCTCACAGCTCTCTCTCTGCTGCTTTAAGTCGCACAAATGACCCACAATCTCCCTCCTTGGCCTGTTTGTCTCTCTGAGTAGTCGATGATGTTGATGATATACGGCTTCCTGTTTCATATCAAACGCACAAAGAGGCTCATGGTTTTGTCATCTAAGCAGGAAAGATGGAGTCTGGAGTATGCAAATCAAAACAACTCAGCATGTGTGTTTATTTGTGTGTATCCGTGCGTGTGTATGCAGCATGTGTGTGGGGGAGTCGGAACAGGAAATGGCCAGGATGTGCAGGATTCCTGATTTCCCTCATGGCCTCTTTTTCTCGTCAGGAAACTCCAGCTGTCCTTCAGTTATCTGTGCCACTTATTGGGGGACGGGAGGAGGGAGACAGGAGACCTCATGGCATCCCCAGAAGATGGGAAAGTTCACGATGGTTTCCCATGATATATTATTTTCAAGAAGCATCACATAATGGGGCAGTATCCTGTCTGTGGGGGGGGGGGGGGGGGGGGGGGGGGGGGGGGGGGGGGTGACATCATGGCTGTGTGGGGTTAGACAGGAAGAGGAAATGGTTAAAATCAAATGAGCCAATTGTGTGTCCCCATGTCCTCTGGTGCTGTTTCCCTATGTAAATAAAGATTATGTGTGATAGGATAAGTATTTATAATGTTTTATTAACACCAGTGCTCCATCAATTCTCTGGACTCAAATGAGTAAGTTAAGATAAGTGAAATATTTTGAGTCAGAGTTTTCAGAACTGTCATTTATCTGCTTATTTCTTATCGATTCTCAACAGGAACTGGTTTTCTATACCCATCCCTGTCAAAACATGATTCAGGAAGAGTAAGGAGCATCACTCCACTAAAAAGCCCAGCTGCTGTCATTGTACCGGAGTCACAGCCTCAGCTGCTGCCCGTGGTGCAGGTTTAAGTGCATTACCACCTGAGGCCCTGCTTTTAAGCTCATGGAGCATGACCTGAGACAGAAGCAGCGTGTGTGTGTGAGTGTGTGTGCACTTCACACAGGCATCATGGCAAACTAAACTACAGCCGTGCCCTCTGATCCTACACCGTCCCTCTCTGCTGTCAGAGCATGACCAGCTCTCATCTATCTCCAGGGCGGCGGCTGCAGGGCGGCTCAGAGGTCTGAGGGTGAGGGGGTGAAAGGTCAAAGGTGGAGAGCCAGTGGAGCCGGCTTTTCTTTTTCAGCCACATGCAAATGCTGGATGTGAAGGGAAGAAAGACGTCTAAATGTGAGAGGAGAAAGTGAAGAGGAGGTGGATGCTGAGGAGGAGGAGGATGTGTCTATCTTTAGACTAAGTCGGATCATATCAGAGAGCGTCAGGAGGATTGAAAAGAGAGCGATGTAGCTTTAGTTCTAACTGCTTTAACTGATTATGTTAAACCGGTGATTTTTAACCTTAGGATTGAGACTAAACATAGGGACATTTTTTTTAAACTTAGTATTATTCTTTGCTCAATTAACACACCCTACACAATCCTAAACAATTGTATTCTATAGTTTAACTTCCTGGAATAAAAAAATCTAGTTTAAATTAAACAGAAGTTAGTGATGTAAAAATGGGGTCACAGCACAAACAAGGTTGGGAATCACTGTGTTAAACTGTTGAACTCATCTTCTACTCCAAAAAACAAACACTGAGAAAACTACTGATGAATATTTACAAAAATCTGTATGCTCAGTCAACACTGCTCAAAAATAAACTCTGACTTGAGGGGAGAAAGCACCTGCCTGGAGTCAGAAACCCTGTCATTATTAATGCTCACAGGAAACAGCAGAGCTAGGACGGGGCTATGACCTCTGCTGTGTAAACACTATTGTGGGACAGATGCTCCTGCTGCGATGACGGCCGACCATTAAGCACGATAAATCCACCTAACTAGAATCGAAACAATCACAGACGCTAATCAAGCCCTCAGGAGGGATTCATGGGAGTTTAGTGGGACACAAACACTCCTCACACTGACAGGCGTCTCCAGAGGCGGGTGCAGAAGCTCAAAGAGAGCGAAGAACTGAAAAATTTAGCATGCACGTAGCTGGAAATAGCTCCAAAGAGGCCGCCAGCGGGTCAGCTCTGGCTCAGGTCAGATTCACCCATCATCACCTCTGTGAATCACCTCCTACACATCCATGTGTCAGATTGTCATCACACCCGACCATAAAACTCACACAGACAACAATGACAAGTGTCAAATGACATCCTGTGACACAGCGAGGCCGCTTCTAACCACCAGCTCCTCTCGTGATCTTTTATGTGGCTCCGTTTACTGCTGCACTTAAATCTTTTATTCCAAGCCTTTGAGATTTTAAACAGATACAGAGTCACTGTAAATGTGAGGGACGTGTAATGATGGTTATTTCCAGCCTGGTTTGAGGTTATGTTCTCATTTCCGCCCCTGTCCTTTCTTTCATTTTCCATGTCCACTCCCTTCTCGAAAACCTGCGTCACTGCCTCAAACAGACATCATGCTAAGTCATAAGTGGACGGAGGAAACTGAGGGAAAAGGAGTCTTTGAAGAAGGCAAAGTCCGACAGGGTGTGGGCAGCTCCTCAACCTCAGCCGACCTGTCGTGTCGGTTGAATAAAATGACATAACACTCTCCATGTTTGTGGAACGACTGGGAGGTGGAGGGTGGATGCTGCTGCTTTAAAGGTTAAATAAATGAGATTGTGGCTCTCACATGCAAACAGAAAAATAAAGGGAGAGTTTAAAGAGGAAAGCCTGACAGCCAGGGAGTGATGGATGGCTGCAATAATGGAGGGAGGGGGCCGGCTATTAGGCAGTGAATAAAGGAGAGCGCCTGATGGCCAATACAACAGCTACAGTGTCATTAGTCAAGTGCGAAGAACAGCCTGCAAACAGAGCAGGAACTCACACACACACACACACACACACACATACGAGCTCAGTGAAGCACAGCGTGACACAGGGAGCTGCTCCGGCTTACACAGCCAATTAGGAAGGAGGGGCAGAGAAAGAGACAGAAATGGGGAGGACAGATGGAGAGGGAGCAAAAAGAGGAGAAGCTGAGAGGAGTGTGAAAATGCTCGGTCACTGGTGGGCGGGGATGTGAGCGCGGTGACATCACGTGGAGGAATCATCATCTGACGTAGTGATAAATAAGATCTAAGCTCCCGAGTTCAACAGATGGGGGAAATTTGCATGCATGCTGATTCTTGCACATATTTGTCTCTATTTGCATGTCTCCAACTCTGCACACAGCAAATGAAGCACACAAAAGTGTACGAGTTCCTGCTCGGTTTGCAGAGCCTCTTTCTTTCCTCTACCTTCTCTGTCTCTGCCTCCCACACAAACAAAGCGAAGGATGTGTCAGCGTCCCTGCAGGGCATCAGTCCAAATGTGAAATCAATAGTCTTGTCCCTGCCCTCAGGAGATCGGGTTACATCCACATATATACAAGGGCTCAGGTGGTCTGCTGCAGAGGGTTTACACACACACACTCACACACTGAGGTTTAAACATGATGCAGCACTGCAGCAGCACACTGAGAAGAAGCCAGACGTTAAAAACAGGCACTGGTTTCAAAGAGCTGCAGCGCTGTGAAGTAAATCCTCAGCTGATGCTTTTATTCTCTTGATATTCAAGTTTGTTTCTTACAGAAATATTCCTAAGAGTCTGGTTTTAACACTCCAGCAGTGACACAGCCTGGAGCAGATGAAGAGGAGGACGCCTGTTCCTGTGGACTTGAACTATTAAAACCCAAGCAGGAAGCAGCCATCCCCATAACTCTGAGTGTGTGTGTGTGTTCGAGGCAGCTGGGGTGTGGAGATGCTTACTAAATTTGACACTCAGCTGTCAAGTGTTTATCACACACGCAGGGTTAACACTGCACTCTTAAAGGAGAGTGTCCTTGAAGATATCCACACATCTACGAGCCATATCTCCAGGCAAGAGCAAGAAAACACCCAAGTGTGTTTGATGGCAGAGCTGGCACGACGGGAATGCCGGAGGAGGTGGTGTGTGGCAGGAAACAGGCCGACACATTTTTCTGAGCGTCTTGATGTGTGTGTGTTTGATGCACACACACACACACTCACACACACACGCCCTTGGACAGTTGCTTTAAATTGAGGTCTCTCAGGAGCAGGAGCCAGTTTCGAGATTAGAAATGCAGTTTTCACAGAGAGAGAGAGGACGTGTGTGTTTGTGCATGTGGCGCCCGTGCAGTATGTCGTTCCCACTGTGCTTTGTGTTCCCAAACAGGTGGCAGATGTAAACCTTCTGTCCCGCCTGACCGAGCAGCTAAAGGATGATGGAAATTTCAATCTGCCTGCAGCTTAATGATTTTGTTGATGTGATCAAAACAGAAAATGGGAGCGCTGTGAGTGTTTCAGATTTCACTCCAGAGTCGCACAGTCTCAAAAACACGGGAGGTGTAGTTATGCTTGTGCTAATTCGACACAGATCTATTAAAGTGAGAAAATGAAGCTTCACTGTGCAGCTTCTCTCAGCCACGGTCCTCCCTCACATGTTTCTACTTTCCTCAGGAATTATCTCCTTCGGCAAGGCGAGGAAGAGGCCTCTCTGCTCTTTCATTTCGCTTTGATTTACAAGCCCCTCAGACGGAGGCGTTGTCGTAGGGGTGAGGCCTCCTGAAGCTCCGGATTTACCCTTTTTTTCTGTCCAACAACAAACACGCTCACAGAAAACTGAAATCTAAACAAGTGTTTTTGTCTTATCTTGAGTAAAAATTGTCTTATAGTGCTTCATATGAGCCACATTCAACTGACAAGTCCAAAAAGATGTCTTATTTCAAGATTTTAAAGGTGGGGTCTGCAGGAATTTTTGTTAATAATTTGCAAGCACAACATCTTGACATACTAAATAATTAAATTTCTTGAAATGTTTCCTTTACAAGCACTGCAGACATTACTTTTTGTCTTTAAACATCTTGAATTAAGACATTTTCCTGGACTTATCAAGTGAATTTGGTTTATATTAAGCCTAAAAAGACATTTTGCGAAGAACAAGATGACTCATGAAACTTCAGGTGAGCAAAAACAGCCTCTAAGTTTTTCTGTGACATGCGTACATCAATGTTTTTTCTTCCTGGGATTTATCACCTGTAGAAGCTTTTCTTTCATTACACTCTCACCTCTGCTGTGGCTCCTCTTCTTCCTCCTCAAGGTCAGATGAAACCACCGCTCAACTCTCTCACCAGGCTTTTATCCTGGAAAAACAGAAGAAGAAAAAGATTCAGAGTCTATTTTTAGGACAATGCCACATCATTAAGAAGCTTCTGAATCCTCCTGAAGTGAGAGATCCAAAAGTTTTGCATTACAGAGGCAGCTGCAGGAGAGAGCAGAGCGATTTCGCTGTCACAAGAATGCAGGGGATTAACGGTGGAGGGTGCTTGAGCGTGCGACTTAACGAAGCACAGACAAAAATGACACGTAGAGGCAGAGAGACACTTATCACGAAGCTCTGAAAGCAATCAGCAGAGTTCTCCCTTCATTAGAAAGTCTCTTCATCATTAGAAAGAGATTATGACGCTGGAGTGCAAAGGCCGAAACAAGCCAATATGAGACCACTGACACGAATGGAGAAAACAACACAAGCAATGCTCTTACAGTTGATTTTTTTTTTTACTGCAGATTCCAAAAAAAGCACAAGTGCATAAGAAAATAGCTAAGGGGATCACTAATCCTGTTTTTGATTAAGACTCCTAAAAAGCTCATTCAAAGCAAGCTGCCGTGAGCAGAATTTTGCATTTTGACTGACACTTGAGATCATCCGAAAAGACGCACACTGACACTTTAATATCCACCAACCAGTAGCAGTCAGGCTCTAACACAAACTGATCATTTTCCAGAATGAGACAGAGCAGAAACTCTTCCTGAAGCATCAGCTGTGACTCAACGCTGACAGGCATTAAAGATTTCAACGAATCATCCGCAAGCGTGCTGAGTCACACCCTCCAATCCTTACTCTATCGGAGAGCTGAGTCACAGTCTGCTGGTCATAAAATATAATTAGGGCATGCTCAACAGCCTGGTGGTTGTAGGTTACGACACGCTGAGCTGGCCGGGGAAATATCAACGCTATGATTTGGACGCTGCGTGTGTTTACTCTGCGTGGAGGCAGCTGATGTTACGGAGAACTACGAGGAGGATATTCCTGCTGGCCTCAGCTGTTCTAGCTTTTTTTTTCTACGCATCAACAGTTGTTCAGCCTCAGCATGTGGCCCCCTTCTTGGCTAGAGTGTGTTTTTAAAGCAAACAGGCTTCTTGTAACAGGGAGAGTGTGTCATGCACTCAAAAGCACACAATCGCCTCCTCAGATTACAGTTCACCTCCCCCGGTCTCTCCCTTTCTCTCTCTCTCTCTCTGGTGTAATTTGCACACAGTTAACGTGTGATATCACTCAGTCAACACCAGGCCATCGAGCAGGTGTGGCAGTGACACATGGATGGCTGCAGCTGCAGGGGAACACAGTTGCTGCAGTCACAACAGCAACAGGGGCCGCCCCGCCTGCAGGCAGCTGGTCTGATGTTGAAAACAAAGGACGGCCTGCAGCACATGCACAGACAAACATGACCGACTTACCAACAAAACACAATGCAGTGCTTGTGTTTCTGCTTTTTGGGGAGTTTGCAAAACGGAAAAACAACCTGGTCAAAGGGAAATTCCGCATTTCCAATTCCAACATTTATAATACTTCAATCATGGGAGTTGCTGAGCTACAGTAACATATTTATGCAACAAGTCTCAACCATTGACCATTGACTGTATAAGAAATGGATGTAGTCTCCACAGCTGTAGGGCGCCTGTCAGTCACATGAGCTGAAACTGCTGAGTTAGAAAACAATCATTAACCATTTGATACCAACACAAGATGGAAAAGAGAGGAACAGCTTCATCTTTGTTCAACTTTTTCAAAAATATCTTGATTTAGTTTTGGAGTCCTGCAGTCTGCAAGCAGGGGAGGAGCAAGATATCATCATTCGTGTCTCCTAGCAACAGACAGCTGCCCATGGATACCTGTCTGTAAATCATGCCAGGGAAAAATATACTGGCGAATCAGCACACTGTCCAACTTGCAAAGAAAATGAGTACTTATTTGCAGCACATGTTACGTTGCACATAAATACTTATACTCTTTGTAAGTTGGACAGCGTGTGGTTGTTCACCTTTGACCCCAAATATATTAAAATGTCCTCCAAGAAACCAAACCACACTGATGAAACAAAACAAAGGAGTTGACAAATGCATTTAACTGTTTGTTTTGGTTTTATAGTGTTCTACAGAAACATTATTCAACGCCTGAACTGAGCATTTAAATCATTTTAGTGAAAGATAAGCAAAGTAAAACTGAGTCAAGGGTCAGTACAACAGCAGCTTCAAACTTCTGCGTGTAAAGTGACAGTTTTCCGATGGGGTCCGGTCAATAAGGCGCCCAAATGGAGTCAAAATTACCCAGTTTCCTTTGAGAAACATTCACCACAAACAGTAGCGAACACACAGCTACCCAAAAAGGTGCCCTGTGCGTCGCTGGCTCCACAGAAGTCAGTTTCACAGACTCTTTATGTGGCCTGGACGGCTGCCCCGCTTCAACAACAGGCCGAGGGGAAACACAGACTCCTGTGTGGTGGATACAGGTGTGTCCTTGTCCACCCACACTTCCCCCATTAACAGCAATCCTTCAGGGCATGCTCATTTCCGGCCGAGGCGGGAAGTGGGAAGGAGGGCATGGCGCTTGGGCGAGTGAGGGTGACGGTGATGTCACAGCAGGGGGAAGAAAGACAGGATTGTTGGAGGGGAAGTCCAGAAAATGAGTAAGAGGGAATCAAGCAAAGTGAAACGAGGACTTCATGGAGCAGTTTTGGAGTGAGATGAATACTCGGGGTCATATCCACAATCTGACATCTTCACGACAACCATCTGACAGACACACAAAGGCATGTCTGCTCTTACAGATACAGACGCACTGACTCAACAGAGGCTCCTGATTAATGATTAAAGATGCATTCCTCTCACGCTTGTGTTGCATAACAAGATAGCATCAGGAAATGTGAAGTATTTGGTGCAGAGCAGTGAGGAAACGACAAAAGAATCTTCTAATTCAGTGATAACTTGTCATGCAGGAGCAGCAGCACAGAGGAGGATTTATTGATCAGGAACAGCATCTTAATCTGGTTTTAGGGCGAGATGAAGCCTCAGACCTGACCCTGAGCTTCTCCTGGAGGGAGAGCATCAGTCAGCTGATTGATGGTTGGTCACACAGTCGATCCTCACAGAGAAGAAGCATTAGCATTGATCTGTGTTTGCGGCTAAAACAAGAGCAGCTTGTGGAGACGGAGTGACCTGCATTTTTCTGTATGCTCGCCGGTTAATAACATCAAAGTGCCTCCAGTCACATGACAAATCTTCACAAACAAGCTTCTGGAAGTCATTTCCACCATCCCTCCGCTCTCCCCTCTTCTCTCAAACTGGGCTCAGTCTGGTTGTGATTACGAGGAGCTGGTCTCTTCTCCTCGCTGGGATTCTCCACGCTCCCTGGAAAAACCACACATGGTGGGAATTATGGAATAATGCTGCGTCAGGAATTTTCCCACGATGGCCAGCGGGACCTCCATCGGACCCCACCAGGCCGGCTCGCTGGGGGTTTATGGGTAATGTAACACACACATACAGAGTTACATGATTAAATGCCTTTTGTGTTGGTCCACATTTGAACCTGTTGCCCCTGTGCTGGATCATAACGAGGCTTTGTGCTGGAGGAGAAGTGTGTGAGGCAGGAAAACACACTTTTTAAAAAGCACAGCATCCTTCTTTTGAGAGAGACGCAGCTTTGAGATCTCTGTAATCAAAATAAACTCTTTTATCAGACTTTTCAGCTGGTCTGTCTCAACATGCCTGGGTTAAAGGGTCTGGATCTGGGTCTACGTGTCTTGAGATAATGCTTGTCAGAATTTGGTGCTACATAAATAAAGATGATTGATTGAAGCAGCCAAACGCCAAGGAGTTGTTCATCTGCCTCAGAGGGAGCTCACAGCGAAGGGTCAAGCTCACTGCCCATGAATGAGTCAGTGACCCACGGCCTCAAAAAGTCGGTCATAGTGCCAAACTCGGGGGGCAGATCCCGAGTCAGTCACTGGGTATAGTCTGTGTGTGTGGCACGTGGTGCTGAAATAATCAGAAATCACTCGAGAGTGAAGATCAGCGGGGCAGAGGGAGATTAGCAAGCTACTCAGCCACTAACTTAACCCAGAGACTGAGTGAATAGAAGCTCGCGCTCACTCGCAGAGCTGCTGGGTATTAGTCAATGAGATTTGGCAAAAGGCTGCGACACAAGCACACACGCAGCGCTATTTTGTGAGATTAAGCCTCCAGGTTTGAGTGACTGTCAAGGGATCCTCTCGCAAAAAAAAAAAAAAATGTGTCAATCCACTTCCAGCACGGCGAGCACAGCACGGGCGGCTGTTTCCACTTGTAGGTCACTGCAGTAACTGAAACGCTGCATTCCTCCACTGTCCTACATGAACCCTGATGTAAAAATGGTGCAGCCTGCCAGAGTCTCTGCGTACAGTGAGAGCAGAGATGGAAGCCAGCTGTAAAAAAAAAAAGGGTGTGATGAAGTAAAGGCTGACCTCAGTGTTTCCACGATGTTGTACTCACTGAAGAACATTTCTGTGACTCTCATAAACCTGTCTGAAACTCTCATCTCTTCTCCTCACAGGTGTTTTTCCACTTGGTTGCTGAGATGCTGAGATGAGATGGTGATATGGAGGTAAAGCTTCTTGATTCTGAGACAAAAAACGGCTGATTTCCAGCTGGTTGAGGGTTTCACCGCACGCTTAAGCGCTGCCTGGATCATGTCGCCACTTCTTCTTCGGGGGTAACTTTCATCATTAGGGTTTGGAGGGAAGTTAAAAGGTCCAAGGCCTGGAAAAGTAGGCTGCAGTGCATATTTAATGGCAAAACAAGCCCCAGTATTTGGCTTCCTGCTAGTTTGCGGCTTGAAAACACTTGAAACAGTTGGAACATTTTAAATTATGTAAGAGGGAGCCTGTTTTCACTTCAGAGCAGAGTCTTTTAGGTAAAGGAGCATTCTGGTATTTTTAACCCGCGTCCTATTTGTAAACCTGTCAGTTTAAACACTCGGCTCTGGTTTTAAAAGCTGCAACATGATCCTTTGAGGCATTTACAGGCCAGCACAGTTCTTCCACTAAGTCCTTGTTTTCAACTCCTACAGATATTTTTTTGGAAGAAGATGTTCTTTTAATCTAGAAAAAGCTTAATCTTTGCTCTCATTTCGCCAAAACAGCGATTTAACCTTGTAGAACACAGGAGTTGTTTATCTTTGCTTCTTTTTTGGTGTTTTTTTAAATCACAGGAGATCAGACTCAACTGTTTGTAACACCAAGAAACTAAAGAATCAAGGTCACTGTGGAGAAATAGGTCAAATGTTTCTGCAAGGTGAAACCGCTGTTTTTGTCAATAAGGTCTGGTGAGCTGAAAAAATGTCATTTAAAGGTCAAAAAAGGATCTTACCTTGACAGGAACGGCTAGATCCTTTCTGCAAATCTGCTAGCAACTATTTTAGCAATGAAACACTTCTGTGACGTACTTTGATCGGGCTTATTTGGGCTAAAGATTATGATGTGGCCCTCTAAGCCTATTTTGCTGCTGTGGCCTGACACACTTGCAAAGTTTTGTCTTAAAAATAAAGAAAAATAAAAATAAAGTTACAAAAATACGAGGATTTATCTTTTAACCCACGCACACCAAGATCTGGAATCTATTCTTCTAGACACGCCACTGCCGCCACTCTGCAACCACACAAACAAACACACCATCACTCACTATCACTGCCCCCTGCACTTTCTCTCATGCTCCCATAATGCCGCTGCTGTTTGTGCATACATAAAACTGAATCCTCAGCGGATCTGACAGGAAGCTGATGGTTAGAAAGCAACTGTACAAGCAGAAACTCCTCCAAACAGAGATCATCCAAACATGCGAGCCAAGAGGGAGGCATTTCACAGCAGGGTGAAGAGAAACAGAAGAGTTGGCTCTGTTTGCATGTGTGTGTTTGTCTCCCTCTCTCTGGAAAACTCTCTTTGACGGACTCTAAGTGCATCCAGAGACAAACAAACACAGTCGACCCTGCGCAAATAAACACACGGACATGCAAAGTGCTGAACTCCAGAGCAGAGAGGATGAAATGCAAATGATGGACCGAGCTAAAGGGCGGTGATGCTGATGTGACACTTTTCATGCTCGGGTTGCTTGAGCCGGCCTTTAAATTCATTTCAATCAAGGATGCAAAGCTGCACATGTGAAAGCAATACAGAGAGGAGCAAATAAATCCCCCCTCTCTCTTCATGTTTACGTCTCACAGCAGACACACGATACATCACGCGGTCGATAACTCTGAGTTTGCACTTTAGCTGAGTTCTCCCGCTCTCCCACTGGGATGAGATTCCCCCTTTTTCAAGCCTTTTAAGATCCGATTCAGTAAAGTGGAGAACAGGTGCATGGAAAGCTCCACAAACTTGAGGGAAGGGTGAGAATCAGCCACCTGCTTTTTGTGGAAGCCGCACTGACTGATTAATAAAAACACGTCGTGACACATAGAGGGAGAAGAAAGGTTTTGTGGTTACTTTTCTTTGTCTATAAGTGCTTTTACTTATATACCTTTGTTGTAACTATTGTTTTCCCCCTTTAAATACAAAAAAAAGTTTATTTTTATTTTTACCCTCCCACTTTCATTCCACTTAGATCACTAGAAATCACCAAATTTCTGAGAATCCAGTTGTGAGAGCCCTTAAAGGGTGAGCTCACCATGAAGTAAGATTTATGGGTGAGGAAGTAACAGAGGGAGGTCTCGCCTCAGGCTGACGTGTTTTTCTCTTAACCTGGTCAGATTTTGTTGGTAACTTATCCTGCACACCTGGCCGAGCCACACACCTGTGCAGAGACCAAAGCACATCCTTCAAACTTGCACTTTCTGGTTGTTTTGTCCGCAAATTCAAACAAGCAGCTTCATGCAACAGGTGCAGAGCGTAAAAGTGGGCGTCTAAACCCTCCTGGAAATATTCACCCAGTGGCACAGATATGAACACGAGCACTACAGAGACAACCAAATGGAGGTCACTCGTCTCCATTTATGTCTCTAGTTTGCTTGAGTGCACCGGGATCATGAGCCGCCCTGGAAAGAAGACAGCGTCCTCCTTCAGCTGGAGAAGTCAATCTGATGTTTCCACGCTCTCTCTACTGCTATTGGATGCAAAGGTTAACCCAAGGGAGTTAAAGTGTTATTGTTATGATTCTCAAACGATTACAGAAAAAGAAGGTTACAGTTGGAGCTCGAACAATTGATTTCCTGCCGCACAAAGCTCTGATATGAGTATCTCAGCGTGCATGAAAAGGCCAACAGGAAGAGCAGCCCTCTTTCTGGAACAGTGGAGGTTTTCGCAGGGCTGCAGGCGGCCTGGTTCGGCCATTTGTCTTTGTCTGCGAATGGCAGGGGCAGCTGCCACCAAAGGTCAGCAAAATGTTACCAGAACAAGGCCCTATAGTGGCTGAGACCACGTGCCTGTGACAGGAGGGGGGACACACCCAGGTGGAGCGAGAGAGAGATGCTTTCTCTCTGGTTTTCACTCACACACAGCTAAATATTTATAATTATCATGGTATAGAATATGACTGCAATATCACATTATTGATCAATCCAAATGAGCAGCCATTCATATATCAGTGCTGTGTCATTTGACCTGCTGTTATCAGGGTCGGGCAGAGTGATGTGCAGCGTGAGTGGGCTCAGAGAGAGGAAGTGGACCATCTTCAATAAATGTATTGTGCTTAAACATTACTTTTAACTGATTCACATCCCCAGAAAAAGATCACTTAAGTCTACAAAAAAAGGCAAAACACAGCGATTAGGTGAGAGTCTGTTATCATTATTTCAGGGGGAGTCTGGAAAATATCGCAATAGCAGTTTTCCCAACATTGTGCAGCCCCTTTATAGAATCTGACAATCTGTGTTTGAGTGTCCAGCCCTGCTATGATGCACCTTCTTTGGCATTCCCAGCTGTTGGCCTTTCCCACTTTGTTTCCTCCTCCAGCCCAAGCAACTCTACATCCCATCACTGAAAATATCAGCTTACACTCTCCCCTCTGAGTCTCCATCGTTGGGGTGTTGAAGGCTGCGTTTGAAGTGCCATCCTCTCCCCTTACCCTCCTTCACCCCCTGGCTGAAACACAACCCAGGTAAACTTACACCACTGCCACCCCCCGCCTCATCTCTGGAGCTTTTGTGTCCGAGACTCTTCTGCCCAGGGACATAGATGGGCGGAGGTCAGATACGGCTCCTTCGACTCACGCGACGACAGAGCGGCATGCATGACGTATTAACACAACAGCTTTTCCCCTCTTCTCTTGGGATCATTCCTCAAGGAAGAAATTTCTTTGACAACTGTTTTTCTCATCTAATCGAGTACATCCCGAAGAAATCAAGCGTACATAAAGAAAAGGGAGAACATGTCAGAGAGGCTGAATGAGAAAACCATGTTTCTTGTTATTTATTTGGAGCTGAGGTTTCTCCCCCCTGGAGGTTTTCATTTTGACAGATTGAAGAAAAAAGAAAGCTGACGTTGAAAAACTGCAAACAGAGGCAGTGAAATGACACGCTCTCTTCTTAGAACATGTGTTTTACCTCTGTGGCTGGAAACTTAATCCATGACTGAGCTTTTTATGACTAAGCTAGAGTGTTAAACACAGAGTATGGTGCTCTTACATGATGCACAACATCTTGCTCATGCAGATCTTCACAATGAATTCCCACCCTGATCTTCTGATTTTACAATGACAGTAATCAAGCTGGAATTCAGCCACAGGAATATACTTAGCTCGAAAAGTCGTCTCTGACATCAAAACAGAGCTATTTTACATAACCAGCTGATAATTAAACTCTTAAGAAACACTCAGGAAACACAGACACAATAACAAACCCCGCAGGGACAGGCGTAAAATATCACCAAGTTTCCAGATGTGCTTGTGGCATCAACACATTTCTGTCTTTGTCTAGACGCTGAATGAACTCCAAACCTCTCTGCGAAAAAAAAAAAACACACAACAAGCTTTACAGCATGTGCCGGGAGGGGGACGCAACCATAAGGCCAACAGTTATTTTCAACCCATTAACTGCACTGTAAGCCAATGGGTTGCATTGTTGCAGCACTGTCTCCATGCCCAGAATAATGTGCTTCTAGTCTACTGCTTTGTGGATGCAAATCAAGCGTGCCTTAAGGACACAGACGGTCTATTATGAAGCCACCGTGGGGAATAAAGAGTGAGCCAAGTGGCCTTTTTGGAGCAGTTTGTTTTGCGTATTCACCCCTGAAGGAAGGAGTTAAAAAGTATCCTTGCTTGGCCTAGAGTTTGTGTAAATAAAAGCCAAAGAGGAGGTGTTTACTTAGTGAAAACGCATCTGCTCAACAACTAGACTGCGGCATGGTGTCTCTGAATGACCTTTGAACCCTACTGTCAATGTGGGGCCACTTATCTTTCCAGTGGGGGGAAAAAAAGAGGAATCATTTATGCGTTTTCTTCCCCAAAGGTTGAACTTTTACGCACTAATTAAGCAGCGGTTTTACTTTTACGCACGAATTACGCACATGAAGCTTATCATTCTGCTTGAATTGGGGGTATCCACTGGTCAACCCGGCTTCATGTTATCCTATGTGCTGCCACTGCCAGCAGCGTCATCCAACAAAGAGAATTAAAACAGTGTTCACGCACAGCTGAGCGCACGGCAGCTTATGATAAACAACGCTTTAACGCATTTACGCACATTACCAATTCAAGAAACGGTTATCCTGGAGTTATGACTGCTTTATGAATCATTTACCGGTGAAAACAAACATTATCGCGACAAAACCATCGGCCATTACCAGAGGCTGCCTCCTCCCGCTGAACAGGGTGGAGACAGTGCATCTTCCTCCGCTTTAATCACATGCAATGAGAGAAAATTACGCAGAAAATTCCTCCAGGATCATAGACACGGTAACCAAACTCAGAAATATTTAACCACACTAATGTTAAATGCCTCTCAAATGAAAGAAAGCTGCGGCTCTTTTCCCAGTCGGCCCGAACGCTGCACGCCCTTTCTCCCCCAAGAAAAGGATTGTTCAATGGCCGCATAGGGGGGCCCACGGACCCCCACTCAAACACACAAAAACACTTCAACAAACCGGTAATAACACATTCAAATCCGCTTGTTTGCTCCTTATCTTTGAGTGAGAACAGCACTATGTGTCTCTGTCTCGTTTCCTTTCCTGAGGATACAATCTAGGATGCACGAGCTGGTGAAATACTCCTTTAATTATCCTATTTATAAAAGATTAATGCTTTTACGCGTAAGTGAGGCTTATTTCAGGGTGGGAAAAACCATGAGAGGATTTTTACAGAACAGAAATATTAATAACAATGTACTTACAGTCAGATGGGATTCACAAAACGGGTCCTCTCCTCTCCTGGGTTCTCCAAAGGCAGCAAACGCCTCCTCTCTCAGGTAAAAAAGGGAGAAGAGTCCAGATTAAAAAGCTGTAATTGTCTGATTGATCTGTTTTTCTTTTTAAAAGTAGCCCGATGTCTTCATGTTTTCACACACTGCCTCGTCTTCACACACACAATCCCATTCCCCCTTTCCCATTCTTCTCTCCCGGAGCTGCTGAGTGAGGAGACACGCTGCGCGTCTCCGTCGTTTCCTGTCCAGCCCAGAACACAGTGCTGCGTTCACGGGCCGTCGGACATCTGAGTTTTTACAGTTGAAGCGCGAATACAGTGATGTTAATCTAATATACTAGAGGGAAAAAATAAATTTACATACAAGACAATGGACAGCTTTCAGGATATCCTTATAAAACTGAAAATGATCAAAGACACAGACACTGTAAGTAAATTTAGACTTATTCATTTTAACACAATTTCTTATTCTGTATAATGACAGAAGGCACTGTGGAATTTAAAAGGAAAACATTCAAAATATAGACAGAAAGCCCAAAATAACAGGGTTTATAGAGGAATTCACATCTTTAGTCCACTGATCAACCTACTCTTTTGATTGTTCTTTTATTAAAGTTAAGTTTTTGGTTCAGTGGAACTACATTGGAATGGTTTTCTCAATAAAATCAATTTGATTATTTTTTTCTTGGTAAATTGCAGCAATTTTTTCTTCTAATTTAAAGGTATTTACACATTCTTATTTCACTGCACACACTCAAAAGTGCTTATAAACTGTACCTCTAACTACGTAGTAATAATAAAAGTCCATTTCTCAGAGATACAGTGAAAGCAGCACCCGCATCTTGCACATATCTGAGTCAAACACATAAATAAAAATGCAAACAATAATCATCTTAGCATGTTTTTCAGCCAATAAGAAGAAAATTGGTTACATTAAACAAATATGAGAAGATAATCAAATGAATATCTCATTTTTTTCATCATAGAGTTAAAGAGTGAAACTTCAGTCTTAAAAACTTTGATCCATCAGCCACATTCAGAGACACTTCCCTTGTCTTCATTGTTTAAATTATGACTTTAAACCCATTTCAATAAAGAAGAATGGTGTCATTGTTGAAATGATTTCTTACAGCCTGAAACTCCGTGTCCATTTCTGCTGATGCTCATTTGAAACCACCAGCAGACAAAAGGCCCCAGATTAGGAGATTATGACTCACCCATATGGACACATGGCACCACTAACCCCTCAATCCCCCCCTTTCATCCATTTTCTGAATCAGAATTACAAACATTTTCAGCAACGCTTTAATCCTCAGCCTGAAATCCTATGATTTCATCACCATGTGCTGCCACAGAGAGTAAATATTTCTGCCCTTTTTGTGCTCTCTAATCCCAGGCATGGGCAGATAAAAGCTCATCTAAGAGGAGAAGGCTGCAGGGTTCAATTAAATGTTATTAAACTATTAGAAAATGGTAGAAAAAGATTTGTTTTAGTGATTTCTTTGGAATAAATAAGCATGAGGATAAACCATAATGCTATGTCTCCCTCTAGTGGACAAAGTAACACACTGCATGTTGAACTTAACCCTATTTTGTGTTTCAAGGAATTGTTTTTTAATCAACTAAAGAATCAAACTGTTTCTGTTACTTATTATTTCTTCATGTAGGTATAAAATAAAGACTTAGCTGTGTCTCCTGTATGGATTTTGTGTCTCTGTGTCACATGTTCTTATTTTTGGAAGTGGCACAAACTTGTTTGAACTTCCAGGTCAGTGCACTCATGGTTACTTACCTCGCCTGATAAAGATGTGAGTACGTGCTTTGTGAACAGGCAGGGTTAAAAAATAAAAATCAGAGGACACAAGACTAGATTTAGATCCATTTGGGTTTAAAATGTTGTTTACAGGTCAAAACAATCATCATGAAAAACACTCCTGATAGAATCAACATACTGATCTTTCCATAAAAAATCCTGACATATTTCCATCACATTAACCCCTAATAGAAGAAGCAGAGTTTGAAGTAAACATTCAAGGTTATAAAGCGTCAAAGGTCACCAGAGGAAGAGGAGTTTCTGCCAGAGGATGTTTTCTCTCTTGAAAGGATGTGCAAGTTTCAGTCTCTGCTGCGCCGTGGGAGTGATTCACACAGAGGCACGGTGAGGATATGATGCACAAACGTCGCGCATGGAACCAGCAGAGGTTTGATGATATCTCAGCATCGCATCGAATCAGATTAATCTGCAGCGAGGAGTTTTAACTTTTAGGTGATGCTGCTGGAGGCTCGCTCACACAGTTGGGGCAAAAGTTCACGATGAAGACTTGCTGGATGGTGATGATCCTGGCGGGCTGCTGGATGTCTGCTGCAACTCAAACTCAGAGCAACTGCAAGTGTAACTGTAAGATTCTGCTTCATTTAAATCTATTTTTCCACCATTTTGGCTGTTTGTGTGTCGCATAGTTTGACAGAAAATGCTTTAAATGAGTAATTCAGATGTGGTTACAGTCGGGTGGTGGGTTTCACAGAGGTCAGCACCCTCACAAGTGTCGTAGTAATACTCGTATTTACATGTATCAGTGTCACATAAACAATGCAGAGTTAAAGCTACACCACAATCGAACTTAGAAGTTAATAAGTTTACATTTATAGATCTTTTACGCCTTAGTTCGACCATATTTGGACAAATCTGTCAACCTGTCATATTATTCGTTAATTTTGAAGTCTTGAAGAAGTCGTTTAACCAAGAAAGAGGCTTTCTTCAACTCTCAAAGTGCAACAAAAAGAGTTAAAAACAAGTTTTGTCGTTTATGTGCTGAGTGTTCACCACTTTAGAAATGGCTAGAAAAAAGTCGCTTATAGGGGCTTTAATGTCATAGATGCAGCAGATGGAGAAAACACAAATAAGTGTCATTTCTGTTCTCTAGTCATTGGGAGAATTTGGGGGGAATTTTCCTTTAAAATCAGTTTGAAGTTTTGTTACTGGTCTGATGTCTTTTAAGAAACTGTCGGCATCATTTCAGTGATATTTCTTGTTTACATTAAGAGCCCCAGAAATTTTGAGTGAAATTTTCTCACTCACGCGGGCAAACGAGAGGAAGAGTCGGCAAACATGAGTCACTCAGTCTGACTCAAGTGAGCCTGAAGTGACGCCTGAAGGGCAAAAATAACTGTTTTTCAAGTGAAATGTGAAGCAGGTAGAGAGAAATCTGCAGTTGTTGAAGAAATAATATTAGTGGGAGGAGATGTGAAATCAGCTTCAAAGGCTGAATTTCAGTTAAATGCAAATCAATCTCATCACTATCACACAGTTTCCTCTTAAACTGCACTTTCTCTCCTCTTTTAGATGAACTTGAAACCGTCTGCCTTCCTGCTGGACACAGTGTGGACATACCGTGTCCAAACGTGACTGGAGGAAACATTCGATTCAACCTCCTCAAGAACCACGAAGTCATTTACTACCATGAAGACAACGTTGGAAACGGCACTCCTGCCTATTCTGGAAACGGAGTGGAGTTCCTCAACGCAAAAAAAGAGAATGAATCCATCAGTTTCAGGCTGAAAAGAGTGGACGCTCGCAGTCTTGGAGTGTACAGGTGTGAGGGCACAAAGCTGTTCCCTCCACCTGCTCGTTGTCCAGTGTACGCTGTGGGGAAACTGCTGCTTGTGGAAGGTTTGTTCCTCATACCTCTGATTTATCTTTGCATGTTTGTGCAGCAAAGTGAAAACTACTGGTATTTTCTGTTCCCAGGACACCAATGCAATGTGAATAGGGATCGTGAAGATCAAGGCGTTAAAGAAAGCAGGGACTTCTCCTGGATTTGGATTGTGGTTCTTGTTTCTGTCACCCTTTACGGCGTAATCGTCACAATCTGCGCCTCATCCTTCTGGGTAAGAAAGATTTAAAACACGCCGCTTTGTCTAATCCAGTCCTCCAAAAGTTCCTGGGTCAAATTCTTGCAGTCGAAACGTGTCTTTACTACAAAAACTGAGCTTTCTGATGTTTCACAGATCAAACTGAAGAAGACGGACTCTCAGAGCGACTACATCAACACCAAACCCAGAGCGCCCAATAGGCCCAGGAAGAACAGAGGGGTTCAAAACCCTGCACCCCGATTTCTCTGAGAAGCTTCAGCAAATACATCCGTCTGTTTTTAGTTCACTAAAAAATATTTTTCTTGTGTTTTCTTTCTGAACCGGAAATGTAGCAGCTTTATACTTAGTGAAAACAAATAAACCATACACAATATTTCCTGGTTTGCTGACTTCCTGTCCCTGAGTATTTCACTGTCTCACACATTCATGTGTCTCCTTGTGGTCACACAGAGTGGGCGGTTGTTTCTGAATGAGGGGATTTAAAACACAATCAGTGCGCCGTCACCTCGTGAGTATGAGGGCTCAGTTTCTAAGCAGGTGAGACTCTTCAAAAAAAAAAGTGTTCGGATTGTGAGTGAAGTCACACTGCTTCTGAGAAATCACACGTTCTCAGAAGGCAGATGCACAACAGGGAGAGGCACACATTCAGCAAAAACAGTGTGCAGTGTTTCCTGTTGTTTTCCCTTCCCCTTTTTGAGTTCTTTTTTTTTTTCTTGCAAAAGTGGCTGCAAAAAAAACCCTCACCTTGCTCATTTTGTGCTCTCTGATTGCATGTGCACACACTGCTTTTATTGGTTTCAGATTCTTTACTCATCCACTCATGCAAGTGTCAGCAAGATTTGTACATTTCATGACAAGAATAAAGTTTCACATGACAGATTTTTTCCACTTCGCAGACAAAAAAAACAGCTTCTTTGTGTAAAAGTGTGAGACTTTGAAATCTTTTACACAAGTCTATCACTCAAAGCTGATTTCTGAAATCAGCAAAAAGCATCACAAATCACTCAGGGATCTTTTCCAGTGCTTTATATCACACATCTGTTGCTTTGAATACACCAAACAAGTCCATGTTTATATCACAGGCGAACACTGCATTCCTCCTCAAAGTCCCAGCTCCTCCTTCTGCTCCTCACTTTGTGTCAGAGCCGTGGTGTTCTGGGAAAATCAGCTTCCGCAGAAACTCTGTCCTCCCCTCCGGCGACAAAACCTGCAGCTCCTGCTCCTGTATCTAAGATAAAGAGAACCAGACAAATTCAACATCAAATAAAGTTTTAAAAATGAAGCATTTCAGCGACATGATCCTAAAAAAAGACAAATCTGAAACTCACCGTTACAGGGTGGTATCCCAGGATCCTCAGGTGTCGGATCTGAGCAGCCAGGAGACCGCGGGGTCGAGAGGTACCGAAGCAAAAGTAATGGGGCGGTGTGACAAGTAGCGCAATTCTGGGAGATTAAAGAGAGAGTTTCCCGTCAACCTTAAAAAGGTTAACATTTAAATTTGGTGCAGATGAGGTGAAATGAAAGCGGCGGTTTGGCTAAAAGATCCGTGACCTCGCCTGACTTCTGCTGCTGCTGCTGCTGCATTTGAAATTCTTCCTCTTTATGCACAAAGACAAAACTATAGTTGTGCATGAATGACAAAACAAATGAGAGCGGGAGATGATGTTTTTGTTAACATCAGAGAAATAAATTTTTCTTTTTCTTTTAGATTTTGTTAAACAGTATGACAACAAAATTGAGTTACATCAGCTTATAGCCATAGTTTTCCCGAATCTAAAGAAGTGCAGAACTTCACTTTGTGAGACCACAGTGTGTAAAAATGTGACAGAAACAAAAAGAGACCAGAATCTGCTTAGGATTCAGAGAGTTAAATTCGCACAAAAATCTCAAAAAGTCACGTTACATCATTTCTTCACTCTGCTCAGGGTTATTGTAAATGCTGAATTCAGATTGTACAGTTTTTTCCCCTCAAAAATAATCAAGTTGCGCATTTTCCTTCTCAGCCTGCATCAATGCTCGACAACACCAGAGCATGCAAACACTTTTTTGCACCTGCTTTTACGTCAGTGATAATTTCATAAACACCTCTGACCAGAGGAAAGGAAAAAAAAAACATGACGAGGTAGAAAACTGCAGCTTTGTGCAAAATAATTCTGCTGATGTAATCTGCTGCATGCTCTTATGGAAACCTTACCTGTGAGTGCGCTCTGCTGGAGAATCCTCTCCTCCTTCAGTCTGTGAGCTCTGGTCTGGCAGAGGAATAGTTATCACAGCGTCTGAGAGCCAGAATAGGAAAAAAAAAACACAGTCATGATCACAGGAGTGAGTGGGAATGTGTTTTCAAGCAGCATCTTTCTCCTCCATCTTTACCAATGAAGTAGAAGTTCTCCACCATCACGGCCTCCTCCAGTTCAGCGCCTGCCTGCCCCTCCAACACTTCCTGCAGGCAATGTAGGGGGAGCTTGCTGCCAACTTGCTGAGGGAGGGGGGGGTCGGCCAGAGCAGATGAAGGAACCGCCAGAGGCTGAGGGAGAAGGGGACGGTCGAGGCGGAGGCACAGGTCCACCGCCCGGAGCAGCCCGTTCATTTTTATGCTGGTGGCCTTAAATGCTGAGGAGAAAATGTGACATGATGACTGACAGACATTTTATTTTACAAAAATTAAAACAGATTTTTGTGCAGTGAAGAAGAGAGAGGAAAGGAGGATGTAGATGTAGAAAGGGGAGTAAAAGTCTCACGGATGGCCTTGAAGAGCTCGAGTGTGTTTTCTTGCAGGAGCAGCTCCAGTGGAGCGGGGGGGAAGTGGTTCAGCAGACACAGTGAGTGAACAGCCCTTAACAACTGCACCTTGGACATTTTGGGGAGGTAGGACTCAACAACACGGCTGAGGCTATCAAGGAACCTAGAGCAGAGAATGAAAGTTAGAATATCTGCTGCAGGAGACATGCTCTTTCTGTCATGGATGATTTCTCACAACACATTTGAAAGTCACTACCCTAAGAGGAATTAAATTTTTCCAGGGCATATGAGTGACTTACTGCTGTCTTTGGTGCTGCAGATCATAATTCAGAGTGCTGTACGCCTTAAGGATGCAGAGGACGTCCCTCAGGGTCAGAGAATCTGGATCCGCAATAACCTTCTCTGCAAACGCCTCCATGAAAGCATCAGGGCAGAAGCCCAGTTTCTTAAAGATGTCGAGAAAGAGGATCATCTAAAGAGGGAGACAGAGATTAACTCAGCTGCTCAGAACTGTAGAGAGACTGTGGTTGAAGCTGTTTTTCTACTGCAGCACCTGATGGTTGGTCCATATGTTGATGACAGAGGCCAAATAGTCTGAGGTGTCTGTCAACATTTCTGCATCTCTGTACTTCAGCTCCCAGCTGTTCACCAGAACCTTATACAGTCTGAGGAATGAGCAGGCGGGAAGGTTTTCTACCAAAGAGGAAAATGAAGAAGTCTTTTCACAGGTGTAAAACTCTGCAAACACATCCTTTAACTATAATTCAAAAAGTGGAGACCCACCTCGGATCTTATTGGAGCAGACCTTCAGCAGAGGTTTAGAGTGAAAACCCATGATGACCATTACAGAAAACATGTACTGACAGTTGGAGAGGCTGAACTGGTCTTGCATTGAGAGAGCCTTCTCCTGGAGGAAGGATTAAAACACAGCTCGGTTGAGTTTCGTTGCATATACTGACGTGTTGCAAAGAAAAAAAGATGAAACGAAGAATTGCTGACCTCTAGTTTACGTTTGAGCTCTGGTGTGGCAGATTTCCCTATGAGACGCATCATGGAGTGGAGCGCAATCACAGTCTGGATTTTAGGAAGCTGGCCCTCAGCTATGAGCCTGAAAAACACCCAAAACATGGATTAGTGAGATCTACAAAACCTATAAAGTAATTTTTGACTAATGCTGACCTGATGCCGTCTCTCAGAGCAGAAACATTCGGAGCGTCCTCCATTAGATGCAGGCAGGAGGACAAAATGGACAGCTCCTTCTCATCAAAGTCGTTCACTTTCTCCTGTTGGTGGAATCACAGCATTTACATATGAAGGAGAAAAAACTTTCTTTTGTGTTGAAGTTTTCACCACTTACCTGGCAGGACCGTAGAAAAGTCTGGATGACTCGGCTGCGCTGAGGAAACCCTAGTTTGACCATACTGTACAGGGAGTAGGCCAAGTCCAGATTGACCAGATGGCTCATATTCTTTATGGTGTCCTGAAGCAGCGGCTCTAACCCAGGATGCTGAAACATCAGCTCCAGCTCGTAGCGCTTCTGCTCCTCTGTCATCCTCCTCGCGCTGAACCACATTTGAGAGATGGCGATGCTGTGCTGTCGGGGCGTGGGCGCAACCTTACAGGTGAGGTCTAATACATCTGAAGGGGAGGTGCACTGCTGCAGCTGCCTGGAGAAATGGGACACCCACTTTTGGGGCTCTGAGGTGGGATCATCAGATGGGACCTCAGTGATAGGCAAAGATGACAGATCATCATGAACCTTTTCCTGTGAGTAAAACCTGACTGGAGTGACAGCTCTCCCAGTCAGTGCTCTTTGAGTCAGTCTTGAACTTAGACTGTGCAAAAGGGAAGATTTGTCCATAACTGGTGTTATGAGGATTCTGTGCTGATGCCACAGACACCTGAGGCTACAGATACCCAGCCTCATGATTTCTTCTGTCCTCCACACTGACATTGTACTGTCTTAATTTCCTCTCAACAATAACATATAGGCTCCTTAAATTTGCTCCTTCATGTTTACATTAAGTTCTGATGAAGACTTCCTTTACTACACATGTTCACTCACAAAAATCCAAACAATGACAACTCTAATTTGACTATTTAACTCTTGAGTATCTCTACTTTGCTCATATGAGCGGACAGCCTGTAAAATATCTGAACAACTGTAAAAGTAGAAGTATTTCCAAGCTGACAGCAAGGTCAACAAACAGGCGGCTAACTCACACAGGCTCCAGGTTAGCTCCTTCCTCTCCCTCTCTGCTTCAGAAAACAGCTCAATAAATGTCACACCATGACATGAAGCAACAATTTAGGACGGAAAAATAATATCCAGCCCGGAAAATCCCAGTCACTTTACATCAAAACGTGAAAACAGAGCATTGAGTTAGCATCACTGTCCATGCTGCTGCCTGCTCTTTTTCTTCTTCTATGGTTTTTAATGGTACAATGGAACATTTCCGCTACCTACTGGTAATACACTGTTATACAGTTTATGGTAAAGATATGGGCAGGAATAGCAGAAGTTTACTAATTTTTCAGTTGACAAATAACTTAAAAATATCAAGTAAGGAACAAATATCAACCTAAAAAAAATTAATAAAAGAGTTAAAGATACTAAACAATGCAGGCAGCTTGCTAATTGCAAATACGTTGCCTAAAAAAGTTCTAAGGTCTCAAACCGCTACAAATAGATTTATTACATATTTTGAGGACGAATTTGAACGAAAACTGTGCAGTTATGTGATAATTAAAGATATATTTTTTTATCCGGGCCTTGTTTCTTTAACCTCTCCACGGACTCATTTAAGCGGAACACCCCTTTGTTTCCTAGCAACGACAGTAATAATGGCCAAGTTTGTGCTCGCAGGTAGAGTTTCACACCTCAACTTAAGGCTTTTTCTGGAGTATTTTTTCGTTTTACAGATAAAAATGTATTTTTAAGTTTCTATTTAAACCTTTATTATTCTATTTTAGGTCAAACTGACTGTCCACATTACGCCAAAGCGGAACTATTAGCAGACAAACTGCAGCGATGTTTGCCAAACTTCAGAGTCCACAAGATCTCCATCCTCCCACACCAATGGAAGGTGCTTTTTTAAATGTCATTTTTATTTTTATTTTTTGTATTTCTATCATGTTTTAGTGTGTTACAGGAGTACGGAAGCCCATTTCTGCCAGTTAAAAAAATTAAATTAAATTAAATTAAATTAAAAAAAAAAAAAAATTGGCTTTGTTGTGATTTATTTTACCTATATCAAGTTGAATTTTGAGATGCAAAAAAAAAAAAAAAAATCATTATTATGAGATTTAATTTTTTTTTTTTTGACTGTCATTTCCATATTTTTAACTTGTTAAAACGGGCTTCTACAGGAATGGCTGGAGGACACCTGCAAAAGAAATGGCTGGAAACACGAGCGCTCCCCTTTGGTTTGGAGGGAGCTGGTTCACCAAGGAGGGAAAGGCATGTTTCTGGGGGGCTTCAGTGACTTCTTTGAGCACTGTCAGGTAGAAACATAATCCATTTCACTCTAGAATCTCCATTAACCCTCAAAAACTGACACTTAAGTCAATTATCAATGCTTGTGCAGGAATTCTACAACATCACATGTGAGATGCCAACAGATGAGATGCTGAGTGTTGCAGCAGAGAACCATGAAACAAAGATGGGCCTCATTGAGGAGCAGCATCGTGCCAGTCTCATCAAACCTCTTCACATATGGATCACCAGGTGGGTCTATTTGGAAGAATCCAAGGTGTTAACATTTGCTAAGTGTGTTTTTATTATCCATCCTCAGTGCTCGCAGCCCAACCTGCCACTTCTTGATCCCCAATCTGCTCTCTGCGGAGGTTTTCCCTCACGTTTCTGCAATCAGCCTCCACTTACTAGACCTGGAGGGGGATGAAGAGGAGTTACAGGGGCTGAAAATGGAGACAGAAGACCTGGCACTCCCTCTGCTTCACCGAGTATAGATGACTTTGTATGATTCTCTTTAAAGTTCCAGCCATTTCTTACGAAGAATAAAGCTTATTCATTTTTTTTCAGGTGACAGTTCACACAGATCTGGAAGAGGCGTTCAAAGAAGCAGACATCATTCTCTTTTTGTGTGAGCCTGATGCAGAAAACGAGGAGGATAAAAAGTTAAAGGAGGTGTCAGAGAGGTACACACAGTACGGACAGCTGATTGACAAGAGAGCCAACAAGGAGGTGAAGGTGATGGTGTCAGGTGCCTGGTTCTCTAACTTGAGGTGCTCACTTCTTTTGGAGAACGCACGCTCGATTGACAGCAACCAATTTCTCAGTGTTGCAACTCAGCTGCAGAACGAAGCCAGGGCAGTTGTTGCAAAGAAGCTGGGTGTGAAAACTGCAGGTAGAGACTCTTATTTACACATCTGCTTTTAATGCAAGATGAGTAACTGATCCCTGATCTTCTGCTTTAGATGTCAAAGATGTCATCGTGTGGGGAAACATCAGTGGTAGTTTTTATGTCGACCTGCAAAGGGCGAAAGTTTTCAACTATGCAGGTGCGATCAATGGCCAGCTTTCTTTTCACAACCAGTGCTACAGGTTCTCCATGAAAGGTTTGTGCCAGAAAACACTATTTCAGAGAGTAAACATAATCCCAGAGAGATTTGTGCTTTAAAACTAGATTGTCTGCATGCTATTGTCTTTACTCCATCAACCCATCTGGAACCAAATGTGATCAGGTCTCCCACTCCCACTCATACACTGCTGTGACTTCAGTCTTGATTGCACAGTAATCTCTCATCAAAAACATCCTTTCCCAGAATATGCCAGAAAAAGAAGTAATCTCCTTATTTCTTCCAGGAAATGGGTGGAAACGGACATGCAGGACTTGGTGAGGCGTCAGCGGGCAGCTGCCATGGCAGACGCCAACGGGATCCTTTCAGTTCTTAAAGCCTGGAACGGCAGCTGTGGGGCGGATGAAGTCTTTTCTTTAGGTGTGCTCTGCCCGGGTAAGATCAGCTCAATAACAGTCAGACTGGAGACACAAACCTAAAGTTCCAACAGCAGCTTTACTGAACATTACTTTCTTTAAACATATATTAATCTTTGATGTCTTGTTCCTACCTTAAGGCTACTACAATCTCCCTGAAGGCATCGTCCTCTCAGTTCCAGTTACATTCACCAACGGGAAATGGTCCATGTTATTCGACGTCACTGTTGACGATGAATTAAAAGAAAAACTTCAGCTTTTTGCAACTGAACTCACACAGGTACGTCACGGATGAATAAACAGATGTTTGATATGACGCATATGACACTTACTGAGTTGTTTTCCTCTCCTAGGAAAAAGAGCTTGCTGAAAAAAGCTGCAGCAGTCAAGAAAAAATCAACTCATCTTAAGATTCATCTACAAGAGGAGATTGCATCTTGAGAACACAGATTAAAATAAAAGCTTGGAAGCTGTTGAAATGTTTGTTTCAGTTTGTTCTTTTATTCTCTTTCTTTCACATGTGGAGTTGCAGTTTTATTTACCAGTTTCATGACACTTTATCTTCTCTCCGCTTTGTGAAACTCATCCGAACGCTGTTATTTTTTTGTAGATGTAAAAGATCAAACTGAGTACTTTATGGAAAAAGGAGAAATTAGAAAATATATTCCTTTTTTAAAATTGTACAGTTCAGTAAGTGCCTTTTTATATAGTTCAAGAAGCAATATCTGTAAGCATATATCACACGACTACCATACACAAACTAGTTTGTTAATATCCTTCTGTGAAGCGGATGTCATCACCTGTTTGAAACAGAGGACACTCAAACTCGTGTTCTCCTCGAATATTACACAAACTGAATGCAATGGGCTTTTTTAACCTGAAACATTCAAACGTTTTCTCACAAATTGTGCAGAACTTTGTCAGTCGACAAGGAGAACTTGAACAGAGTGCTGTTTTTACATGCAGAATATACATGTTTCTTGTTTTGTGTTTCTACACTATACACAAGGAGGAACTGACTGAAAAGAAAGGAAAGGTTAGTACAAATACGCTGCACTACGACAAGTCGGGGAACAGATTCTGCGATGCTATGTTCAATTTGTACAACCCACCCCTGAGATCTGGATGCTGAGTGGTTTGAAAAAAGCAAAAGTGGCCGCTTTTCAGTCGAGAACAGCTTTTTCAGGATATCACCTGAAAACAGAGGAACAGGTCTGCCAATGAGAAACTCTTCAAAACTGACCTCAGATATTAATCTCATGCGTGATGCACGGCATGCATGGACTTGTCGTGGCACAGATGAGATTATTTTGTAAATTCACATACCCCGGTGATGGCTGTACATTTACAGATGGATGGGTATGCCTCACGTCACAGCTCTAAGCTCAATTTGGTTTTGGATGTATGAAACCTAAATCTACACACTCAGCCGATCAAAAAACGAGGAGATTCAGGAGCTTTGTTTTCTCACATCGACATGTCCACATCCAACAATGTCAAGTTTTCCGTTTTCAGGCAACAAGTGAAAGACCACCGACGCTCCTGTCCTGAACTGTAACCATGAAGATAATACTATTGTTGGACTAACTGGGAGCAAACTACACATCAAACCTGCATCTTTAAAACAATTATCAGACAATCATTACGGGGGAGTGAATGGATGGAATCTGCTTGGTAACTCCCCCCTCAGCTCAAATATAAAGTTTCACGGACTCCTCTTTAAATTAAATAATTTATAACATATATTAATAGTTATATAATCCAACATTTCAACTCTTCAGAACACCATCTAAATAAACATCTGCTCATGAACAACAAGGTGGATGAGTCTCAGGAATTTCTGCTATTTTGAGAAAATCTCCCCCGAACTTTAATTTTTAGACCTTGAAAGTTATGACGATACGACTAGTTTACTTTCACTCAAAGTAGAAAATAAAGGCATCATTACCGTGATGTGAAACTGAACTCTGACACGACTGAGTCCAGGATCTAAAATGCTTTGTTACCCATGACAATAATGACGTCTCCAGAAGTGGAAAAGCAAACCAAGCAGCAGAGTAACATCACAAAAACTCTTCTGCCCGTGTTTGGATGATTATTTTGAGTCATGATCCTTGTTACGTCAAAGCAGAGCGCCACATACTCCAACCATCTGCCACACAACCACCAACCAACAGTGTTAAACTCCAACTTTCTGATAAATGTTTTGTTTATAGTATTTATGAATATAATTTTGCTCTAACATAGAAATAAAAACAGTAAGAGGCGGGGTCAGGGGGGAGGACACAGGGAAGCTATGACTGTGGTTGATGCTGATAGGATGGAGGTGTCTCTGAGGCTCCTCCCACTGCCTGTCTATCAGAGCCGAAGCCCAGCCCCTCATCCAAATGCTCCAGTTCACTTTGGTCCAGAAGCTCAAAGTCCTCGTCCTCAGTAGGAACCAGTGTGTCGTCAGGTACCTCCTCACCGCCGCCACCTCCCTCCGCCTCATCCACCTCCTCCTCAGCCTCCAGCGGCCCTAATGTAGTAACTGTAGTGTGAGTGGGGGTGTCTACAGGCGGGGTGGAGGTCTCCAAAGCGCTGGGTGGTGTTTCAGTAGGTAGGAACTCAGCGAGGGAGGGGTCCTCGCTGGTGTCCGTGGAGCGCAGCAGGGCTGACAGAGTGTTCTGCACCACAGTGGAGATGGCTGTACTCACTATCTCCTCACTCAAAGCCTCTAAAGACCGCTGTGCATCCTGGGTAACCGCAGCCTCCTTCTCCTCTTCCTCGCTCCTACGACTCCCAGCTCCAGGATCTGGTAACGTTCCCTCCTTGCCGCCTGGTGGTCGTCCGTTTCCGTTGAAGTGCGTGTTCACAAAATGTAGCGGGGAGGCGAGGTGCTGGATGAGGAGGCTGGCGGGGCTCAGAGGTTCCCCCTCTGATGGAGCTCCTGCCTGGGCGGCGTCAGCCTGACCAGGCCCCCGCAGAGGGAAATGCAGCAGGTTGTGCTCGATGGACGGGAACTCCTCGACTGAGGGGAACTCAGGGAGGTCGCGCAGGTACGACTCCTCAGGGTCACTGTGGAGACTCTGCTGGTCCAGATCTGATCAGAGAAGAGATCAAGGAAAGATTTGTTAAATCTGACATCACAAACTGAAGCACAGTCCTGACATGAATGATCCTTTACCTTCAGAGACGTCGGTGAGTTGAGGAGTGGTCGCTCTGGACACTGAGAATCCTCCGCTTTCCAAGATGGACGCTTCTTCATCAGACAGCTCTGAGTCTGTGATGGCCATGGCCAGGGCTGTGGTCTTCACATCCACCTGAGCAAGAAAAAAAAGAACCAAAGATAAATCACTGCAACAGAGCGCACAGTGTGTACTCAGGGTAAGTAAAACCTTCAGGTTGTACTTTGTGTACATTTCAGTGTTCATTCACTCAAATGTGTTAAATCGCAGCCTTGACAGCAGGTACATCCTATAGTAACCTGTGAGGAATGTCAAAGCTCTTGAACTATATTTCTTAAGGGCATCTATGGCACCTTGCAGAGTTTATTCTCCAGCTTCAAAAAAAAAAAGCAAGCACATGAGAGGTGGAGCTTTGTGTACGTACCGTGGGGGCGAAACAGGACAGCTCCTCCTCACTCTCACTCTCTGTTTCAGCTCTGGGCTCGTCTCCTTCCTCCACCTCCTTCTTCACCTCTGTTAAATCAAACACATAGAAACACATAAGAATAGAGCGTGGTTTTATGCGCACGCTTGAGGATAATGTGATTGATCACTCGATCCGTCACAGGATCACTCACTCCTCTTGTCGTGCTTGCGGTGCTCAGTGTCTCCTTTCATGCTGTAGTCCAGTTTCATCAGGATTGGCTCCAAACCCGTGTACATCCTTTGGATAAGTTCATGGTACACCACCAGGGGCCAGAGCAGCACGCTGAGCACTGAAGAGGAAAAAGTACTACTTTAGCTGCAGAAAGCAGGCTAATACTTTCTTTCATGCTTCACTGGAACATGCACCTACAAGTTTCCTCACACTGAGTAAATGTATTAGCACAGTATTAAAAACCACAGGCAAATACAATTACACTTCTAAGAGCTATTTTAACCTCTTTTGACACACCCTCTGTCTGTAATGACATGCACATCAACCTCCAGCTGCTTGGGGCTCTTTCTATGTAAAGTAGGCGACTCACCTATAATGTAGGAGATCATGATTCCTGGTACATAATGTCCGACCACGGCGAGCACAAAACAGCCACTGCACATCATCACACAGAACTGGAAAGAGAGCGAGATATTAGAGGAGGAAGTGAGAAAGTGTGTGCAGGTGTGTTTGTGTGTGAGAGAAGAGCAGCTGCTGTGATCTGACATCTCACTTTGTTCCAGTAGATTTTATCTGCTAGTTAAGTAAACACAAACGTCTGTTGTTTTTGTTGATCAGTCGGACACATTGTTTGCAATGTTGACATTCATAAGCAGGAGTTGGGCGTGTGTGTGTGTGCTCAGTCTCTCGTGTTTCATCATCAGCTGTACCTTGCCGTGGTTCTGCCTCTTGTACTGCAGCATCTCCTGCAGGTACAGACACCAGGTCAGGTAGCTCTCAGCCAGGTGGTGACTGAGCTCAGGGACACTGAGGAGACGCTGCTCTTCACTCATCGTTTCACTGCGCACAAGAAAGAACACACGTGTGTCAAAATAAACACTTCAATCTGTACTTAAAGTGTTACAAGGTGTACTTATATCATCTGTAAAGAGGCAGTGCAGGATTCTGTGATCATGTAATGACACATAAAGTCGCCTGGTAGCCTGACATTACTTCTGATGATACGCTGTAACATGTGTGGGATGTTTGGCAGAATTAGCAGAGAGTCAGACTATTACACTCTGTTAGAATAACCCATGATCCTGTTTTGATTTACGACATGACACTAAGAAGTAAACTATCATAGAAGTAAGCTGTGTGTGATGTAAACACGCACCTTTGTTCAGGCTGAGCCTCAGCTTGTTGAACTGCAAGAGAGGAAAACATGATTAAGAGCATGGCAAAATCAAAAAGTGTTGTAGAAAACAAATTTAAATGACGATTGAAAAGTAAATCCATCACACAGTGTCATGTTTATGTCAAACAGATTTTTCCTTACATTTGCCTCAAAGCTACCAGACTCCTTTGACAACACAGTAATTTGTATTTTGCTCTCTGGCAGCCTCCTCTGAAACATGCTGTGTTACCCTTAAGTAACTCAAACGGTTAGTTTAGACCCTGCAGAGCACAGAAACACATGTAAACTAACCGGTCTAGGCAGCAGTGTGCCAACACCACCTGGTTTCTGGGAGAGAAAATTACTGTTTTTGTACAAGGAGTCTGTTGGCTTTGAAAAGACTTCAGTTGAAAAGGTTGTATTTCGACGAAGGCTGCTTGTAATGATTTCATAGCCTTGGGATGTTAATCGGAGCCTATCAGAAGAAATTGTGCGGTAGGATTACATTGCACCAGCTAATGCCTCAAGAAATAGACTTTAAACCTTTCAAACATTCAGACCAGAACATGTGTGAAAACATCACCCTGGTTCAAAAATGCCAGAATTTCCCCTGAAGCAGATAGGCCCACTCAGTGTAAACATTAACACAGTTGTAGCTACTCCTGTACTCCTGTTCCACAAATAAACATTTTAATTCCCTTGCTTGGGCAACGGGTGACAAAGTCCGAGGATCACCTTCAAATTACACAAAAGGCCAGAGCTTACTGGTAATGATGGGCAACTTGGGCTTCCATCTTTCGAGCAGCATGAGCCCCAAGAGGGAGACACTCAGGAGGAAGAGAGGCCGAAGAGAGGTGGACGACAGGAGCCTGAGGGGACATGACAGGTTCATGGAAAAATTAACACAACAGTTTAATAAGCAATTCATGGATAAGCTCTATAATAGTTTATGTCAATGACAAACACTTTCACATACTTACTGCAGGATTTATTTTAACAATCATGATGACAAATTTGAGAAGTTACACATTAATATGTGATAATAATAGTGTAACAGTCTGAAATTCTCCTGTTGAGACATACATATCATAGCATGCATAAGCAAATATGAATTAACTTCTATTATACTTAAACAGATTTGAATTTCATCTATACTGAACAGCTTTTAATGATGTAAACAATGGGTATAACATCTCTACAGCACCTCTGTTAGCTGCCTGTCACAGCTGAGGCCTGGGCAGCTAAAGCAGCATGACATGAGTGGAAGTGTGGAGAGAGTTACACGAGACAGAACCAACACAACAACTCAAAATAACTCTGGCTACATATTCTGACAAAGCAGTGATGTTTTCCACTCGGTGTTAGTGCTCGGCGTCATGTTTTCCGATCTGAAAATGAAGTTTGAAATGCTGACAAGCGTCGTTAGCTTCTGGCTAAAGACGTGGGATTAGCGAACTTATCTTCACACTCACGCGCGATATCCTCGCGCACGTTCACCACTTTAGCTGATGATGCTACATGAAATGCTAGTAAAATGTCAGAAAAGGTGATTTAAGGTGATTCCGCTCGTTACCAGAATAAGGTGTTGAGTGTGAGGGCCACAGAGATGCTGTAGAGCGGCCTCTCCCACACCAGCAGCCTCTGCAGCCGCAGCAGCAGCGGCTCGTACTGCGATAACCAGCCCTGAAGACGCTCCCGCAGCCGGACCAGCTCCGGGTTCACGTCCCCGCAGGCCTGCTCCGAAGAGCCCGCGGGGAACAGAGACTCCAGCCCGACCGAGGAGGAGGAGGAGGGAACCGAGGGGCGTCTTCTGGCCTCCTCTCCGCTCGCCATGTTTCCCCGACTTTGTTGTGTTGTTTTGATATCACGGGGTTTATGGACGGAGGAGGTGAAGCACGACGGGCTTCGACAGACGGAACTTCCGGCTGACGCTTTCAAAATAAAGTCAGCGAGCGTTGAAAAAAAAAATAATAATAACACTAATTCACGGAAAATAAAAAATATATTTCTCTCAAAATCGCAATTTTAGCAGCACTTGTTTGATATATGTCCAGAAATGTCAACTTTAAAAAGTGCTTATTTATTTATTTATTTATTTAAAAATTGATATTAAAAGCATCTCTTGTCGCATTATTGTTGCATGTTGGGAAAATATAATATTAACTAATTATTAAAACCCAAAGGACACATTTATATTTGAAAACGATAATTTTCTATCCATTTAAAAATAAAACTGTATCAAATGTTAATGTACTCATTTTTATTTAATATCAAAATCGTACAAATACGCCAGAGTAAAGATAACTTGCATACATAATTATGACATTCTACCTTTTTCAGGTCCTAATGAGAGTTTTTTATTCTGCTTCTCATGGAAAACTGTACATTTCAATTTACAAGAGGCAGAATTATTTTTCCGGATAAAATCAGGTGACATATAATGCAAGCAATATTTACTTCCGGTTTTCCTCTTCCTCATTTTACATAACTTGATGTAACAATGCCACAGATGGGCGGACGGATCACAAGGCCCGTCACGGCTGAGGAAAAAATAAAGTCACGTGTTTCCTTGTTTACTGTAGAGAATAGATTTCAATCCCCAATTGTAAGATCTTAGAGTAAAAGAGGCTTCTTCAAGCATTAAATGTTGCTTCTCCTGCTGCAACAACCATTCAGACTTTGTATATTTTCACAAAAGAATTTGTCCTTATTATTCTGAAGTCTATTACATAACCAAAATAACCATTCAGAAATGCATCCCAGAGAGAAATTGAACATTTAAGTCACCACACATCGTTAAGCTTTGATACAAATGTTTAATACAGAAACACACGGTGATGAGTAAACAAATATTGATCAATTTGATCAAAAGAAGTCAGAAGTGGCAGTACTGCCATCAGCTCGCTGTCCATTGTTGTTATTTGAGCACAGCACATATATTACAGGAGACAATGTAAACAACCGCACAGGTGGGGAATTTTTCCTCCTCTTGTTTTCCGTCATTTCAGTCAAACCTTGATCTCTGAAAGAAAACAGTCAGCATAGACAAAGATGTTAGTTTGTGTCAATACAAAAAGGCTCTTACACATAGAATTGTGATAAATTCATGAGATCTCTTTTAACACATTTAAAAAATCTCAATTAAAAATGTGACAGACCTCAAACATGACTGTTTTTAACCTCTGGTTTCCTGTGTGTATAAAAAGTTCAATTATTCTAAACATATCTTTATTATAAAAAAGCCTGAGGTGTTATTAAAGAGTATTTATTCTGCCAGAAAAATTTACCTGGCTGGTTACACCGCTCAGGGCTCAAGCCTACACAGGAGTAAAACAGGAGTAAACGATCTGCCTCTCCTGGATTTAGCTCAAAAGGGCGTCAATACCTGCGGGAGTTAAGACCATGGCCTGCAGAAGGTCAGAGAGAGAGATGATGCCTTTAACCACATCAGCCCTGTCCACCAGGACCAGCCGATGGACCTGGAATAAAGAAAACTGTGAGTTGAATAAAGTCCTGATGGATGAGAAGTGTCTGAATCTCCTGAAGTAAAACTTTTACCTCTGCTTCAACAATTCGATTAATGACAGTTTCCAAGGTTTCATCAGGGTAACACTTAATGACCCCTTCAGTAAAACATGTGCGTCTTCTGACGGCCTCTTGCATCGTCATGTCCAGGTTGTTGTAAGTCTTCTGAGCTGCCAGGTTCTGTCGGGAAGCAAACACACACATTTCAGAGCAGGTGTCAGCAAAATGTATAAGGAATTATATGTTGGAATTTTCATCAGAACTTACAATGACATCAAATCTTGAGTAGAGTGACACCACTTTGCCTGAAAGAGGAGAGAGTCAGTCGGGCCAAGAGATGCAGTGTTTGGATTTTTCTTCATCATATGATTCCTAAAAGCGACAGTAAGTTTAATAAGAGCAGACCTTCTTCGTCCACCACAGGTAGCGCAGAGACTCGTCTGTCTACAAAGATAGACAGAGCGTCGTAAAGCGTCGCTGTCTGCTGAACTGTGGCAATATTCCTGAACGTTCCAATCCCAAGCTCCTGGATCTGCCTTCCAACAAACGCTGGCTTGGGAACTTTTTTCCCCTGTTCAACAAAAACAAAGCTCTAAGACCAAAACTAACATCAAAACAGAAGCACATACATGTGGGTGGAACGTGTCTTACAAATATGTGGAGGAACTTGAGGATCCGTTTGTGGGTGAGGATATGAAGGACGTTCCCAGACTCTGGATCGATGACTGGCAGCCGGTGGATCTTATATTTTAATAAGAAATAGATGGCATCAAAGAGGCTGGAATGGAAGAAGAGGGTTCACTGCCTGAGAGATGGTATCACAGATTAAAGCAGAGATGTCTGCGTACACTCACCTCGCTGTTGGAGTGATACTAATAAGGTAGCGATTTGAAGACTGTAAGTAGACGTCTGGGCAGAAAGAAGAGAAGGAGCTCGATTGGGTATTCACAGAAATGTTTTCAGAGATTATTCTGCTGTGAGGTGTTTATTTACTTTCAAATGAGTCACCTCTCCATGTTTCTATCTTGTGGCTCTCCAGCTCGTACATCTGAACCTTTAGAGGGAAAACACAAAGGAATGAGTGGGGTAACACTGGGAAATGTTTATAGTATGCTTGTATGCTTGTGTTTTGACTTTTGCATGACAACAAGGTAGGATTTTCTCCTTTAGTGGATCAAATTGAAAATGCTGTAACCATGTAAGTGTGTACACCAAAATATCCTCCAGAATACCACCCTGAACGTGCTTTTTCTTGCCCGATTTTGCGCACATTTATTTACCTTAAAGCTGCACTGATGAAATTATAGATGCTTTACATACAATAAATTCATGCTCACCAGAGGAGACCTGTAATAGCAGTGGAGGATGTTGATGAAATCTGTGATGGTCAGCATTCCTGAAAGAGAAAGCAGATTTTCATCCTCTAATTGGAGAAATGTGAAACTTGTCTGAACAAATGTCACTTTCCTTGCACAATGTTGAGCCCTCAGGGAAATAGTTCTTAAATTATATTCCCAGCAAACAAGCAAATCATTGCACTGACTCGATTCGTTCTTAATGTCAGGCACCAGAAATCAGTGACCCACTCCGTATAATCCATGCATCAAATTCTCATGATTCATGCATCATTATAAGCGACACTAAGCCTCTTATGAGGAAAATAGGCCATTAATTTTTTATTTTCTTACCCACAAATCTCTGTGACTTGCTGTCCCATAAAGGCGCAGCCCTCAAGCCGTTTGCCACCAGTGCAAAAAAGGCCTTTTTCACCTGAGGGTTGAATAATTCACATGTTTACAAGTGAAAAACAACACACAGATTCCCTTTAAAAGCTGCCTTACTTGTAGTTTGGTATCAAATATGACCAGTTTACAGCTGGTTGGAATGGCGTCGTAGCAGCTGTGGCTCTTCATGAAATTCATGTAGACTGTAGCATCAGCATCTGTGATTTATTGAAACACACATTCAGGCTTTGAAGGTGGAGCAGTGTTGATTTATATGTGTGAGAGGAACGGTACCTTGAAGAAGTCCCTGCTCCTTTCCTGGGAATGACACCTGAAACACAACAATAGAGACATTCTCCACATAATAATGTCTGAATCCTGAGTCTCAGGCTGCCTGTGTTCAAACACGACACATCATCATCATGAATGTTTCTCACCGGTGAGTGAGGCTCCATGATTCTGCGGTGTGTCCATGAAAATATCCGTATCGAAGCAGCAGATTCAAGGCGACTGCTGTGTTTGTTCCCCTCTCCTACGGAGCAGTCGGGTCTATATTAGGAACTCCTGAAGTGGTATGTGTCAGCCAAGGGAGGGGAGGGGTGGAAGGAGCTGGCACAGGCTCAAGGGGGAGGGACGCTGCAGAGGATTCTACCAAAAGCAGGCTCCTCTCGTCTCTGGAAAAAACACGACATCTCGTTGCTCAGGCTTTTAGCTTTCTTTATCATTTATGATCTCATGAATTAAAGATCTCACCATCCTCTGATGCTGGAAGAAAATAAATCTGCTTCCTGAGCTTTATCATGCCCCAGATGTGAGGTTTAATCCCACTGTCTATATCAAATAAAACAGCATGAACTCTCGCCTATAAAGGGTAAATGCCAAAGCTTTACACAGTGAAGGTGAGTGAAAGGTCAAACATACAAAGCTTATTGTTACCAAGCAGCTTATCCGTCAATTGATCCTCCTGAGTGCTGCTCTCACAAAAAGAAAAGGAAACATCTGAAAGAAAAGCTTCTTTATTAGCTCTACAGATTTGTACAATATTTGCTTTTTACACCATGTACAAAATTAAAAGGACTTTCAAAATGTATCAAATTCAAATGCTCAAAGCGGTTTGTCAAAAGGTTCAATCACAAAAGTAAAAGTCTTTGGGACCAAAATGTCGCTGCTGGATATAAAAGGAAAATCTATCTTTCACATTTTTCTCCTGGTGTTATGTTTTTTTAAAAAAAGGTGCTGCAGTTAGAACGGAGTGAAATGTCCTGTAGCGACAAAACTGCAAACAGATGTGCAAATAAACAGAAACACTGCTGTTAGCTTTAGCATGAAAATCAAACACTCTCACTTCAAAACCATCTTTCTAAACGCATCACGAGAAACTCAATTTGGCTTTTAAAGTAGATTTAACATTAGGTGAGACTCTTGAGCCAAATAAAAGCAGGTAAATGTGTTTTCCGAACAGAAATGAGGAACAGGTTTGACTCATAAACAGCCAGAATAAGAGGTATGGAGATGATTTGCATTCTTCTTTTTTGACAGCCATAAAAAAAGAACATCAGTGCTGCATGTGTGTGACCAGTTCTCGGTGAAAGGCTCCTTGTGTTTCGTAAATGGATGTGCTGTGCCGGAATTCTGCAAAGTAAACAGGTTTATCCCTTCTTCTCACTAATCACCGTCATAAAAAAACAACTTACACGGACACTCACAACTCAAGATACGCTGTTAGAAACCCCAACACTTTCTTTTCTTCAGCTTCAAGCAGCTCCAAGATCACTGCTGATAAACCTAAAAACCTCTTCAAAGAAACCCCACACCCTGCTGAAGAATCTGAACTTTACATGATAGAAAACAGAGGGGGTGGGCTGTGAAGCAAGATCAGCAAAGATGAGCTCTTTTGTGTTTGCAGTAAATACGGAAAGAGACGCTCAATAAAACACTAATCTTGATTTAAAGTTCACCCCTCATCTTATAGGAAAGAGAAACAAATTAAAATTTTCGAATTCCTTTTATCTTACTTCTCAGCTTTACTCAACACGATGACATTTCATGTGTGGCGAATGTATTTTGGAGCTGTGAACTTAAAATGACAGTCCACCCTGTGATGTACCAAAACCTCTCTCTCCTTCCTGCACTCCACATCTGGAAAAGTAAACACAAACATGACTTGAAGACATTACTGAGTCAGAAAAGTGATGCTGGTCTAAGCTTCCAGAGTCTGAAGGAGGAGAGTGTGCTGATTTCTACCCAGGCATGAGCAGAGCCTGGGCTTTGTTGACAGGAAGTATCGACTCAGGGTGGCAGGGTCCTAGTTGTACAGGAGGAAACACCCCAAGATGAGAGTTCAGGTTTGATTCTGACCCTCCAAGGAGGTTAGGGGGGAGCCAGGGGGTGTGACGCTGATGGTTTTCACGAGAAACAAGTGTTGAGGAGTTCCCACACTGAAGAGCAAGGCAGCCTGGACAGAGGAATGAGGCAGCAGACCAGGTTTGAGGAGCTTCCATGTCAGGATGTGTGTGACCCAGTGAGGCGAGAAGAGACCCCCAGAGACAGAATATTGACGTCTGAGAGGAAGCAGGTGGAGTCTCTTCCTGATGCTGGCTGGGCTGAAATGGAGCCTGCCTGTTCAGACTCTTGTTAGCAAGAACACAGCAGGAAGTGCGTTTGACTGCAGAGGGAGCGTTAGTGTTCATGTTGGAGGTGTGAATGTGGGGTGTGATGATCTCAAGCGGAGGTGGAAGCAGAGTGTGGTCGCTTCTGGAGAGGCTGAGCTGATGAAGCACAGCGCTGGTGGCGATAAGACCGGCTACACTTGTCAGGTAAACGAGACCGAGCATACAGGAGACCTTAGTTAAGTGCTGGTAGATGGACATGAGGGCTTGACTCCATGATGATTGCTCCAGGAGAACGCAGAGGTCAGTGTAGGTGAACCAGCCGCGTTTCATCCCTTGCCGCTCTGCGATGCTGAGGAAACAGAAAAAAACGAGTCAAAGTCTATGTTTGTGGTCTAAACACTACTTATGTGTACAGCTGGGACAGGCTCCAGCTGTACTCTGCACAGAAATAGATAACAGGTAAATGGACTACTTATGCATTTCTGACCTGGTTTCCAGCTGACTTAGAATATCAAAGAAGTCATTTGGCTCCGTGAAGAGGCTCCACTCCTGTAAAAATATAAAAACAAACATTTTAACAAACAACTGAAGCAAACAAGCATTTCCATAAACAGACACAAACACTCACCATGGCATTCAAGAAGTTCATCTCCAGGTTATTGATGGTTTTGACATCCAGCTTCCCGGCTGCTCCCCACTCATCGTTGAATACCTCCTCCTCCTCGCCTTCATCATACAGGTACTTGCTCGCAACCATCTGTAAACAAAGTAAGATAATGATGTGTTCGAGAGCTGCGGGAAATAACCCTGACACATTTAGAACGACCTCTGAACCCAGCACACATACCATGGAGATCAGGAAGAGGTCAGAGGATGAGATCTTTTGAAGGTATTCAGGGTTTCTGTGTCGGAGTCTTTCTATGTAAACTAGAGCAAGCATCATGGCACACGGCGAGATGCAAGCCTCTCTGGAGGGTCAAAAGATGAAAAAATTAGTTTAAGATGCATAAATGACAGACAATTCTAAGATTACTTCCCTAATGAAAACAGTACAGACCTGGAAACATGAGCAGCATACTTCTTCTGCAGCTTTCGGATGGGGCTTGGGGCAGACTTCTGAAATATTTCAACAGCAATATCTGGAGCGAAAGGAAGAGAGTGATTCACATCTGATGTCATGTGAGAGCGACTGAAAGAAAACAAGTTCATCTGGTTCAGAAGCAAACATGTAACTCACCTGTAACAGGGCAGGAGAGAGCGTCTAGAGAAACGTCTTTGTCCAGGCCATAATACAGTCGCTTTCTCACTCGTTCAGTCAACTTCTGGTGTCCAGGTAGAAACTGGAAACACAACAAAGAAATAAAATGAGAAATACTTAACTAGTTTTTTTTTTTTTTTTTTTAATAATAATGATAAAAGTAATTCACAATTCTTGTCCTTGAGGGTGGAGACTGTTGGCAGGATGATCTGATGATGATGATTATAACAGTAATAAACAACAAACAATAACAGATCCCTTAACTGCAAACCTTTAACAGTGCAAGTCCTCATCACAATACTTATCTGTGACAACATACTTGCCACAAATAAGACGAGTGCTTGGTGTTAAGGCTGCAAACTATCAGAAAAAGATTATTTATGATCATTTTGGATGCTTTTTAGTTAAATGTGCTGCAGTAAATTTGTGTATTAATAAGCAACTCACATGCCTGCACACCTGGCTGCTTTCTAATCATTAAACATCACTTGGTTTGTTTGTTTGTTTGTTTACACGACTTCAATTCAGCAATCTGAGCCTGTTATAATTAGTTCCGCAGGTGTTACGCATTTATTTGCTACCATGCTGGTTGACGTTAGCTTAGCTAATGCTAGGCCCGTTAACAGAGTGCTGCTATATAGCAGTAAATTAGCGAATACCAGTCAACAAACTTCTAAACTCAGCTCTCTATAGTGACTTGAGGTCATATTCAGACTTTATAATACCTAAGAATTTTATTAGAAAAGTCGTAAGTTAGCTGAGCGGCTAACTAAAGCCTCTGTCAGCGCTTTCAGGAAAAGAACACAACGTTCAGTTAGCCGGATGACGTCACCGTCTGCTCCTAACGTTAGCTCCAGCACTTTGTTGTTTTGACCGACAAATAAATAACAACCAACCGTGAACTCCTGGAAATCCGAGAACTGAAAAGTCCTCTCGTTGAATAACGCGTCGAAATCCATATTGGCTATAAATGAAACATGGGTCGGCTGAATGTTGAGAAGACGACTGTTTGGCCTGGCTCCCGCCCGCCTGTCACGTTAGCTCCGCTCGGCTACAGCTACACACCCTGACCGGGAGCAGACGGAGGACTGGAGCTCACAGCTGTTCACACACACACACACACACACGCGCGGGGCAGAGGAGAGGGGAGGGGCCGAACTGTTACACAACTGTAGTAAACTGACTTTAGCTGCTATATGATCCTTTTATTTACATCCTACTCATGTCAATGTTCTTACCTTATGCAGGGGAAACTTCGCACAGCTGCATGTTTCCTCCTCAGTGTTGTTGTTGTTGTTGTTGTTATGCTTTGAAACTTAAAAGTATGAGCACAAGTCTGTCATTAAATACTTTGTCCTTGCTTTAAGTGTTGTATACCTGATTTTGATGAATTAAATCTCACTTCATCAACAGCTTTCACTGAAATGCAGAAGTCGAAATTCACTTTCTGGCATTACATAAGTGTCATTACAGAATGTAAACAAAACCTGACAGGTGAAAATCAGGTGTGTTTGTCAGATGAAACTGCAAAGACTTAGTTCGTTTGTACTACAAAATCTCTAAAATCTTACAGACAGGACACACACATAAAAAACAAAACTTTTTATTCTCATAAGAACACAACAAAAATAATATTTACAAATTCAATATCATGACTCACATTTTTGTGAGGTAGAAGTACAAAATCAACAAAGGCTAATTCTTGAATTGAATATATGGCTCAATATATATTTGTTCACTGATGTTATGTTGAAGATAATTATGGCTATTATGACACCTATGGCTACCTTACTATAACGTCTTGGTTTATATTAACTACTGCAAACAGAGGTTTTATATGTAACATCCTGACTTTATCTGTGTTTCAAAAATCACAACTTCCAGATTTTACCTGAACATTTAGTGTATTTATTACCTTTCCTACCTTAACTCAGCGATTGTACATTTACTTGCACATAAAAATAGGATCTCTCTACATACAGCAGAGCTTGCAAATGACTCTTAAAAGTAAATTTATAAACAGACAAAAAATATGTAGCGCAACACAAGAGCATTCAGACGGATTAGAGTTCTGTTCTTTTATCTGTAGTTGAAATCTCCCTTATTCATCTTATAATAATAATTTAAATCAGCACATATATCTAAAATTACTTGAAGAAAAGAAAACGCTTTTTTCAAGCAGAGGAAAACATGGATTTGGCAGAAAGGAAAATCATAAAATCTGGCCTAGAAAAGCTCACCCACACATAGGTATCTCTTTCTCCCACCATTGCACATGATAAATTCTAAAAAATAAATAACGCTCTCCTCTATTTGAGGCTTTAAAATGATTCATACACTTTTTAAAGTTTACATTCAGTGGCCGCCGTGGTGTGAGGACGTGGACGGCGGCTGCAGTTTCTCAGACTTGCGGTCTTTGGCTTCGGTGTCAGAGGAGTCGGAGTCCTGCGCCTGCTGCTGCTTCATCCACATGTCAGCGTACAGGCCTCCCTTCAGGAGCAGCTCGTCGTGTCTGAAAAGAGACAGAGTTCGTCTTTAAGAGTTCAATGACAAAAAGGAGAGATGTGCTGCAAGGTGGAGCCAGGAACGCTCACCTTCCTCGCTCTGCAATGCGGCCGTCATTGATGACCAGAATCTGGTCTGCACCGATTATTGTAGACAACCTTTGATTAAAGAAAACAGATGTAAACATTCAGGACACTACTCATTTCTTAAAATGTGAATCAATACATAATAAAGTATGTGTGTATTTTACCTGTGAGCGACAACAACTGTTGTGCGGTTTGCACAGACTTTAGTGAGTGATGCCTGGATGTTACGTTCTGTCTGTGTGTCCAGTGCAGAAGTAGCCTGCAGAAACACACCACATGTCAAAACTAGAAACATAAATCAAAAGCAAACTTCATTCAGAAATAGAAACAGGCAAACAATATCGTCTCATCTCACCTCATCCAGCAGAACGATCTGAGGAGCTTTGAGGATGGTCCTGGCGATGGCCACTCGTTGTTTCTCTCCTCCGCTCAGCTTCAAACCTCTTTCTCCCACCTGTGTGTCATAACCTGAAACACACAAATACATGTGACAAGAAGGTTAAGAAGCTCACATCTTAGATTTTATTTGTCTCAAGAAAGCAGCTGCTACGAGAGGAAGCACACAGTGTGGTGAATCTCTGCGTTACCTTCAGGGAAAGTCATGATTTTGTCGTGGATGTCAGCAGCTAAAGCAGCCTCCTCCACTTCCTGGTCGCTGGCAGAGATGCGGCCGTAGCGGATGTTTTCTCGGATGGTGTCGTTGAAGAGCACGGTGTCCTGAGGAACCACTCCAATGTGAGCTCGCAGGGACATCTGCTTCACCTGAGACAATAAATCCACACTATTAACCCTGTGTCAAAATACACTCTGTGATGCTTTTATTAAAGTTTGTTTCATTCCAAACATTCACTTTTGATATATCCTGGCCATCGATGCTGATGCAGCCTCCCTGGACATCGTAGAAACGGAACAGGAGACGAACGATGGTGCTCTTCCCAGAGCCTGACGGACCCACCTTTGGAAGTTAAGACAAAATTTGAAGTGTCATGATTTAGCAGAGCACAGTCAGATCATCTGTACAAGTCCAAGACTTACCAGAGCGACTGTGTGTCCAGGAAGCACAGTAAAGGAAACATCCTTGAGAATCTCCTTCCTGTAAAAGAAGTAGAATTTTTTTAACTGAGTAGAAGTTTTAGTCGATAAATTCTGACTCCAAATCCTAAGCTGACCTACCCATTTGTGTAGCTGAAGTACACGTTCTCAAACTCCACTTTTCCCAGCTTGTAGAGAAAGTTTCCTGCATTTACAACATCCTTCACCTGAGCAGAAGGATGAAAACAAACAGTAGTAAAAAGAGCATCCAAATAGGAGCAACATTAAAGTAAAAACTGTTCATCAGGATCTAAAATACCTCTTCCTCTTCTTCAAAGAGTTTGAACATGCTCTCCATGTCGATGAAAGAGTTTTGGATCATTCTGGGAAGAAGAAAATAACAGTTTTTTACACCTTAAAGTAGATTAAGATGCATTTAAAGCTTGTTCTTCCTCCTCTCACCTGTAGTATGTGCCGAACCAGTTGAGAGGCGTGTAGAGCTGGATGATGTAGGTACCAAAGAGAACAAAATCTCCAACCTGGGATAAATGAAAGCTTATTTTGTGACATCCTTGAGCTGACTTGTAGTGGAGAATACAAAGAAACAGATGGTGATTATTACCTGGAATTTCCCCTCAGTCACAAAGTAGGCACAGAGAAGAGAGCCGGCCAGCAGACCAGATCCTATGATCAGGTTCTGGGTTTGGTTCAGGAAGGCTAGGGACGCCTGGGTCTTCCACTCCGACACCTTAACACAGCAGGATGAAAGAGGCATTAGCAGGATGTCTTCATGAGCAGCTAAAACTATCTTATCACTTCCATATTTGTTTTCATTCACCTGATATTTTAAGATGGCGTCCTCAAAGCGTCCCACTTCATAACTCTCTGCGTTGTAGTATTTCACCTGTTTGACCCACAAAGTTAAGAGTATAAGAAGCGAGTCTTTATGAATAAAAAAAGAACAGCTCTCTCCTCTTTGTGTTTACTGTACCGTCTCAAAGTTTAACAACGAGTCCACAGCTTTGGATTTGGCGTTGTTGTCCTGCTGGTTCATGTCCCGCCTGTACTTTGTTCTCCACTCAGTGATGATGATCGTCAGAGCTGGAGGGGATGAAAATAAAATCAGAAACATTCAATTATGTGTTTGTTTCATCATGAGAGTGTGACGGTTCTTCTTGAAGTACTCACTGAGGTACAGCGTCATGCAGACAAAGACGATGAGGCCAAACCAGGCGTTGAAATACGTGATGAAGTAGATGATGGAGATGATGATGTCTGCGATGGTTGGGAAGATGCTGAACACGATGTAGCTGCAAGAATAAAAGAGAGTAAGAGAGAGTTCGAGAATCAAAGATGGGTGTAGTCTCTTTGATGAAAACCATTGGACAATCCTCCGCTCACCTCAGCAGACTGTTAATGGACGAGGTTCCACGGTCGATGCTCCTCAGCACGTCGCCCGTCTTACGTCCGAGGTGCCAGCGCAGCGAGAGCGAGTGCAGGTGAGCGAACAGTCGCACCTGAACCACACGGTTAGTGAACTGCTGCACTTTAATCCACAGGAAGGAGCGCATGTTGCTCACAAACCCTGAGGCTCCTGAGAAAAAAAAGGATGACGGTTTAGAGAGGAAATGCAAGAGTAGTCGTTTTGCAAAATTTCCCGCAGAGGAAGCAACTTTCTCACCTGCACCGCCGCCTTGGAAGAACTTGAGCAGGACATAAATACACACTGTGGTAGCCAGAGTGGACCAGCTGCTGCCATCAGTCAGTTCATTCACTGAGAGGAGGATGAAAACAGAGAAAGAAAATCAGACTGAGAAGTTTGACTGAATCATCATTTTAACAACAAGAACATTTGAGTCACTCACCGATATTTTTGTAGTAAATGGGCACAAAGACGTTAATAGCTCTCTCAATTCCAAGGAGACCCAAACAGAAGAGGACCAGCATCTGGAGGAAGATGTTCTTCCGGGGCCACATGTAAGGAACCAGCAGGCGCACTTTCTTCCTGAAACCCTGCCAGGTGGACTGGTTCTCATCTGTTCTGCCCAGGAGACTCTGAGAGGGGAAAATACAAGAAATGAGAAACAATCTTGTGATATTCAAAAGCGAAAAACTGACAATTTGGAAGTTTTGTGCTTCACTACCTGAGCGCTGTTCTCCACATCCCGCTCATCTTCGTTTATCAGAAGCATGTACGGTCGCCGAGGCAACCCTGGAGCTTTCAGACCGATGAAGAAGAGAAGTCCGGTGCAGATGTAACGCATAAGCCACAGAGCAAACTGCACCTGAAGGGTTCAGAAAACAATCAGGATGACACAGCAGTTTGAGGGTCACATTTTTCCACATTTTATGGAGACATGACACTGTGGTTTGACTTCAGGAACCTTCTTGGTGACAAACTTCAAGTCATGCTGACAGCCATAACTGCCGACTCAGTGTGGGCGGGGCTACATGTGCTTCAAGGATCTGAAACTCACACTAAGGCATGACTCAGCAAAAAATGAGTAAAGCGGCGAAGCAAATCTTTTTGCGCTCTGGGTGTGTTTCTAAGAATGCAGGACAGGCTACACGGCTTTGAGCTTAACTCAACGGACACACCTGTGATAAATAAACAAGTGTGGCCTGTTTAGACCTAATTAAAACCATGAAACATTAACAGTTAGAGTGATAGTGAGAAGAGAGGAGCTGAGAGATTGTCAACACACCCAACTGATATCTAGAGAGAAAAAATGTGTCTTTAACTAGGTCAGGAAATCTAACATCAAGCTCTTTAGTCAGATTCAGAGGAAGGATTTAAGAATATCCCTTCAGTATGTTGGGAAATATGGTTGAATTCAGCCAAAAAAAGGTGAAATATTTGGGAAACATGTTGCTTAACTAAAGCAGCTCAGTGAGAAATAAGAATGCTATTGTGGATAAGTATCAAAACCTGCTAAAATACAGCTGGAATTCACAGAGTAAAGGAGCATTGTTCTGAAAATGAGTAATCCTGACTGAGAGGATTGAAACAGGGAATGAGATCGGGGAAATTAACTTTCCTCACCTGTTGCTGGTTGTCCTCCAAACCCCACCACCAGTGAGGACTGTACCAGGAGACGAAGGCTAAGTTCTCAGCTGAGAAAGCCACGGCCCAGAACAGCAGCAGCGCCGCGCTGTGACCCCTGGTCCGATCCATCACCAGGACCCTGAGCCGCTCCGTCCTGAGCAGAGTGATCGCCCAGGCCCAGCCCAGCGCAGAGAAACACCCATATAAAACCACATAACCTGGAAGCTCCCCGCCGCTCGCAGCCCGCCACACCATCCCGCTCAGAAACTGCAGCAGGAGGAGGACGGAGATGACCTGCTGGAGGCCGTAGAGGCGGGAGCGGGGGATGAACTTAGGCTCCATTGCGGTTCCATATTTCTGGTAGCAGATGCAGTGCACGGTGCCGAGGAAGAAAGCGATGGTGAGGAGGATGGACGGGACCAGGGTGAAGTAGAAGCAGGGGGCGATGCCTTCATCCACCCAGGTGTGGGAGATGGAGGAGTTGAGCTCACAGAAGCTCTGGATCAAAACCATGGCTGCAGAGAGAGACATGGAGAAAGAGTCAGAGTCACATGTATTCACCAAGTATCTGTCCTCTCTCTGTAAAAACATGTATTAACATCAAATATAAAAAATAGAGAGTAAGAGAAAAAAGATACACACATTCAAGATAGATAGTGCAATGGGAAAAAAGTGCAATAGAGTAAAAGACAAACAGCTTCATAAGTTATTTTTATGATGGCAGGTTTGATTGTTAATCAGCTCAAGCTCCAGAAGTTTTTTGATTATGTAGCAAGACTCACAAAGAGATTTATTTTTTTGTGCAATAAGCAAATCCTCCAGAAATCAGCCTGATCTGAAATTATGTCAAACATGATGGTGCAAGTTTCTCCCTCAAGATGTTTTTTTAATGCTTTTACAGCCTCTTTATACTGTGTATTACAACAACAGTCTAGGATAATTATGCCACCATAAAAATATATGATAACACGTATATTTACCTCAAATGAAACTAAATCTGAGCTTGTAAGTGGAATAAATCTCCTGAACAAAGCAGGTGTCCTTTCACACAATTACTATATTAAGACTGTGCACTTTAAAGGCATTTAATGCTGAGTCATGATTCACCAAAACACCCTTTAAAGCTTCTGGATATTAATTAAAAAAGTAAAATCAGTCTAGAAACATCATTTACACCTTTTGCAAAACAGAAAGTCAAACTTCACTGTTTATAACTGATGAATTTAGTTTTAACAGCTCAGTGTTATGTTACATTGAAGAGGTGAAGGGACAACAAGCACCAATACTCAACAGTAAAGTATTAAACAGATATTGTTAAGTTCAAAGCCTTGTGATAAATATTTAAGTGGTTGTTTCTTACCTTTATTCCCCTGTGTTTTCCTCAGTCGCAGAGGTTATTTCCACTGAAGCTAACGCTCCTTTAGCTCAGAGCTAACTCTGAGAGCTACACGCAGATCAGACTAAAGAAGCAGAAAATCACCTGAAACAAAGGTGAGGATTTGACAGGCAGAGAAAAGTTTCTGTCATCACTTCAGTAAACTGCAGCTAATAACCACACACCCCACCAGTGTCGTCCTTGCCGCGCATGTTAAGAAACCACGATCCATGACTCGGCAATCGACACTTTACACAACAGAGCTCGATTATACGGCCTGGACTCGGCGCCCTCTGCTGGACGGAAACAGGCGAGACAGTTTATTTAAATTTTAATACTGTCAGTACTGTAAATTGATTATTATAAAATGTAAACTACTTTTTTTTCTTTCAAATTATTTAAATAAAAGTAATATTTTTTCATTTCTCAAAAAAAAAAAACAAGATTTCCCCATGTGAATTTACCTTTTATCACTTTTTAGAGACTTATACTTGGACCATTACATATCACAGCATCATCATCATCCTCATCATTTTTTTTCCTTTGCTGCCCTCCTGTGGACACAGACTGTACTGCAACACTCCTATAAATTAGCAGCACTGAGCCACAGAGATGGACATGTATGCTTCATGGCTTTTACCTCATTATGGATATTTAGCTTTTTTAATTTTTGAAAATGATGGTTTGTTTTTCTGTTCTGCAACTTTCCTTTAAAATTGTGAAAAACAAGTTAATTGGTTGACAGTCTGCTTTTTGACCACAAGATGGCATAATCCATCATCATTTGACCTGTGCCACCTCCACTGATCATCTTTTTGTATCTGGTGACTCATTAGAAAGCTGTGATAAAAAGATCATTCAAATTAGGAGGTAAAAAAACACAAGGTGCATCTGGGGTATGACATTATCCTTGCACACACTCATGAACTTTGTGTCATTTGTGTGCCCATTGCACTTGTAAATACTGTGCAGTGTTGTGACCCAGGAGTTCAAGAGGCCTTTGACTGTGTCTGGATTAACTGCTGCTACTAGAAAGTGAGGATCAACAGGTCTGCTGCTGCTGCATACGTCCAATTCATTCAGAAACTCTCACTGTAAACCTTCCTGTGCATTATTAGGTGGAAGTTTGATCATTATTAACTGTAAGCATGTCACACTGGCATATGAGGAAAAAGAGTCTGAGAGGCAGTTTACTTTAAACACGTAAAAGGAAATATATTTTTTTAAAAATGAAATAACAAAAAAGAACAACATTTCATACAGAAGAGCTGCTTTAGTCATTTGCAGAGGTAATTTACACAGGACTTGAAATGAAACCACTTCACCTGAAGCGGGTCAAACAGCCGCCTCAGCGCACAGCTGAAGTGTCGTCTTCTTTTTCGTAGCCGCCTGTTTTCTGAGTTCCTGCAGGCCCCAGCGGCTCAGAGCCACTTCAGGTGAAGCATGAAGAGGTTATGTCACATACCGAGCTTCTTTTGAGGATTAATATACACTGGCTCTTGGTAATTCACTCGTATGACGTACGCACCATTGAAACATTTACACACAAAATTTAGAGTTATTTTTCTCTCCCTCAAAACAAGAATACTCCTTTTTATATTTTTTAAGACGACAGTTAACAGTTCCAAAACGGTGGCTCTACGTTTGGATTGATCCCACCTACATGAGGCCCTCCCCTTCCCACACAGACACTCCTACAAACACTTGGATTTCAACAAGCATGGCTCACTGTTTGGAGGAAAGAAGAAAGTTGTAGTCGTGGCGGTCTGCCTGGCAGAAACCAGGGGTGTGCATAGGTGTTACTAACTTCATCCCCGAGGCTCTGATAGGGCAGTTCGTTCTCGCTTTTCAGCTTCAGGAGCCGTGATTAGTGGTCAACGCGGGTGCTTTTTCACGTCCAGGTCCAATGATTAGGGTTTCCAGAAAGTAAAAACGATGAGATGCGTTTTCTTCATTGTCCGTTTTGTGCAAACTGAGATGTAAACATCAGAGATCAGGAGGGGGAAGCTACAGCAACACATGGAGAGACAGCGTGGAGGGATGCAGTGTGCTCCTTCGACAGACTGACAGGCACAGAGGGCCGCAGAAATCAATCCTGGGGGGGTGAGAGGGGTGAGGGGGTGAGAAACTGCCAAGTTTCTGTGCTTTTTGCTTCTCTCAAACTTGCATCGGTCGCTGAGGGAGTTACTTGTCGCCACTGTAGCAGCTTCTAATGTGCTTCATAGCTCGGCCAAGAGATGCCGAGGAGATCGGGGGGGTCAGAGAAGGGGAGGGGGACACAGTACCACAAAGAGTGCCTTAAAGGTCAACACACACACAGGCACCCACATAAGACTGCTTTATGGTCATGCTCACTATTGCCTTTCCAGTTTTACCACCCATCCATCAGTTACAAAAGAAAAGTACAAAATATCTACCACACTGCCCCTCCACTCCCCACCTGCCGACTATGTAAGGACAGAACCATATTCACGTAGTTTTTATCATTTATATATATATATATATGTATATATGTACACATCAATATGCCTTTGAGGCTGTTGAGAAAAAGGGGGCGGGGTTTGAGAAGTCTCTGTATGAGGCGTCAGAGTCTTAAGTTTCATTTCCCTCTTTTCCAGCAACAGTTTATCTACAGAAATGTGTGATTCTGATGAAAACGGCGGGTTTCCAGGTGATTTAACCGATTTAGCATCCGTGTCAGGATCAGAGATGGCGATGGCGGTCGAGGGCGAGGAGCTGGTTGCGGTTGAGCGTGTGTCAGTAGACCCAGGAGACGGGGACCCACTGGGCGGTGGTGGACACCAGGTCCACGGCCTCCTCCAGCAGCCGGATGGTGTCGTCGATCTCGTTGTTGATGATGGTCTGGTCGAAGTAGTGGGCGTAGGTTCGCTGGAGCATCTCGGATTCTTTCTGGAGTCGCTGCAGAGAATCGTCCTGAGGGGAGAAGAAGGGAAGTGAATTTAAACTCATATAATCAGCGGATTCAAAAAGCTACCGACAAACGAAGGAGGGATGACACCAACAGAGAGATTTGGGACGACCACCACAGAGCGAGCACAATCAAGAGGATTATTGGAGGGATTAGAGGATTTGGAGGAAATCAAAGGGAATGGGAGTAAACGAACACTACAGAGGCCTTCAAGTGCCTGCTACTGTCTCCAAACCTCACATTGAACTGTACTTACAGGCAGTTTCCTGCACCACTTTGGGACCTTGAGTGCAAATGAACACAGGCATGCCGGAGAAAACACAAACATGCGTGAAGCAAACGTGCGGCGTGCGGTTAGACACAGTCAGAGGACGAGCAGTGAGTGAGTTTTTAAACAGGCTGCTGTTTAAAAATGTGAATGAGTGAGTTAGAAAGGAAGATGGAGTGTTATTTATTTTAATGACTGTACCTCGGTCATTCCGGGGGTGATGGTGGGGGCTGCGATGAAGACGACGTAGGGAGCGAACTCAGCCGTCCTGAGGATCTTTAACGCCTGATGAAGGAGAAGACAAAGACATTTAACCCTGACTTTCACCATCCAGATGAATTCAATTCTGTGGTTTCTCTCACCTGTGGTTCCACATCTAAGATGGAGATCATGCCCTGTGCGTGGATCTGTCTGATCGTCTCCAGCCTGGTCCCGTACATGGCGTCCTCGTGGCTGCCATACTCCAGGTAGTCGTTGTTGCTGATGTCCTGCATCATCTGGTCGTGTGTCACAAAGTAGTAGTTCTTCCCGTTCTCCTCGTCCTTTTTCGGAGGCCGAGTCGTGTCTAAGAGAGAGAAAAGGTAGGTTAGTATCCTCTATGTGTGTGTGTGTGTGTGTGTGTGGCTGTGGTGTTGAACTGTCTCCTCACGTGGGATGGGGTAGGCGAAGCGGTCAGGGTGTTTGGTTATGAGCGTGTTCTTGATGTGTCTCCTGCCGACGCCGTGTGCTCCTGAACGACAGAAGAGACCACAAACATGAGACCTCAGCTGATCTGAAGGTAAACACAGTGATGACATCATCGTTTTTCAGCTTTCTGTGTCCGTACGTACCTAGGAGGACCAGGGTTTTCCTCTTGAACGACGGCAGTTTGACCACTTCCTCATAAGTCACCAGATCTAGTTGGTCGAACACTGAGAGGGAATGCAAACGTCCAGTTAGTGTTGGCTTAAAGGGGACTCAGGGTGTTAAATATGAGCATTAAAAAATTAAACTGAAGGATTTAGTGAAAGCTAAAAAGTTCAAGAATTTGATATTTTAAAGTCAGTTCCTGAAATACAAGAAAAAACTCTTGAAAACATTTGATTGAGAGTTTTATCTAAATGAACAAACAAAGCTAGTGCATGTGAGACAAACATGAATGCCAGCATGTTGTTACACAAATACATTTATGTCAGTAACTTTTTCGATAAAGTGTCAGAGTATTTCAATGAACAGGCTCTTCATAGTAAATTAAAAGTTACTCCCTAGTTTTTCAGTACTTCACTTGAGTCATCTGAGCGACTGCAGTCATGTTAGTCTCATCTGCACTAACCTTGGTCGTCAGGGAGACATGGGCTGACTTATCAACCAGAAACCAACAAAGCAGCTATCAGCTATCAAAGTCAAGGAGACATAAGGAGGAGGAAGAAAAACACAGAAGCTGGACTCCAGCTGTCTGCAGTTACTTACATGCAGCCATGTCATTGGGTAAGAGACAGCATGAAATATGGACAAAGGGCGGGAGCGGAAGGGTTAATAAAGAGACAACTAAAAATCACTAACATAGTACACATCCAAAGCTCTTCACAGCAGCAACACTCTTCGTTAGTGACAGAAAAATGCAAACTGAGGCAGCAGAAGGAGAGGTCTGTCAGAGGGAGACGGCATGCAGCTGTTACACACCTGTGTGTGTGTGTAACAGAGGGGGGCGCTCACAGTTACTGACTCTATTAGCTTTAGAAATGTTAGCGTTTGCTCTGGTGTGTCAGAGGAGTGTTGTTGTTGTTCTCTTACCTGCGTTGTGCTTGGCCAGATACTTGTCTTTGTACTGTTTCTTCTTCTTCCCAAACCAGGTGCAGCTGGCCTGTTGCTCCTGTTTGGTTTTCTCCATGGCTATACACGCCACACGCCTGGAAAACACACATGTAAGATTCAATCAAAAGGCTCTTGTGTGTGGAGTTGATGTTTCTTTCTCTCCTCTCACCACTCCTGCAGCTCAGGTGACGGGATCAGCCCCGCCGTGCCGTTCTTAGTGTTCTCCAGCTTCCCCTGCCACCAGTTGTGGTCGTCCTTAGAGATGATCTGGATGATGTCGCCCACTCTGAAGCGAATGCCGGCTTCCTTACAGGGGATGAGGTCGTCTTTGGCCGGGTCGTACTCGAACTGAGCGCGGACGTAAATCTGAAAGAGGAGCACAGACGCAGAGAGGACGCGCTGTGAGGTGAAGCGTGCGACTTGCTTCTCGAAAACAACCGAGGGAAGCGTGGAAGCTGAAGCAGGAGAGGGCACAGACACGGCAAGACCAGGATGATTTCACGAAGCGCTTTCCCACAACCCTGCTGCAGCCACTCCCCTTTAATCCACCGCTAGAGCTAGCATGGGAGCTACACACGGCTAGGATGAGGAACCAGACTTTGGGATGGGGGCGGGAGGAGCCGGGGTCTACTTCTACTGAGGGTCCACTTAGAGACGTCTTACCTTGATGGACAATTTGTCCTTGATAGCAGGTCTGGAGATCTATGGGGTTGAGAGCATCACACACACACTTACACACATATATCATGCAGTAGAAAATGTTGGAGGGGTTAAAAGTCAACGATGAGGGACCCACAGTGAGAATCTGTGTGATCATGAACAAAGGGTTCCTGACGTTAACATTGTGTTTTTACAGAAGTGTAGGAATCCTTCCCAATGCAGCTGCAGCTTAAGGCCTCACATTGGAGAGTGTGTTGATGTGAATGGAAGGACACACACATGCAGAGTGTTAGTGTGTCGTAAAAGTGCCTGAAGTGGACGTCTTACCACGCGGCCTTTCGGTTGGATGGTCGCCGGCAGGTCCTGAACATAAGAGAGAAGTTTTTAAATCAGGTGTGAAGTGAAAGTTAAAGATGTTAGAAGAGTGTGTAAGGAGCGCACACACACCAGGATGGAGCTGGTGACGCTGGCGTGACCGTTTGCAGGCGACTGTCGGGACAAATCTGGTGACTCTTTCTGCAACAGAAGAAGCAAAATGTTTAGAAGGGCACAATACTGGATACTATTTTTGAAGTTTTCTCCTGATCTCTCACCTCACAGGACATGGACTGTGAGCGGTAACTCGGAACAATCTTGAACGTGATGCTCCCCCTCATCTCCCTCTGTGCAGACAAAAGATGAATGATCAGCCTCCAGGGACACGAGGAGTGAAACTAAAGACAGACGTGATCCAAATGTCTGCTCCGTCTTACCAGCATCTTCTGCAGCTGCTCCACCGTCTGATTGGCCACGCTGATGCCATTAATCTCTCGGATCTCGTCTCCTACATGCAGAGTCCCTGAGGCGAGGAGGTAATGAATTAATAAAGGCGACAAATGAGGCTCTGGAGTGTTGAAACATCAGCGCCCGTCAGGGGAGCTGCAGCCCAACGCCATGTGTTCCCTCACTGTTCTTTACCTTGTCGATGGATCATTCCTCCGTGCATGATGCGAGCTACGATGCAGTGGTTGAGTTCGTTCATTTTCAGAGTGATGCCCTGGAAAGAAGAGAGAAAGAGCCTGAGCAAACACAGCTGGGTGAGTGATCAACGATCCGGCTGTTGGATGAACTAAAAGGTGCGTACAGATGGTTCATTTCCCAATCTTACCACGAACTAACTGTGGATTAACTCTTGTGTCACTTCCAGCTACTTGAGTTTGACTGCTGCTCAGTTTGATACCAGGATTTCTTGGATTGACACCAACTTCAGGCCTCCTGTTTGTCCATCTGTCCCTCCAGTTTCACAACCAGCATTTGAATGTTTCAAATCTGAGTGTGCGTCTGCGTCCACTCACCATGGGCTCATCAGTGTTCTTCTGGAACTGCACCAGGCGCACTCTGGTGACGTTCTCCAGGTCCATGTCCCCGTTGGTGCTGTCAGGAGAGTCCCCGTTCAGGTACGGCGAAGTGGGAGGAGGCGTCACCCTCAGGGCTTCGTCGCTGTACACCTCATGGGCGACGACATCGTGGGTCTGCAGCAAAGCCTGGAAGGTAAGCACGTAGTAGTGACTCATGGATCCAGCTCCACGCCGTCTGAAGTGAATTCATCGGTTAAAAAAATCTCCAAACGAGTGGGAGAAACATTCTCGAGGTGCATGTGCTGTTACGCTCAGGATCAGTGTGTGTTTGTGCGTGTTTGCTCCAACATAAGAAGGAGTGTGGCTTACACTAATCCTCTTTGGCCACTAATCATGTCACTGAAACAGAGTGTTTCTTTTTGGTGTTTTTAGGCCTTTGCCAAATGATCACATCTGCTTTTTGGAGGAACATATTCACACCTGAGGGTGGGCGGGTACGGAAAGCTGGAGGAGCTGGCACTGAGGAGTTCTCACGTTTAGGTGAGCGGTCATAAAGAAAACAAGAATAGGATGCTAAATCTTCATATTTAATGTCAGATTTTAAATTTTTGGATGAGTTATTAGACTGATAATGCGTAAAAATGTGTCAGTGTGTGAGTATCCAGTGTGGCCGGATGATGAAACTCCAGTCAGTCAGGTCAGAGAGCAAGACAGGGTAATTGGATTGAACCAAACTTGAGGCAGGTTGGCCCAAGTAAGAGATAAACTGAATCAGAGCAGGGGGACACCACCACCTCCCAAATACTACAACACCACAGTTAATAAAAGACACATTTTCTGTGACACTATCTTCATAAAAGCCCCTCCCAGAGTCCACCAATCCTTTACCTTCACGTGGACCCTGCCTCAGATTTCCAAGCACCTCAATAAAATCCTCACAAATCCTTCGTTTCATCTCTGGTCTGATTCAGGAAGAAAACCTCTGACAGACATGCTGCTACTGAAGAACTGAATCCACAACAATGCTTGGATGAAGCTGCTCAGGACGTTTCCCCCCCCAGGACTCCTCTCCTCCAGTCGCTCCAGTGCCTCTGACTCTCTCCCGCCTGAGGACTCGCCAAGCTCAGGTGCTAAGCAGCTTTGTGGCTGAGGGGGTTACGTGGATTGTCAAGAGAACTTGTCTTCTGACACATTAGGTCGTAAGTCCTCACACCAGTAAACCTGCTCTGCATGCACACATTCAAAACACAGACACCACTCACAGACATGACGGTGTGTGTGTATGTGTGTGAGGACGTCCTAGATTGCTAAAAATGACAGAAACACACTGGAACAAGTCGTTTCAGAAACACAAGCTCCACTAACCAATGAACAAGCTCCAAACTTTGCCATTTATGTTGAAGTTCATTCACCACAATCAAGCAATCTTCAGATCTAGTTTGATGAGTCTCTAAAAAAAAAACCTCACTTTTTTGTGGGTGATGTAATCAGGATTTTGTTTTTAGGGAAGAATTTTAAATAAGCCCCTGAGCTTTTTTCCCCTCCTGCATCATCGTTCACCTTCTTTGTCTTCATGTGTGTCCTATTTGTCACTGTGCACGTCAATAAATAATAAGAAAATGAGTAAATTACCATGAAATGTGGCTGTGTGAGGATCCTCCTCAGCTCCTTGGCCTCCATGTTCTCTGGGTAACATGAAATGGTTTCCAGTACCTGATGGGAAAAGGAAACAGAAATTGTAGCCGACAGGATCCTGAAGCTGCTGGTAGTCTGATAAGTTTAAAACTTCAGGTAAAAAAAGGGTTTTTACCTCTTTGGCTCTCTGAACTCCATCACTTGGAGGATTTCTGATCTGAGGGGACGACCTGGTGTTGATTTTATCATAAAGCTGAAATGAAAGCGGAGACTGTAAGCTCACAGCATGTGGAGACTTTTCATGACACCTAGTGACCACTTTTGGTATCGCACTCACATCTAAGAGGGTGTGGAGGTGTTGATCCTGGAAGACACTGTGCAGGAAGTCCATGTCCTTCTCACTGCAGTCTGTCAAGGCATGAATCTCCTCTAGACTGTCCAAAACCTGTGACACTGCCCCTAAACACACACACACGCACACACACACAGAGGTTATGCACTCAAATACCAGCTGACTCACACACTGAGTACACCAAGCAGTCCCTGCAAACATCCAAAAGCACCACACAGAATGCAAACACAGACCCCACAGGACAGACAGACGTTAACACAAACACACCACCCAAAAAACGAGCAGGACACAACACGAAGAATGCACGACACGACACAGAAACACACACGAACACTCAGAACTATTTAACCCCAAGTACCTGCTGCATCGCCCACACATGCAGCAAAACCAGAGAAACAGCGGTACATGGCATCAATACAGCGTCAGGAGAAAGACTTTCAGAAAGTTACAGTGAGGATTACAGGGTTAGGAGCAGAAAAACAGATGGAAGTGAAGCAGAAACATGTGGACGTGTGCAGGAAAATCACGTGAGAGGATGTAGAATGTAAAAAAGTGAGGGAGAGAGCTCTGGAGAAAACTCTGAGCAAGTAAAAAATTCTGGCTTTAGTCTCTAAATTTTCAATTTTATCTCAGAGTTCTGACTTTAAACATTGAAATTCTCTTTCCCCCCAGAATAATAATAATAGAAAACATTTGACATTCATTTTTTCCACTAGTGGCCTTAATGCTCTTCCCTCTATACTTAACAAATAATGACAATGATTTAGAATAACTGCAAAATTTATCAGACAAATAAAATGAGCTTAAATCACATCTTCAGTTTATATCTGCAACATGTTTCCTGTTTGTTGAAACTGTTTAATCCTGTCCTAAATGAGTCTTAGGAGGGCGTCAAACTCTGTACAGAGAGTTGAAGTTAAGCAACAAAGAGGCTTAGATAAGAAGTTCTGAAGAAATAACAAGAAGAGAAGACAAAGAGAGACACAGACGTCATCAAACACTAAGCACTAAACGCTCATGATGATGATGACGATGGTGGTGGTGATGATGATAAAATACTTGAGGATTCTACAGGTTGGGAGGGGGATACGTACTTTCGGCGGCTAGCAGTCCTAGAGACAGCACAGCAGAAGAAAGAGACAACACCAAAGAAAGAGAGGTTGAGATTAGAGGAGGGTCAGGGGGAACAGAGAGAGAAAACGCAGAAGTAGAGAGAGTGCAGGGAGAGGATAAAAGGAGGTAAAGGAGAAACTGAGGAAAGAGCAACAAAAGCAGCCAAGTCTGTGAGGAATCTGCCAAGCATCGCCTCCACTACACATACACACACACGTCTATGAGCGGGCACACGTCTGGGGGGGGGGCTACTAAAATAAACCAGTCACCAGGAAGCATGACTGCGCCAGACTGCCAGCCTCAGCAGAAAGAACATACGTGTTTGGATAAGTGCGTCTGGCTGCAGCGGCTCCCTCTGAGCCCGAGCAGAAAATATGCAGAGCCCAGCTCATTGCACCGATGATGATGATGATGTAACACGCTCATTTTCTGCTCCCAATATGCTGATAACTATTGGCAGGCTGTGGATTTTCTTATCAGGGGAAGTGAAAGTTAAGGGCTGAGACAGGGAAGTGAGGCTGTGAGGCAACATCTGTCTTCACCGGAGAAACGAGCTGAGCTGGGCTTTAGAATAGAAACAACCAGAATAGAAACTGGGGAAGAAAGTGGTCTGTGCTGCATCTGCATGTTTCACCTCACACAGGGTTAACGCCGCTTCTTAAGGGTCAAACTCAGAAGATAAGTTGAGTGTAGGTTTTGCAAAGATGATTTCCTCTCTCTAATGAGCTCTCATAAATCAGTATGGTCTATTCTTTAAAACAGGAAACTGTGGTGAGCAGTGAAGGGTGTCAAGCACCAGCCCTCTATGTGCTTCGGGTGCAATTGTATAACTTTTACCTGCATGTGTGAATGTTCTGAAGCACGTTTTATCACCTGCAGAGTTACGGCTGCGTTTGCTTGAGTTACCTGAGGAGGTGGGGTCATCGGAGAAGTCATGTAGCTCCTCCGGGGGGTCGCCGTAGTAAGAATTGAACTTGTGGCTGGAGACGGCAGCGAGCACTGCACCCTGGGATTTAAAGCAGGGATGACATATTCGTCAGCATGTTTCTCTCACTCACTGTTATATTTTGCGCTTTTAGTCACTCAGAAGCAAAAATGTGCTAAATATAAAATGAGCTGAATAAACAGGAGCAAGGTGTAGGTATTCCCTTTTGAAAGAGTTTCGAAAACACTCGCAGAGACGTTTATCTGGGTCATTTATCAGCAGCAGCAGCTGCACCATGTGGAGGAGGAGACACTTCCTTTTTAACTGTAACACCGTAACTGTGCCAACCTTCAGCTTCCTCCTGGCGTTGAATTTCCTCAGCTGCTCCACGGTTTCGGGCAGGTGGATCTTGTAGGCATACCTGTCCCTCTCCTACACACACACACACACACAAACAGAGGAGTGGAAGCTTAATGCACGCACAGTCATACACAGCTTTGAGTTGTGGTTTTTAAAGAGGGAGGTGTTTTCATGTCAGCATTAGTAGAGGGTGAAACCAAAGCGACAACCAAATCCACATCAAACTTCAACCTGTTTCCTGTTCCACCCCATTTACACCAAAGGCTCTGAAGTAGCTGTGAACGCATGAACAGTTAACATACCCTGGCAGAATTTGTGACTTATTGGCTTTTTTCAGAGAATATGAATGATAACAAAGACTTTTCTGTCACTTATGGTTGCACAACTCTATTTGTGTGCTCTCACCTTCAGCCAGGGGTGGTTGAGCGCCTCGTAGACGGTGATCCTCTCGGCGGGGTCAAGCATCAGCATGCGTCTCACCAGGTCCTTGGCGCTCTCTGAGATGTGGGCCCACTGGCGAGGGTTCATCTGAGTGAACGCACAAACACACGACGCTTTTATTCAGAGTTGTGTTTTCATTTTTCTGCAGCAGCTTGATGCATGATACCACCGCGTCGTCCGTCAGGCTTCCTGTGGTGACTGCATCTGCCACAGATTACACCACCGAGCAGGAAACTTGTTCTCAGCTGAGTTTTATCTTCTCCTGACGGTTTTGTCAAAGTGAGAAGTAAATGGACTCATTAAACTTTAAGGTGAGCTAATAAAAGCTGAGGACAGGTATTTCTGATGTATCACAGCTTCACGGAGAGCTGTAGCAGACATCACGTACAGTAATAAATGAGGTCACAAAGATCCACGAGCTGATTCAGCGCCCACCTTGTACTTCCCTTTGATGATGGCCTCGAACAGACGCTCCTTAGTGCCGTAGAAAGGAAGGCAGCCGGAGAGGAGGATGAAGAGGATGACGCCACATCCCCACACGTCCACAGGTTTGCCATACGGCTCCCTTTTTACTACCTCAGGGGCCATAAAGTGGGGGGTGCCCACTCGACCTGAAGGAATGAAATGAGTATACGTAAAGAAAACATGACACTGAAACCCAGAGAGTGAGTCGCACATTCGTCTTTGAAATGTTTCAGCTTGGTCTGTGCTTTCTTCACCCTTTTTTCCTTCTACCTTTTTGCTGAAATACACTAACCCACCTCTCTCTGTAGGCTGCACAGGATACAGCTCATTCTAAGGTGACAAAAAAGGTACTGAAAGTGTGTCACTGCTCTATTCAAAGCCCCAAGACTCCAACAAAACGGCCGCTCCCATGTGTCTTTAAAGTGTGGGAACAAACTGGATCTGCTGAAGTAAACGCAACGCAAAGCACTTACTCAGGCCTGAGATATCACTCATGTGTTAACCACAGCCACATGTTTTCTCTCAACACTGCTTACGAACACTGATCCACAGCCAAAGGCCACTCTTCGCAGAAACTTGAACATTTAATTTAACGACTAATTTTCCTCCTGTGAGAGCGCATATAGGAGTGTTTGTGTGACATAAAGGGAAAAAGTTACCTCCAGCTACTAATCCAGACTCTCCCAGCTGGATCGCCACTCCGAACCCCCCCAGCTTGACGGGGGCAGAGTTCTCCTTGGAGGCCAGCAGCACACAGTGAGGCTGCAGAGAGGATGCACAAGATAGAGAGAGTTACATTCTGAAAATGAGATTCATGAACTTACGAGTGCAGAGCTTTGCTTTGTTCGTTTGTTTTCTGTGCAAAAGTGCAAGATCCCACATTTTGAACGCCGGTTAGCGAGCCTCAGTTTCACAACGATCAGAATACGTGCATATCTGCGACCACAATTTTTGTTGTGATGCCGTCAGAGCAGGAAACAAAACTTGTCACAGGATTTGTGCAGAAGAAAGAAGTGTTAATGTCATTTAACCGCAGCAAGATGCTTGAAGTGATGCCTGCAGTCCACACCTGCTGCCCTTTGAAAATGTGAGACCTCGGACTGATGTAACCTGTTCCAGCTTTTTAGGAACATGCTGCAGGCATCACAATTACAATGAGTGAATATTTCCAAAAAAAGAAAAATTAAATAACAATAAATATCTTATCTTTGTTGTGAGTTCAATTGAAGATTTGTTAGAGGGGATTTGCAAATCACTGTATTTGGTTTGTATTTACGTTTTATACATCGTCCTAAACTCATTTGATTCTATAATGGGGAAAAATGTACATCACCAAGTGAGATCAGGGTTAAAATGCCATCACCAGGTCAACCAGGGTGACAGATCCACCGCAGAAAAGAAGATAAACCATATCTAAGTCCATCCCTGGTATCCAATATGTGTTTAAACTTCTCTGAGATGCCTGCAGCTCTAATTTTCCCCTGGAGTCCTATTTGTAAAGGATTAATATTACAGGCAGTGAAATATCTGCTGTGCCCTGCGGTTAGTGAACCCACCAGATAGCTTTAACCCACACTACAGAACAACAGGTGGTTCATAAAACAGAATGTATTCACTGGGTATATCTCTGTGAGCTGCAGCAGGCTTGTGAAATCACTTATTGAAGTTTATTTAATGCTTTAAGCTTCACCAAGGATGTGACCTCAAAAGCTTGCAAGCTACATCCTCTTTTCAGTTCCTTTAAGACCCTTTCAAAAGATGTTATCTGCAAACTCTCATCTACTTTCAGATTGAGAATTTGCTTGCATACAAAACCTCAAAGATGGAGATAAGTAATCTGTTTTTGTAGAAGAAACAAAGAAGCAGATTGATGCTTTGGTTGCAGGGAGTGTTGTTAATATCCTGCGATGTTTTCTTTCGGAGTTCACTCCAATTTATTCAGTTTGTTTCAAAGGGATGGTGCAAATTAGGGCAGTGTGTGACAGATGCTGGAACAAGGGGGGGAAAGTGTGTGAGCGAGCGAGTGAGTGTGTGTGGTGGGCTCGCTTCCTCTGCACATTTTTGTATTTCTCGTAACGCGGTGATTCGAAGGGGCGGAGCGTGTGAGATCCAAGCACCGCAGAGTTTGACAGAAAACTGGAGGCAGAGACGAGAAGAGCGGCAGACGCGTGAGTAAGCGGGTGAGAGTGGAGAGGGCGAGAGAGAGAGAGAGAGAGCTTTTCAATAAAAAAGGAGGAGAGGAACAATACAGAAGAATACAGGAGGGCTGAGAGGAGGAGACAGCGTGGAGAGGTGTCCGCTGGATTTATGAGTCATCCAGACGGCGAGGAGAAAGGTGAGGACAGAAGAAGAATAAGTGTTGAGATAGCATTATATAACCGCACTCCTAATTCTTATTATGCATTTTTTATTGCAGTTTAATGGAGGAAAAAAGAGAGGAAGCCTCTTTGGTCACTTAAACTGAAGCCGTGCTAAGGGGATATTAATGGTGAGTGTTCTGCCTCACTTTTCACATGCAGACTAAAAAAGCCATTTCACACTTTCGTATCACTTACTGCCTCATGTGTGACTCAGAAAGTGAGAGCAGTTTCACTGTTGTGGCCTTTTCTTGCTCTTAACTCCTTAATATCTGAGACACAGGTGAACACGGGGAAATTTGCAACCCTGGGTATTTAAGGTCAAATGCACCATCATCTAAAAGTCGTCTGAGTGGTTTTAAAGTTTCCAGCTCACAGCGGTGCATCTTAAAGGGTTAGAACACCTCTAAATAGTCTGAACTGAAAGTATGACTGATGCATGATGACGAATTGTTTTCTATCTGAGGTCGATCTCAAGGGTATTTTGTGGCCAGTTGACTCTAAAGGTGACATCACAGCTGATCTTCAAACCACCTGATGACATTAAAGACAAGCAGAGATTGCACCGTGGAAAAACCGCTGACGTCTGAAAAGATTTGATCAACCTCAGTTTTGAACCTCACTGTTGTTTTTTCTCATTCTCTTGCAGACACACGATGTCGACCTCCACCTCCTTCCCTCTGTCAGCCTCTGCATCCTCTCCCCCCGTCTTCTCTGCCTCCTCCATCTCTGCCTCCTCATTGGTCCCTCAGAATGAGACACTCATTTGCTCATTTGATGACACAGCCCTCCGTCTGCCTCTCGCAGTCCTCTACTCGCTCTTCTTCATCTTCGGCCTGGTGGGAAACCTCTTCGCCTTGTGGGTCTTCCTCTTCCTGCACTCGAGCCGCAACTCCGTGCGGGTGTTTCTCATCAACTGCGCTGTGGCTGACCTGGTCCTGCTGGCGTGCCTGCCCTTCAGAGTTTTCTACCACATTAATGAGAATCAGTGGGTGCTGGGCTCTGTGGCGTGTAAACTGGTGGGGAACCTCTTCTACATGAACATGTACATCAGCATCACTTTACTGGGCTTCATCAGCCTGGACAGATACTTGAGACTGAAGGGGAAAGGCAGAGCGCGGCGAGGCTTGAGGCTGACGCTGTGGGGCCACAGCTGGCCGTGGAGTGGCGTGGGTTGTGTGGCTCTGTGGGGTCTGTCTCTGACGGCGCTGGTGCCGATGATCGCCACAGCGGAGGACAAAGTGAACGAGAGCCAGTGCTTCCAGTACAAGCAGCGCAGCGATAAAGCCAAAGGGAAAGCCTACTTCAACGCCATCCTGGTGCTGCTCTTCTGGCTCGTCTTCATCATGCTGGTCGTCTCTTACGCCAAGATCGCCTCCCAGCTGATGAGGGTGTCACGGGATAAGCCTGACCTCCCGAACGCGCAGAGATACCAAAGAACTGCAAAGAAGTCTTTTTTTGTCCTATTTTTGTTCACTGTCTGCTTTGGACCGTACCACGCCTTCCGCCCCGTCTACATCCTCTCACAACTCAGCGGATCAGCATCATGTGACTACTTGCGGCTGGTAGACCGCATCAACGAAGTGATGCTCTTACTATCAGCCTTCAACAGCTGTCTGGATCCCGTCATGTACTTCCTGCTGTCAGGTTCAGTACGGAAAACAGCTTTGGCGGCGCTCGGGCATCGACTCGGGCAGCGGCTGCCGTTCCTGAATGAAGCCACGTCAAACAGCTCCACGACTGAGTTCAGACGCCCGTCTGTGCCCATGGCTTTACCCAACGCCTCGCTCACTCCAAGGACAAGCATCTGTGCCATCAACTCCAACCTGCACCGCACGGCTCTGACTACACTGCCACCTACTGGTCGACAATGAACTGACATTTGTATCTGTGGACTAGTTTGTTTACTGTTTCTTTTATTGTAATAAAGATGTTTTATTCCTGCTGTGTGCATATTTCATCCACTTTCCTATCTCTTCTGAGGCAGGGATTGTAAACTACAGATGATTAATTAATCTAAGTTGGACTTAAAGCTCTCTAAACTCCCCCTGAGTTAACTTGATGTGTTACAAACGGCCCATCTGGCTCTCTGAAAGTGGAACAGCAGTCAGCGTTTTCTCCAAGTGTGACCCACCAGCAGCACACAGAGCTATTAGTCCACACTGAACACACTCAGGCTGTGTTTACCCTTTCTTTGGGGAGTGTGTTTGTTAGATCAGGGGCCTGGTTCAGGACTGCTCCATCTGGTGTGGCGGTGTTTGTCGCCTGTGTTAGATTGCTAATCCTGCTGAATCACTGGTTGATGCTAATCTACGGTGACCAGACGTCACTGTTTGTACAGGATTGTCCTGCTTTCAAGATGGGTGTCCTGACAAATACAGCACTTAGAGACTTAATGACCCACTTTTTCACATACGTTCAAGAATAATTTCGAGGATGTGCTGAGACACGATTGCTCACCTTTACATCACGATGAATCACATTGTTGTCGTGGCAGTACCGAAGTGCCTCCAAAATCTGCCTCATGTAGTGACTGGAAGGACAAACAAATATGTTGGTGAAGCTTCCAGAAATAGACTTTTTTAATATCTTAATATCTGTAAATGTTCTCACCTTGCTACTGCTTCGCTGTACACAAACCCAGCATCGGCTCTCTTCACGATTTCAAAACACAGATCAGCTCCGTCCATACTGAAAGAGACAGAGAGGAAGGAGGAATCAGAGAAAGAGGAAGTGATTTATAGAAAGCAATCCACAACAAAAGCAGACGACTTTCAAACTTCCGCATCAATCCTCGTCCGTCAGGGAGCACTTTTACAACCTGCTGTCACTGCATAAACACACCGGCACTATATTTTCATTACGGCACTTCTTAGCCGGCGCAGTCCCCGGGGAGGCTTCCAGAAGGATATGGGACACAGATTTATGCCATAAAATCCACACAGAGGAAACTAATTAACCAGGCGAGTTGATTAAAAAATTACATTTACTACATTAGCTGGGGGGGAGAAGCAGCGAGCTGGTGCCTGGCTCTAAACTCTCTCCTGTGGGTTCTTATATTGAACAGTTATGCTTCTGAATATGTTACAATCATTACTGTCGATTAGGCAGAGCTAATAAAACCTCTCATAAGTCGAGCCATTTTCTTTCTGCTGGGAAAATAAAGTCTCTCTCATTTACTCATTTCTCTATAAGGAGGAGACTTTGCTTCACTGATTGCTGGTGGTGTTTGCAGGTTTCAGCAGGTTAAATTTAAGACTTTTGAAGGCCTTTGAATTCCACCTCAGATGGAATTCAAGACCCAAAACACCATAAATATATATGTCTGAGAGATTCTGCTGTATTAAAATCCAACTTAATAAATCTGCACCCAGTAACGCAACCACAATATCACACAGTATCAAATCAATCCACAGGAAGTAGTCCGCCCCTGCCTTGTGTTTTGTGGCTGCATAAAAAGTCACTTTCGACAAATTATTTCAAATACACGTCTTCTGTTTTAGTGAAGTGCTTTAACAAGTCTCAAACCACTTCAGCGAGGGGGCTGGTGGTGTTGGTGAGAGGGTGTGAAGTAAGCCGCAGCAACCTACTGCTACATGCCGTTAAATTTAGTCTGCGGCTCTTAGATTGGTCTGCGATTCAGCCACTTGAGCAGAAACCCACAGACCGACTCTGGTTTCAGGCTTTTAAGGGAAGAATCCTCGGAGTTGGATGCACAGATGAAATGTCTGGAGGAGCGTGCGGCGAACACTTACAATTCAAAGACCATGTAGAGCATGCCATCTGAGCTGTACGTCTCCAGGAGCTCCACGATGTGAGGGTGCTTCAGCATGTGGCAGATGCTGGCCTCTCGTTTCAGATCTGGAAGAAATCAGGACACAAATTCAAACATTTTCCGAAAAGATTTTGATGCTAAATTCTCATTTTTATTTCGATTTCCTCCAGAATGCAACACACACAGCGATGAGCCACAAGAATTTCCTCACAATTCGTTCAAGCGAGGCTTTTTCTTTTCATTTTCTCCTCCTCACTGAGGCTGTGATGGCTGCATGACTGTCATGCCAAGTGTCTGACAGCATTAAAGAGAAGATCACAGCCACAGACTTTGATGAAGACTATTTTTGGATACTATGAACAGCTCTCTTCAAGCCACCAGCTACGTTGATCTTAGCAGGAATGAAACAGGAGTTTGAGGTTAAATTCTGCTTCACATCCAGACTTCACACCTCTTTTGAATTCCACTCCTCATTTCCACCACCAGAGAGCGGCACAGAGCAAAAACACACAGGGATTCAAGTCTATGGAGACACAGAGGGGAGTGTTTGCTCGCTTTTAATTGCACACATAAACGCACATCTGGTTCAAACCCATCAACACATCCCCTCGAATTATCACCACATGCAGATGACACTGCAAATACAATTACAACATGACACCAGCTTTCCTGTGTTTTGATTGGCTCATTAAAGGAAGAACACTGAAGGGCGTGTGCAGTGATCACCCCCCCCTTTTTTTTTTTTGTTTTAAAACAAGCCAAAGCAGTGATAAGAGAGAGACTGCTGAGGAGGCAGACAGACATAATGTGCAGTTGTTGAGCTCCTCACTCCATAAAAACCTCATTTACACACTCCGCTCCCCATCTGCAAGTTTACTGATCCTTGTGTGTGTGTGTGTGTGTGTGTGTGTGTGTTCATCGTGTCGTGACAGACCAGTATCATTATGCAACACAGAGAAACGACGCTGTGTCCCTACTACAGAGCCCCCTTTCTACTGTTCCTCTGCTTTCATTATTCCTCTCCTCTTTACGCTCGTCCTCGCCCGTCTCATCGAGGATCCATTCTCAAATTTAACAATGCGGCCCTGTGTCAGTGTCGGCGCAGCAGCGAGGACACAGCTCAGACAGGAGGAGGGAGCGGCGAAGGGAAGTGGATCAGGATCAGGTTGAGGGTTATCTCTCGGATAATTCACTTTTGCACCAGAAAGCAGAGTGAAAAGTCTCACCTGTCTCGACTGACAAAGAAAACTGCTTTGTTGTATCCTGTAATTCAACAAAGCTCCAATGTTGATTCTTTTTATTCATCCATCCCCAAATCCAGACACTCACTCTTTCTGCTTCTGCTCAATACTCCCAGACTCTTAATTACACCATTAATCATCCACACGTCCAGCAGCTCCCTCACATGCATACACAAACATATTCATATGGAACTGCAGGTGTTTGCAGCGCGCCTCGTTTCTAGCACCTTCTCACTCACGTTTGTGCTGATGTATATTCTTTTTAATAAGCTCCGAGGTCTCAGGAAACCACTCTCTGGGTCTGGCTGCGCTCCAGTTCTCGACTTTGCCCCTGCGCTCGTGACTTTTTTCAAATGTCAGAAATGTGGGAGTCGGGAGAGATTCATTCGTTTAGGTGAAACTCCAGGTTAGAGGAGATTTTAGATGCAGATATCATCAGGAGAAAGTGCTGAAATTTAAATCCTGCAGAGCGACACCCTTGAGGAAAACACACGGTATAATACAGGCTGCAGAATAATTGCTGACTCGCTTCTGTTTTCATTTGAGGAATGCACAAAGGAGTTAAGAAAGAGAATTTGTAAAGCTTAAACAATCGTTTGTTTAACCAATTAGTCAGTTAGCAGTGAATTAATTATCAAACATTTGAATATTTTAATTCCCAAAGTCTAATTTGAACAGACTGGATGGTGTACCTGTTCTCTGGGGGCTTTCTTTCACCCCCAGCCCCTGAGTCGTTTCAAAAATAATCCAATTACATTCATTTTCCCTGTAATGCAATTGGGATTTATTCTGCCATTATTTCTAGGCTCCCTATCTCTCGTGTAGATACCAATTGATGATATTTTTTACGATTATTCTCATTTTGAATAAGAAAAACACAAAAATGAAGGAGGAAAAGTAGGATTTTCGTTTAAAAAATCCCCAAAAGAAACAGTTTTCTGACACATTTGAGGCCAAAGAAATATTGCGATTCAGTCTAATTTACGATTAATCAAATGTTTCCATTATTTATTCACCTGGTCACCACATCATCTGCAGGAAATCTGAATTTTACAACGCATGCTGGAGGGTGGAGAGGAAAAACAGTCGCAGGAACATGATTTTGTACTAACATCCAATTTTATTTAGGACAGTTTTTTTCTCTGCTTCAACCATTTTTTCCACCATTGGGTCATTTCCTCGTCTTGCTGTTATTGGCTACCAGGCTAATCTCTGACTGGGGCATCACAGATGGCACAAAGTGAACGCCAACTTTGGCACAAACACACACACCTGTGATTGGTCTCCGTTTCTCTATTGCACAAACACACACACACACAGACCGCAGCATGACAAAGCATCAAACCCCACGGTGAGACATGATTCAACACACCACCATAAATACACACACAAACAAATGCAGTCTTAATATATCCCTCTGCCTTTTTTATTTGTGCGTGAGATTGATCCTACACGCTCTGGAGAATCATCTTAGATTTACTCCATAGCTCAAAAAACAATTCTGGAGTAGGATAAACTTTGCAAAGATGTAATTAAGTCTGTGGAAAAGAGTAATTCCCTGTGACTGACAACATCCTCTCTCCTCCTCCCATCTGGCGCTGCAAGTGCACAACATCAACAAACGCTCAAAGGTTTAATGAGGAGCAGCAGCTCCAAGCAGGTCAGGTGTGTTTCTCACCTTCTGTGCTGAGTCCAGGGCTGGAGGTGAAGCTGGCCACGTCCACAATCTTCACGGCGAACTGCTGGCCTGTGTCCCTGTTGATGCAGCGCCTCACCACGCTGAAGGGACCCCTGTAACACACACACACACACACAAAACACGACATCTTAAAGGCTGCCAAAAACGCATGTTTAATCCACAAGCGGCTTCTATGCAGACGTGATGCTAACATTGGTGAGCTGTGTGTCTTATCCTCTGTGCTCCTGCCAGGGAGAATTATAGAGCGGTGGTGAGCTGCACAGCTGTAAAAGCTACAAGAAAAGCTTTATTACAGAGACCTGAGCGAGGGTGAGGGTTATTTCTGGAGAAATGAGGTGGCTGATCATTGTAAAGGACTGTTTCCGGAGAGAACTGCGAGACATATGGAAGCTATGGAGAATGTTTCCATCCTGCTTTCTGCTTTATTGGTCAGTATGCAAAGGGAGTACACACCAGATTCAATCTGCAGACACTTCAAGTCGAGACATTAGCATATTCCCTGTCCTCTGTCCACACACGCCTGCTGAGCTACAGCTGTCTCCACATCTCCACTCTCCGAGTCAAAATCCCCGAAACACACACAATAACACTCATCTAATTAAGCTAAAGAGGCGCCCATTAGCTGCTGTTGGTTCAGCTCTCTAAGTAAATTGACTCTCCTGGCAGTGTTGGTCTGAAACAAACTGTAAAAGTCACCCAGTTTAAAAGGTTTGTGTGCGCACACGCGGAGCAGCTGATTCGCTCCCACATTTGTCTCTCACATCTGCTGTAATGATTAACCCGGACAAACAAACGCAGCCAGCATGTGTGCGGGCCGTGAGCCGGGAGAGGCGTAAAACACAACACTCTTCTCTTCAGGGTCCATGAGAATCCTGCTGGTGATCTGACAAACCCCTCTGACCTTTGCCCTCCCCGGGTTGATGTGCTGCAGCAGCTGTGTTTCTTATTAAAAAAGAGCTGCGTGAGAGAGAGAGAGAGAGAGGCGCTGTAGAAAAACAGTGCGAGAGACACTGCTGCCAGCATTAACTGAGCTTGTTTAAAGATTAGGATTCCTTCAGGGTCTATCTTTCACAAGACTTTTAATGCAAGTGGAATTATCCTCCCTCTGCAAGATAAACAGCTCCAGTAATCAAAGCAGGAGGGGCTAAATCAAGGAGAGGCAGATCAGGGTCCTGGACAAAGGTGGATTGTTGTGGTGACCTCAAATAAACACCAAGTTAACATCAGCCTCCAGATTGAGAGTTTGAAAAGTAAAATGTTTGATCGAAAAAGTCGACTCAAAAATCCGGAAACAAGAAATCCTGACCTTTATGTGAATTGATTTTTTTCCTCTCACCCCAAATATTGAGTGAGGACATCTGAGTGCGAAAGATCAGGGGGAGTTAAGACAGAGGCTGCGACGACAGGGATACAAATGATGCAGTGAGAGTTCGGCCGCCTTGGCACTGATCTAATGTGTGTCAATAAAACTCATTACCACCATTAAGCAATAAGGTGAGGTTGGGTGAACCTGCCAGATTTTATGCATCAACCCCATTTGTAATCTTGGCTGTCAGTTCAAGGGAACAGCAAGCAGAATCAATCCCCAAACCAGCCTGTTTCTAGAGCGGGGCGGATCTTTGATTTAATAAATTAGAACACATTTCATCTCATCATTCGGTACCAAGGAATAAATGGCCATTCAGTCATGTGCAGGAGCTATTACCGAGGCATTATGAAGGAGCAAGTGAGTGTTACAGAGAAGGGGAGAGTGTGCAAGTGTGTGTGTGTATGTGTGCAAGGAAGCGGAGAGGCCGCATGCCGCTCTGACATCACTGCAGCTGTGCTGAGTGGGCTCATACAAAACGCCCACACATGGCTCACATCCGACAGCGGCAGTCATCAAACATTAGCCCAAAGTGGCAATCTTTACAGACGGCTCCTTGGCTCATTTCAGCGCTCTGCTCTGTGGAAATCAAAGACTGGACCCACGTTAGGAGTTTAAGATGCAGAAGTCAGGCCTCTTCTCACATTTTGTTCTCTCCCAAACAGGGACGGGACACATCTGGAGCTGCAGACTCAACATCACCGGTACAGATCTCCTGAGAGAAGCCACGGTTTGCCTCAAGCAGCATTCTGCTCTTTTAGCTGTGGCCGGCTGCTTGGATATTTCATCCTATTAGTCTGACCATAACATCTGACGGGGGAATCAGACAGGTTGACATCATTTTCAGGGGTAACTACTTTTAAAAAAATAACCTCATCTGCATTAAATCATTTCAAGTTGCTTTAAAAGTCTTGCTTCCCTCTGTGTTCACATTCAAATATGAGAAGGAATCATGGAGGTATTTTGTACAGAAGCAAAAAAAGGCCATGATTTTCTATGAGGAATTGCTGTTTTCTCAGGATAACAGGTTAATTTCAGTTGCTATCCAGATAAATAAGTCATTCTCTCCAGAAAACAGGCACATTTCTTACGACACTCATCCTTCAATTCAAGTGCAGCCATGCTGATAATCTCATTTTAAGTCGTAGATTCTGATCAGTCATGTATCTAGAGACATTCAAGATCACAAAGAAAGTGATCACAGTCCCTTTAAATGATATGTTAATGTGGTTTAGTTGGATGAATGAGATTGAACTGTTGTACTGTGCAAGCTAACTTATTTTCCTCTCCTCTAACGGTGTAAGAATAGCTGGATTAGTGGTGATGCCTGAAGGTTTAAAGAGCCGACTCATCTCTCCATTCATTCCCAAAGAAGCAGCTGTTCTGAACGAGAAAAAAAAAAAAAAACATAACATAAAACCGTTCCCAACAGGAGGCGTTGCAGCTAAGTGCTGTCTGCCCTGCTGGCCCAAACTGAGCTCAAGTGCAAAACTGTTAATTTAACAAGTTCAGCAAAGTTCAGAGCTGTTCAGCTGCAGCCTGTGAGTAGCTGAGCAACAATAATCCAAAGTGTTTCCGTATGCAAAATAGACACACAACCCTTTGATTATTAGCAAGGAAATTAGCATTCTAGCTGCGGCCTGAAATTTAGAGCAGAGATGCCCTCAGGAGGTTCTTAAGCTTTGGTGGAAAATCCTTTCCTCTACATGAGAGGAAGAGGAGGATCCAGGTTTTTGAAAACACTTTGTGGTGTCTGTCCTCTCTTCTCAAAGAAAGCTTCAACTTTACACCAGAAGTTCACAGCCATTGATCTAGTGTGTGTGGGCAACTTAAAGGAGAATGTGCTGAGTGTGAATCCACAACAAAGACAAGGGAATTTAAATTACTACACTTAATATATCATAGCACTTAAGACAGAAATAAAAAATCAGATATCTCACTCTAAAAGCTGAAAACAACCTGACTTCTTATTGACATAAACATTCCTCTACCTTGATGTCTTCCTCTGCAAAACAGATGGGAAGATGACACATCCAATAATGTGACACTGTATTGATCCCAGCAGGAAGTCAGCGTCTTGCTTGGAGGCACAAGAGCTGAGCGGATGTGTGCCAGGCTGGGGGCTTGAACCCTGGGTGCTCCAACAACAACAGCCTCTGCGGTTCTATTTAGATAAACACTGAGGGATATCCTCATGATATGCAAACCACACACCAACTATGAGACACAAACGCATGTAAAGGTTGTGGTTGGACACATCACAGCTCGAAAGCATTCCCGTAAATGACTGTTAAATACAAGGCTCTGAAAAAATCTGACAAATAAGAGGCAAAACAATTTGGCTCTCCTGCAGCAGCACCACATTTTGTTTGCTAAAAATCGCATCCATTCAAGGGACAAACTTGCATCAGTCCATTAAAAACTAAAGAGCAATGAATGAAAATTCAAATGTCGTCGGAGCAATTTAATTATCCAACTCAGAATAAGCCAGAGGACTGATCACTTCATTGGTTTAGAGTGAGTCGCACATCCCAATATTCTTGGCTCTAATGAGCACCGCGGGGCTGGAATAAAGAGCACTGTGACTCGGATAGTGCTTCTCAACAACCTAAGTCCTATTCAAACACAATCATTACGGACACAAATGGATTAAATTGCTTCAGCGCTTTGCCAACACTTCAAGACGAGCTGGGATCTCAAAAAAAAAAAAGGCCTGTGGTTGAGGCGCTGCGTTCACATCACATCACTGTCATATATTTACTGGGTAAACGACAGACAATGGGAAAATAATGAGCAGGCCCTCACTGCCTATGGCGCTACAATAGCTTGTGTAATATTTTAACTGCAGTCAGGAGCTGAGCTGACACCTGACCTGCCTGATCTTCCTCTTCTGACAAATTAACCACAAGGGAGCACGAACAAGTCATGTCCATGTGCTGCTTTGTTGTAAAGCTGCACATTTGCATGTCTGTAGTCCGATTTGTAATAAACTTCAAATATGTCTGACTGGTCTTACTTCAGCTCTTGGCTCTAAATCCTTGAGGCTGCAAGCGACACAAAAAGCGCATCTTAGTGCTGAAAATAATGAGGAGGAGAAGTAGCCAGAGCTGAAAGGAGATGATCCCAGCGGACAAAGAGCCCCGCTTGGTGTTTCTCAACCTCAAAGTGCCGCACTATTAAAGAGTGGGAGGATAAAATACAAGGGAAACTCTCCTACATGGACTCACCGACCTTCTCTCTGTAGAAATCACCCTGAACATAGCTTCTGATACACTCCTTATTGGCGAGTGATTAGGTCCCACCCCAGCGAGGCTGCCCAGCTCCCACACAAGCCGATCAGGACAATAATAGAAAACCTCACAGAGTAACAATAGGAGGCTGAAGGAGGGACGGGCCGGATAATAGGGTTTATGTACAAGTCTGAAAGAAGCTGAAGTCAGAGGTCAGGAAGAGACACACGAGCGCACAATGGAGAAGACGGTTGTGACAATTGTTACGCTAAAGGAACAAAAGAAATTACATCAACTTAAGGGGGGGCTACGTCATCACACTCTCTCTCATTTACTGTCATTTTCAGTTAGTGTGACCTGATTAGATGATGCTGGTGACACTTCTGTCTCTGCTCCGGATTAAAAAAATATTATACACAAAGATCAGCATAGAGAGGGACAGATATCACAGTCTTCAGTTATCTTATACACATGTTACTAACACTGAGCTTGACTACAGTAATTCCTGGACTGTTGATGCACCTGAATATAAGCTGCAACAAGCTACAAGCTGAAAAAGGTAATCACTTATAGTCCAAAATTAGGGTAGTTCTTTTAAAAAATGTAAGGTTTAAGTCATTGGATGGTTAGAAATGACAGACTTTTGTTCTCATGATGGTAGCAGCTGACTTCACAGCCCCTAAAGTGCACCAAAAGCTTTAAAAACAAACCTAATTTTGAGAATCTCATTAAAGAGAAGTTAAAGAAATAGTTCATTAATATGGTCATGGTTAATTTTTGTTAACAGAGAGAGAATATGAAAACAGAGAAAACTGAAAGCCTGAAGGACATATTCATGGACAGAACATTGTCAGCTGATTTAACCCAATTAAAAACCAAATTATCACCATGTCTCTGATCCATTTAATAGCAGCTAAATCTGCCTTCCCTTTGGTGACAAAATGGCCCCACTTCTGTGAGTCTCTTGGTCAAAATAAAGCAGCAGGTGTGGCTAGAAAAGACAACACCAGATAAGTTTTCACCATTGTTTCCTGCAGCCATATATCACGTTTTAATTAATAAGCCTCCTCAGGTTTCAGCTGTCGTCCACATCGTCCACGACCAACAGAAGCAGGTAAAGGTAAAAACACAGTGAGGGATGGCAGAGTGCCGCAGTCAATGTCTGCTGGCATTATTTATACCCTTAGCCTCAGGGCCATCCCATTCCCAACTCCACTTGTCTCCATTGATCTGCCTCAGCCTCTCTTCCCCTCCCACCTCACGCCTGAGGAAAAATGATCCCCCACCCACCCCCTTTCTTCCTGCAACACATCCCCAGACACCAGGACTCAACACACTTGATCCATCAACTGCAGTTCCCATAAAGGAACTGGCAGGATAAGAGGGATTTTCTGGTCTTTTCCATGACATGAATGTGACATCTCGCTTCAGTGCTTAAGCTTTAGATATGTTCCAGACCAGTGTTTGCTTATGTATTACTCCTCTACTGATGCAACTGGACATCATGAGCATACTCTGCTCAATACACGGGAGGAGACTTTGCAAATAGTGTGTTTGCTTATAGCTACAGAGTGGACAAAACTTAGAAAAGGAATGTTATGTGGGCAATACAAATGTCTGAATGCTAGGGCTGAGCTTTACAAATGTAAGACTGAAAAACTTCACCACAATAAATCATGTGTTTTTTGATGCTCTTCAACCCACATAAGGTCTCAGCATCCACTTTTATCATTAACTTGGCTTGTTTTTAAGAGCTGAGACGTTCTTTTTACTCCATTTTACTCCCTCTGTCCTCCTTGGTCAGTTCTCGCAAGTATCCCCCTCTTCAAAATAAACCGACCATGTAATTAAAATCTCGAAAAGGTGGCAAATAAAGCAGTTTTGGGGTCAAAACCTGTCTCTCCAATGCTCTCGGGGAGGCTCGGGGTGTCTGCAATTCACAAACATCCTCATAATTTATGTCACTGCATCATTTTTATCCAATTTTTTTTTTTTTTAGAGAAAATGGATATTCAATTTTATAGCCCCTGCTTCAAAATGAATATAAAGCCTGATTAGTTCCTCAAGTCACCACCCTTTCTGAAGATTGTTTAAACACTTTACCCTCGTGTTCAGTGGTTCCTAAGACAAGTTACTAGAACTTGTAGGTAACAGTGCTGGTCAAACTATCAATTAGTAACCAAGCAACAGGAAGGCTGTGCATAAAGGATAGAGCCTGAGGGTCTGCAGAGTGTGCCTCTTTCCCCTCACTCAAACTTAATGGACCCTCAGACCTCTGGTGAGTTTGCCTCGCAGGGGGAGGGGAGACTGACTGGAAACCCAGGATTTTGATGAGCCTGTCAGTCTTCTACATGGAAGTGGGCAGCCACCTCTGACCACACAGAGGTAACATGCATGCTGTAGCACTTTTCTATGCATGCAGAATCTTGCCATCCCATGGTTTCCCTGCTTTGAGGAGAAAAAAAGCAGAATTATTGCATCAAAATTTACACCCCTTGTCTGAAACCTTGAGGCCTGTCAGTTTGGCTGACGCTGTATGCAGGTGTGGCTTCTGTCAAACGGGGGGATTAGGAGACGGGAAATCCTGTCTGCAGACACTTGAGATGTGCAGCCAGATGATACTTGCACATGTCCTGTGTTGCAAACAGATTGCCAGTCTGTCAGCTATCAAAACAGAGCTGATTTATTCACCCGCAGCAATAAATAGCATCAGGCTAGAGGTCCAGTCGAATCCTTTTCATCTTAAAAGAAACGTCTCACAGTTCATCCTGTAATCAAAGCGTTTTAATACATAAAGGTTGACATGCTTCGCAGCTGGACAACAAATGTTAGCTTGTAAGATGGTTATTCACTTTCAGAACCTCGTCGATACAGTGAACTCTCTCCTTGAAAAACCTTCAGGCCCAAACAAAAGAGCAGCCTCCAAATTAAGCACGGCGCTCACAGCTTTGTGGCAAAATGAGGGGAAGCTGTGAAACACACAAAGTAGTCAAAGGCAGGCAAACAAGCAGGGGCATGTTGGGATGTTTTTAGAGTGGGGTGGCTTTGCTTTGCATTTCTGTCACCATGAATCATGTCTACTCTGAGTCCTAAAACTGAAGCATCATACAGATGTTTTATGTCTGCTTATGATTCATTTAAATTTAAATTGACTACAGAGTGGCAACAGACACATCTCCTCACTGGAAATCTGAGAGGATTTGATGAAAACACAGTTAATGGTAGCGGTTCTGTAAACATTAGCAGTATACATATTTTAGCAGGCAAAGGAATATGATTATAACAGTAAATGGGCTGATTTCTCTCTTGCACTTGGCTCATAAAAACAGTACAATGTATCTGCAGGGCTGGAGGCTGCAATTTAGGGACCACATTTCTGAGACTAGGGTTAAAGTAACAGTTAGACACTAGAAATAATGAAGTTTGATGCTATTACAAAGGAGTGACATTGTCACACAAATGCAGTCCTGAGCCTGTAGAAATAAGCTTTACAGACACATGCAACACCATGACATAGGTGTCCCTAAAATCTTGGGTGACAACAAAAAGAAGCCTGATGAATTTGCATGTAAACAAACTGGCTATTACACACCTCAACCAGCAAGCCCCGCCCCCTAATAAGGCAAAGAGCCAATCACAGGTGTATGAATTTGGGGTGGTGATCAGATTTCCAAAAGATGGGCCATGCCACCCTTTCCCACCCTGCTGGACATGCCCCTGAATACAAGGGTAATAGATGAGTACTTACTTTCCTATCACCTCACACAGCTCGTAGACATCCTCGAACAGCACGTCGTCGTCCGCCATAGTCATTCAGGTAAACGAGGATGCTCTCCTCGAGTTCTCCCACCCACACTGGATTTAAGGAATGAATGATAGCTGGGCTACTTCAGTGCCTGTAAGCACACTTCTGGTGTAATAAACCCCACAATGTCAGTAATAAGAGCCACTCAGGAGTCAGAGTTAGCCGGTTAGCCACATTAGCTGAGGTCCAAAGCTGTCACTCCGCGGCCCCACCTAGCCAGGGAGCTAGCTACACAGTACCCACAGAACAGACCCCAGGGCGTGGAGATTTCCTCGCTCGCTTGCAGAAAAACACCCCTCTTTGCATGCCGTGGGTGTAAAAATAAGCCGGATACGAGCCTCCCTCAGCAGCATCCACCAACACCGAGGAAGATGCTCGCCTCTCTGCAAGCTAACGGGGCTGTCGAAACGGAGCTAGCTGTCGATGGAATAACCGGTCGGCTCGTCCCGTTACTGCGCTGTGCACACCCTGTGTATCACAGATGGCTTCAGAGACCGGGCTGCAGTCTTCTTCAGCTTCCCGAACCTAAATGGAATACCTTCACATGCATGTCGAGGAGCTCTCTTTTACATAAACAGTCTCTGCTTCCGAGAAATAAATCCAACACAAGCGACCCTTCGTCCACCGATGCTCCAGTTCCTCCGATGGCTGGCTTTGACTGGCTGTTCCCCCGACTTCCAGAAATCCAAGGCTCCTCCTTCTAACAGCCGAGGAAACTGGGTCGAGCAGAGCCGAAATGGCCCGGGAGAACTGCTTCAGGTTCGTGTTTCAGGCTCACTCGAGCCAAAATGGTGGACAGTGAGGGTCCGATTTAGGCGCAGTTTCCTAATCTCCTCCAACGGTTGCATCCAGTGTATGTTGCGCACGCGTCGACCATACAAACCCCATCACCTTACGTCAGCCTTTTCCCTTCTTATCTCCATCCTTTTAACATTCAGTTCATTGCTTTGTAAATTATGTCATCTGACAGGAATCCTGCACATTTACTATCTGCAGGAGCCATAATCCGCTCTATTCCCCCCACAGGACATATTAGAAGAGCTGGTGATTCCCAGATTCCCATGGGTCCTTGGGGAGGTTCCTCTGTCCTCAGCAATGATGGGGAACAGTTAAGTGCTGTTTTATTTCATCACACACACTGTGATTTTATAATCCTCAACTCTACCCTCTGGAATTACTAAGATTATCTTGCAAATCTCAAGCTTTTTTCCCTCTTATTTAATAGGCAACACCTTGGCATTTCGCCCCAGAGCATTTTAAAAGGAGATTAATGCGTAATAATGCAGGGATTAAGTCGATTTGCTTTCATGTAATCTTTTTGCAGGTGTGGGAGTTTCACTGGAGCAGGTGGCAGGTGTTTGGAGGGACGCAGGTGCATTTATTCTCAGGTGTGGGATGTGCTGGTGTTGCCCCCTTGAGGTGATGTAAGGAAGATAATATATCCAAAATATTTCTTTATTTAAGAATATTATTAATATGATTATTTACATGAAATGAATTACTGGTATTTTGTATAGTGGCCCTGAAGGTCAATTGCACAGATATTTAATGACTTCAAAGAGAAAGACCAACACAAAGAATTAGGAGATGATTTTAGATTTTTTATTATGGTTTTGGTATTAAATTGACATCATTACCTGATGTGTAGTTGATCTCAAAGGCCACCATACTTTTGCCTTCTAAACAGACCAGCGAATGAGCACCATCTGCTGCTTTAAATGAGGTGCTAATTGTAAATAATGTGTTCTTATCTAACATTTTATATCAAATACTTCATAAATTGGCGACCTTTTTTGTACTTGCAATCCTAATTGCAATCCGAATTTAGTACCCAGGTTATAACACACCATTCCTCTTTCTTTCTATTTTGTTCTTTCATGCAATATTATTAGAAAGATGAAGCCATGCTGAGGAGAAATAAACAAAGCCATCTGGTGCCACTAGAGGGTGCTGTGCTCATATGTCTCCCTCTGCAGTTTCCATGGTGCTGCATCCCTTCTGCTCACACATCATCTGCAAGCCTCCCTCATTGGCTGAAGCCCATCAGGAGCTACCGATGAGCTGATTGGTTGCTGATGTGGTCATCATACTGTATATATGGTTGTGTACGTGCTGTTGAACTGCCCTCCATTTAGTTCAGTGCACAGGTGTCTGCAGACCTCATATTTATGCGCACAAATACACACATGGGCTGAGATCAGTGAGGTTTAGGGAATAATAGAGGGTAGGATAACATAACCCTGGAGGATTTGTTTTCTCCAAGGGCGGAAATGAAAAAAGAGAAAAAGGGGAAGCACCATACATGGAGAAAAAAAACGCAGTTTCCATGGTAACAGGGTGGGGAACAGTTGTGCTCATGAAACATGTGCTTGGAGTGACACTAATGCACACTTGTTTTTTTTTTTCAACATTTTATTCTTGCGACTGTAAAACTCTGAGCTTGACCTTTAATATTCCAGCCATCCTCTCCCTTTAATAGCACTTTTCAGTTTCCATCCGAATCCCAGCAAGCTCAGATGTGTCGATGTCTGAAGCACTCCTTGGACCAAATGTGCCATCTTTCTCAAATTGAAGCAAACATCTCTCCAAAACACATAACACATGGTATTAAGCAATTTTAAGCTGCGTTAGGCTTGAGAAAGTACTCTATTTACTAAAGGAATCACTTGCAACCTCCATTAACAAGTAGTGTGGTGTGTTTTCAAGAAACAAACAAATATGATGGTGCTGCTCTCTGATAAATTTTCTCTTATTCCTCATATTTCTTCTTTCTCCTCTTCTCCTTATTTATTTATATGAGGTATTTGTTTTAATTGATCAGTCAAAGCATTTTGACTGTATACTAGTTAATCTTAACATGCTTAGTAAGTAATCAGTTTGTATTATGTCAATTCTTTGTAATGACATGACATGATTGTATTGTTTTATGTTTGTACTGTGCAGAGAAAAATAAATAAAAAAAAATTGGAAAGAAACAAAAGTGAAATTTTGTATCCATAAAATAAAAAGTGCCGTTTGATACTGTTTTTGATTAAACAAAATTAACAACTAATTAAAAAAAATTTAACCTGTAATTTTCACCTTTTTATATTTTATTTATCGATAAACTTCTTCCGGGAAAAAAAACTCCACTTCCTGTTTGGGTCGCTCTGATTGGCTGTTTCTAACCGCGCAGCCTGCAGTTCAAATCCGTTTCCGGTGTTCCTGTTCCACGGGCTAACATGGAGCAACATCACAAAAGGTAAACAAAAACTGCTAACATTCATTTCTACGACATTACTTTACACTTTAAGTCTTTCTATAAGGCACAAGAGTGTCACAGTTTATGTCCACTGTGGATTATCGCTGTCAATGCACCGTAAGTCGACTTTATCGTCTGCTGAAGAGAATATCAATCCAAATGTCTTTGAAAAGTCGTTCAAGTTTTATTTACCTTATTTTTTATCTCGTGTAACTAACTTACATGGTGTAACTAAAATCATTTCATGTAAAATTGTGATCTACTGTTCAATTCGGCTGACGAAAAAAACCATTGTAGAGACTATTTCACTGTCATGAGCAAGTCCATTTTTGTTTTTGACTCTTAATTTTATGAAAAGCTCACTTAGTATCCACAAGGAATGTTACAACCTATAACAGAGCCATGTACACTTGACTTTTTGACTTTTTCTCCCATTAAACACACTTATTTACAAATACACCACCCAAGTTGAGTGAAAATTGCTGTTCGAACTTTGAATTTTGACCATTGTTTTTTCCATTTTCCAGCGTTTCAAAGACTCCCCTCAACAGTGTCAGAGTTCAGAGGAGGAGTAAGAATAAGAGCTACAGACGGTCCATCCGCAGCTGCTTAGGTGCTGCTTCACGATCCTGTTTAACTCCTGCATTGACAACACGGAGGCTCAACACCAGCAGAAGGGCTCCAAAGATCCACAATATCACTGTGAGCGGAGCCATGCATGAATTCTTAATGTTCACAGTCAGAGCTGACAGTTTGGCCATCTCCTTAGAATTATTCTTTCCTTCTTACAGGAGAAAGTGGATCCAGAGCAACTGACCTTACTGGTGAAAAAGGAGTGGCAGCTGTCATATGTCACCCCTCTCTATCAGTTCAGACACACACAGCTGAAGAGCTACTCCCAGCAGCTCTCAGCCTTCATCGCTGCAGAGAAGCAGCAAGGTCTGGCTGTGGATGTGGAGGGAACGAATGGACACTTTAAAGTCTCTATGTTGGTGGTGGAGGGGATGGCGGAGGCAGACGATGATGCTGAGACTGTCCTCATTCAGGTAACTTAGATGATTCAGGCACAGTTTGATGCATCCAATTTTGAGCATGTTTTTTAGGTGCTTCATATCTCTTTTCTGCTTCTTTATAGATCCTTTCAAAGCCTCTGTTCGCCCGGCGGGATGAGCCTCAGAGAGCTGTATGGAGCGGCTTGCTGACCTGCATCAATGGCAGCCCTGATTACCTGCGCTGTCTTCCAAAAGACCTCATCTGTCTGCCTCTGTTCTGCAGCAGCGGGGCCGGGAATCTCACTACTTTGGTCCAATCCTGGTTCAAGCAGACCTTCGACTGCTGCTTCGGCTCACTGGAGATCAGCCACACCAGCCTGCAGTGGCTGGTGGCTTTATGGACTAACTGCCACACAGAGTCTGCCATCCAAAACCTGAAAATGATTTGGACTCTGCCTGTTGCGCCTCCGCTGAAGGTCACCTACACAGTGAATGGCCGGGACGCCTGGGAGCTATGGAGCAGCGTGAAGAAGGACCCACAGGAGGAGAGTAATGGAGAGGAGGAGAACAGTATCGACATAGAGGAGGTGACGAGGTTCATGCAGGGCCTCAAGAGCCACTTCAACAGACACTTCAGGATGGATCTTTCAGCGGGGAGCCTGGATCAGGTCTCCACTGCACTGGGATCAGCTAAGAGCAGCGGCAAGATTAAGGTACGATGTGACAGATTTTCCCTTAAGAAGTCAAGAAATAAGTTGTTATTGGACTAAATTTTCTTTCCTTTTCTTTCAGATCTCCAACAGCAAGTACATGATCACCACCCTGACGCTTCTGACAGAATGTGCACTCCTCAAAATGCCAATCTGACTTGCAGAATACCATGAACTTCTAGTTACTCTTTTCAAAACTAATATAGAAGTTATTGTCTACTTTTATGTTTCCACTATTTCTACAGGATCATCTGCAACCTGAGTTATGATTACAACCATGAATTGTGCAGATAACCAAGTGTTCCTACTTTTACTTACTCTCTACCATGGATTCTACTCTTTTGTGTAAATACTTTACTGTACATACCAGTTTTCCTTTTTTTTGTCATTTATACTTGGAAATAAAAGCATAATAAAAATGCAGAGTTGTCGTTGGTGTATGATTACCTTCACTTGTTTTAGAACGCAGGTAAAGAATTGGTGCATTATCACTAATAATATCTTTTTTTCATCACCAAGACCTAAAAAAACAGTTAATAAAATATCAAAACGAATCAGGCAGCTTTATTTCAAAATATACACCCAACAAAGTTCACACAGCTCTCATAACAGAACAACAAACTGAAACAATTTTGGATTATGAGCAAGTTAGAAACATAACAAGCACTTTAAACCTGAATACCACTCACAGCTGTAACATATTGCACTGGTAACAAAAGGCAGAAATAACAAAAAGCAACTTGTGATCAACTTAAGTGGGCTCTAAATGATTAAAACAACTCAACAGCATCATTTTTGTGTTACTGCTACACACGCTTATAAATGTGGAATCACAATAGAAAGGGCTCAAGAGTCACAATTGCTGCTTTGTACAGCGCTTTAATGACAGGACTGGTGTCTCTTTTTGGTGTGTAGCTCTTAATAGTGGTAATTACGATACAGCAGATGCTCATCCTGTCATTAAAGAGCGTTCAGGGCTGAGGATTGAGGGAATAAATGATCTACATTTAATACTTAACCAGTGTAAAATAAGGAAAAACCACAGATGGAACATTTAGTTGGGATTTAAGCTCATGATATGTGTTGTATATTTTAAACACCTCTTTTTCACTCTGCTACCCTCCGTATTCTTTTTATAGGATCTTCTCATGTGTGTATTTACAGCTCTGCAAAAGGGTTTATATTTACAATGACACACACCATCCTTTAGTTATGACAGAACAGCATCCACCAGGCACACACTTAAACGAAAGATGGATAATCCGGCAGCCTAACTTATTCAACAGTCTTGAAGAGCTCCATCTTTGATCCTTCACAGTTTTACCAAGACACCCCAAACTACCCTGATAAAGAACTTCAAAGGAAATAATGAGTCTGGATTGATTTAAAATAGCTAACACCATTGTCACAACAGATCATGCTACAATGTTCAACATAACCCCCTCCCTCCTCCTCGTGCAGTAAAAGGTGAATCATGAGGAGCTGAGAGGTAAACAAAGGATGATCTATGCAGTAGTGTAAGTCACAGTAAGTGAAGTGTGTGCAGCAGCTTTAGGAGGCCAAGCCCAGGAAGAAACCACCAACGAAGCCGCTGGAGAGGACGATGTTTCTTTTGATGAAGTCTGTAGCCTGGAAAGAAGGAGAGAAGAATGATTAACTGAAAAAGAAAACATGATATGAATGTTAAATCACTTAAGCCACTGCACATTATTAACCTGATAACAAAACACTCAAATAAATAAAGCACAGTTTTAAACTTGCTGTGTCACAGTTAGCTGGTGCAGCACTCCTAACAGTCCACTAGATAGCACTGCAGGCTCAGAGATCAAAGGAAAAGCTTCTCCACAGAAACAAGGACATCAGAGAATGACATTTAGATCCAGCTAAGCAGAAGCCAGAGGCAAGTTGGAAGGAGGGAGTGGTGCTTTTTTCATTAATATAAAGGTAGTCAGTAGACACAGTTAGGGAAAGATTAGAAAAGAAAAGAGCAAAGAGCAAGCTCTGTTACAGGTACCTTTACCTCCTCAATGAATGTGTTTATTTCAGGTGCTGCTTTGTTTGCTTTCTTCTTCAGATGCTTCTTTGCTTTGTTTACATCTTTCTCCACTTTCTTCCAGTCTACCTGCACGTAGCCGCTGTGATTGGCAACCTGAGGGCGATAAAGAAAAACATCCGCATTAACATAGAGAACACTGCCCCTTTTCACACTGACGTAATGTGTTTGCAATAATACGTAACATTGCACTCCTCCTGGGCTACTGACCCCATGTCTGCTCTTATCAACTAGTCAATGCTATATTGCACTGTCTAGCTGTTTATGACCTGTCCTAGTGATACACAATCTGTATTTCACTGGGATCACGGAGCAATCTGCAGAAACAATAGAAAATGTCATGCAGACAGGTATACACACAAGGTTGAACCTTGCTGGCCCTCTGTTAGCTGAGTGAATTCCAATTGCTTTATTTGATGCATATTTTCAATCTCTGGTGAAATCCAATGTTTTTAGAAATGAAATAATACATTGATGAGACTGTAGCAGCCAGTAAATTCCCAGATGGCATGCTATGGCCACATTGCTAGTCTTTCTGTTGAAGAAAGGACACCAGCTGAGCCTCATGCTGTAACGCTGGCATCTTTTATGAGAAATAAAAGGAAGAATTTGATTCCTACAAGACTTTATTTTCTCTTGATGAGATTTAGAAGTTTAACTTGGAAATGAAAGGAGCAGTATTACTGGAAACGAAAGGTTTAGACTTGAGTGAGGAGCATTATCCCTGTGAGGTGAGGTGAGGTCATGGATTTAAACCACATCATCCATGAAAGTGACTTTGAGAAGCTACCACAGACTCACTGGTAAGCCTGTCCAATGTTGCAAAAAAGGTGTGGATACCCTTCATGCTATCCATCAAACCACTTCAGGCCCCAAGGAAGATGAACCCTGTGGCAACAAAGCTCTAAGAATAAAGTAGATGTACTTAACATGTAATTACTGAGAATGCATTAAGTGTAATTAGTGTGCATGCCTGTAAAAGAAGGAAGCCTCCTCCAACAGCTGTTGCAGCTATCTTTCCAACTCTCTGGAACAGGTAACCAGCACACCTTATGAACAAGAGGAAGGATGGTTACTGAAGGACTGTCATTCCATCACCTGTACTACTAATATTTATTCACAGATGAGAGTGTTAATTCATTCGAGTAGGTGGAAAGTATTTTTCATGGTCAGCATGTCAACTTCTGTTGATACTGGTGACAGTGTCTTACCATCCAGTCACTCCTCCCATCATGATCTGTGTGGCAACCGAATACTTCTCTGCAATTGGGCCAGAGTTGTTCCCAAACACCCGGCTCCACCACTGATGTCTCCTGGCATATTCTGTCAGGTCAACAACCTCATACACCTCATCTTCACTTTCTGGGTCATCCTGACCTGCTGTAAAGTGAAAACAGAGGGAAAACTGATATTTCAGTCATATCCAATGATGAAGCAATACATATTTCACACATCTACAGCAACAACAACAGAATACAGCTTCAAGAAAGGCAAACTCAAACACAAACTAACTACTGACAATCTTACCTCTGAGCTTTTTTTTGGACTGCACGCGTAGGTTGGATAAAACCTCCCTGTGCATTCTTTTAAAGTTAAAATGTGTCTTTGATTGCAAATCTATAACATGAAAAACATTAGAAGAGGCTGTTTCAGCAGCATGCACCTAGAAAGTCGGCGGACACTGAAACTTACATCACCAACAAAGACCTAAACCTATCTAACAAAGGTGACTGCTCGCAGCTATAAGCCTATTGTCATGACTGTTAATCTAAGAGAAGCTCTGACAGCTGCTTCTTTATCCATGTAAATTAAATGAGAAGCTAACATTAGCCAGCTAGCGTCAAATAATTACCAACAAATACAACAAACGAATAACAACTCTGTCATAAATTTGCATTAATGCAGAAGTCAGTGAAACTGCCTGGTTATTTTATCGAAGTATATCGAAGTCTATAGTATTGAATTGTCAGGAGAAATAAACAAATATTCCCATTCACCTTCTCTATTATCCACCGTCGCCATTTTGAAGAAACTGGTTATGTCACCAGGATGTTGACAAAGTGAAGCCACGCCCACATCATGATGCGTGCCACGTCACACAAATATTAGGTACGTAAATAAATAAATAATTTGAACAAAAAGTTTAAATATCAAAAACTAAAATATATCAGTGAAATAGATTTCAAAAAGGAAAAAGAAAACTTTTAATGTATATTTGGTTTATTATCTATTTGGTAACGTTATTTCATAACTACGCCGAAATTTTAAAAGACTGAGAAAACATAACGAGTTAAATCCAAATTTTCATTGCAGCTTGTACTCGATCTTAATTCATTGAACACACTATCTCTGAGCAGATGCACAAAAAGTACACTGTCACTTATAATAAAATATTACGATGCCTTTTATTACAGAAGTATGATTTTGTTAGTCTGGTGTCACATCGTTATAGGATCTAGAAAGAATTTATTGAGGTACCATGTGTCCTAAAGTATAAAAACCATATCATATTTTGCTATGAATCAGTGTCGTAAAACCAACCGTTATATCCTCTTGAAATTGTCCTATTACGTCAATACGTTCACATGATATGCATGTATTCAAATTACCACTGACATGGTTTTATTAAAACTAAACTAGTTAATAAAGAAAAAGCTCTCACCAAACCAATATAACAACCAACATACACCTGATATTTCAACACATGAAATATTAGTTCACAGTATGTCGTAAAAAGCAGGCACTGAAAATTACGATATTTTTTTAATTTGAAATTTTGTGGGAATAATGCATGATAGTCAAGGTTGAACAATTATGTGCTAGGAAACAATACAATCTGTGTAATTACATACTACTTACATATTATTTAGAAGTTGTATTCTCTGATGCATAAAGACCTAGGATAGATACATAAGAAAGCATTTATTTTAAACAAGCTTCAGTAAATGTATTAAATATAAGTGGTTTTGCAGGGGTAAAATGAATATTTAGATAAAAGAATGATATAGCAGGAAAGTCATATGGTGGGTTTAAAGCGCTCCCATTGGCTGAAGAGGGGGGCGAGGGCGTGGCCAGAACGGCGCGTGGGTTCGCTTGGGTGACACAATTATAACAACTTTATCTTCGCGGCCGAAACGCGTTTTATTGTCAATTACTCACATCTTGGATATTATAATCAGTTATTTCTTTTCAGTTTCACTTTGTGGTGAAAAATGTGACGTTTTAGGAGCAACCCAGAGAGCGCGTCTATCCCCCCGAAAGGATTTACTACATCGAATCGCATCTTTTCATCCTGGAAAAAAAGTTTTTGATCATTTTGTTTTCATCGGTTTTTATTTTTTGATTCAGCGGAGCAAACCGCTTGTCCCCGCGTCTCGATTTTCCATGCAATCGTGCGGTGTGTCTGTCGCCGTTGCTGCCTGCGCTGCCGCTCGGAGTCTCGGCTCGGCTTCTTCTGGTGGTGATGAGGGAAAGAAAATGGCGGCGGGAAAAGCGAGTGAAACAGAGGAGGACTTTCCGACACTGACAGCCCAGGAGAGGGAGAGTTTGGTCGGGATCGACAGGTCGGAATAGTTACCCCGTGCACTCACACTTATGCACAGATTGAAAATGAATGGTTTTCTTTCCGTACATATCGAAAATATTTCAAAGCCGCCCTGCAAGTGATTCTGAGCCGCCTATGTTGTCTTCTTGCTTGCAGCTCACTGTTTGGATTTCAGAAGCTTCATGAAGATGGCGCCAGAACGAAGGCCCTGTTGATGAAGGTAGCACATTTAACTGGGTGTATTTCACAACTAAGCAGCACACTATCTCGGAGGACTCCCTCCGAGCTCCCTCCGATCATGCATGGCAGAGAATTTGCTCCCACAGATGCAAGTAGAGTCAGAATACCAGTGGCCCACTCGCTAAGGAGACCAAGGCCAGTTAGCCGCAGCCTCTCCGCGGGCCCTTCGAAAGCGAACTGACGCGCAGGAGAATTCGCTCTCATTCATTGTGTGTTGCGAGCGACTGCTTCGCTGCTAAGAGCATGCTGGGATACCTAGCGACGCATCCCTTGCTGGCGGCGACACTTTTCAGCTGCTTTTCTCCCACACTGCGTTACAATCTCTACTTTAAAGAAAACAGTACTGTGCAGAAAAGCAAACGCCAATTTTAGGGACTGTTTTGATCAAAAAGTAGTCTTGAATACACATCAACTGCCTGCGACCAGTTCGCCTGAAGTCGCGTCCGCCCAGCTAAGGACAGTTTTGCTCTAAATCCTAACAGCTTTTCATTTGGGCGTTTAACCTCACACTTAATCACAATTTTATAAGAATTGATTGAATGAAAGAGTAATGACTGTATGAACAAATTCCACCATGCTCGCTTGCTCTACTCCACACAATGAGGCGAATTTTCTACCGCGTCAGTTCGCTTTCAGTGGGTCCTTACGTTAGCATCTGAGCTAGCTTTCCTTGAAGCTACTCCCATCCGATGAACAACGATCCTGCACCTGCGGCTACGCAGTGTCGCTAACCCTCATAACCACAACCCTCGTAGTTATCCCTCTGTACGTGTAATAAGCTTGTTATTACATGTAACATATAACAAATGTGCGTGATTGTTTGGCAACCGCCCATCTGTGCTAGCTGTAAAGCTAACGTTATTCTATACAACGTATTCTTGCAAGTGAACCACCAACAACATTACGTCGTCACCGTTTTGTGGAAGACATTTACAATTAAAGCCTTACGTTTTGTCGTTAAATAATGATTTATTACAGTTCTTTCTCTTATACTAGAACCAACAAACATTTAGGAATCCTCATTTAACCAAGGTTGTTGAAAACGTTTGTGGAAGTAACGTTGTTGCTTTCGGGGTGCACCAAATTCAGCTCATCTGTTTATTCACAGAGTGGCAATAGTTGTTGCACTGATGTCGCACAGTTGCTAACACGGCTAAGTTTTCGCGACATGTTATTTTGAGATGAAGCTTTCTTAAAGACGTGTTGTGGTCGTGTTTCGTGTGGAGTTGACAAACGTTACAAGTAACGTTAATGGCTGGCTGCTCGTCCAAGATGGCGGGACATGGCGGAGTGACATCGATAGCCATTTAACCAATTTCATAAGAATATTCTGCTCCATAATATTTGAGCTGCTGAAGTGTGTGTATGGTTTCCCATGGAGCTTTCGCTTTTGGTAAAGATGTGTTCCTCGTGTCCACCATGTTGTTGTCATTGCCCTTTGTTTACAGTGTTAGTCTCTGCATGTGCTTATAGAGCAGTAGTAAGCTGCGTGTTTAACAGGCTCAGTCCACCTGTGACAATACAGCAAAGCACTGTTAGTTTATCTTGAGCCGTGCAGGAGATATAGAAGATGAGGTTGTTGACAGCTGCAGATATGCTCGCTAGGTGGTGTGGGATACCTAAGCTGTGTGACTAGCTGCAGATATCACTGTTGCACATTTTTGTGCAGGGAAATATGGACAACATGCAATGCAGTAAGAGAAATGGGCTGGAGAGAAATCATGCAGGCCTGTGTGTGCTGACTGTTTCTCTTTTTTAACACAAATAATTTTTAAATGTCAAATTTGTGTGATGCACACCTCCAGAGAGATGCATTTGTGCTTATTAAACACTCTCATGTGATCTATTTGGGTCTACAGACTGTAGTTTGGAGTTAGTTTCTGCAGGTAGATATGATGGATTAGCTCCAGTATGCCAGAGCTAACTGAGGTCTCATGGGCCTCACATAACAAAACACCAGTGTCCAGAGGTGCCCACTTGATAACCCTGGTGATATTGTGGCTCCTGCTGCCTTTTTGCATTCAGGATTTGGGTTTAGGACTTGAATTACTGGGCAGTAGATGTGTGTTTTACTCAAATGCATACATTGCTTAAATTTGCATGTGGCTTTAAGTGTTGAGAAAGCCTATTTGCCTTGCGCTCATTGTCTCAATCTTACATCATCGTCGACATCTGTTGCCAGACTTTCCTGTTGCAGTCCCACTCTTTGAAACACTTTTGTAAAAACACCTACAGATGCTTGTCTAGTCTGGCTAATTTATGACCGTGGCTGGCTTATGCGTAACATTTTGCACATCAAGATGCTAACCTGGCTTGTGTCGTGTTGTTGTTACAGCTCCAGGTTGTTTTCCACTTTAGAGCCAGGTTTGAAAATGAGAGAGGAGTTAGCTGGCTGTTATCCAGGTATAATGGGAGCAATACTGAAGATAATGGAAGTAGCTGATTGCTTAGTGTTGGGGTAAAACCAACTGTAAGGTTATGCAATCATTTTTCACCCAGAGGTGAAAGAAAAATTAGTTATTGGTGTCTTTAAAACAGTGTGCTCTCCACAGGCTGTAAATGGTCTTAAAAGGGTTCTGTGCTTGTTTAAAGAAGCCAGATAAAGCACATTAATGACCCATTGAATGTTTCTTTTTAAGAACAATCCATCAGGACACAAGTGTCTCATTTCCCTGTTCTTATTTCATTATTTTGTTTCAATTTCTTCACACAGTACGGCCGTCTTCGTCTTGCACTTTGCTTCGAATGCGTCGTTGCGCAGCACTGTTGCTCTATCTTCACGCTGATAACCGTTGGTTCAACACTTCTGACAGATCTAGGTCACTGTATCACCACCAGTAACTAGGTATGATGACATAAACTTGGAATAACCAGGCAGAAGATGAGCTTTGAAGTTTCTCCTCATTGCTTGTGGTGATAGATTTCTTCACGCTGGCATTTTCTGCTGCAAGGCGGGTCTCTGGGTTTAATCCTGGGGCCATTTTGGGCGAAACTTTCATTTCTCCTTGGATTTCCTGTAGGTATAAGAGAGGATATGAACATTAGGTATTAACACGGCTCGAGCTCTGCCCTTGAATAAGTTGGACAGACCTTGAGCTGTAGGTGACTCTATTCTGAGAGGAGGTTGTTTGCAGCAGACAGTTGTTCCCCTAGGGATTAAATAATGTTTTTGCTTTAGACTCAAAAATGAAGAAGTATAGAAATGAACTGAAAGTGTAACACTTGATGAAGAGGTTTGTCTGCTGCAGGTTGCTGCTTGTCTTTGTGCAGTTAGGTTTAAAGGTGAATAACGGTGCTTTAATTTCTCACTCAGAAACATGATCTGGATAAAAAATGAAATGAGTGGCAGAGAACTTTCCACAGGCTGAAGTCTCATCTTAGTTTCTCTCACCCAAGCAGCTGCCTCCCTTCTCCTTTGACCGGTACGACAGTCAGCTCTGCAGACCAGCTGAGCTATCTAGGATGTGACGTCAGTGTGGAAGCAGAGAGTTTGTTTGCCTTGCTGTGGAAAGTGGCACGGACGACATGTGCTTGGTTTCTTCTTTCAGCTTCAGACAGCTCTGTTCATTGATGAGCCCTGAGTCGAGCTGGAAAAGGAAGAGCAGCAGTTTCAATGTTAGATTTAAGCCGGTGCAAGGTACAGTGCAAACAGCCATCAGCATCCAGCTGCATCTCCTGCTCGGTGAGTCACGGCTCTTAAATCAGGGGTGTCCTAAACTGACCCTTCAGTGAACTCTGCTGTTTTGCTCGCCCCTGTTCATCTTTTCATGCTCCCTTCATCAGACTGCAGATGTGATCCCTCTCTTTTAAGAACACAAACAAATGAGAACTGTGAAACACTGTCTGTAAATTCAGTGATCTTATCTGTACAAATACCACAAAGTTGGCACAGCTCCCTGTGGAGTTGAGCCTATTGTTTTTTTTCCCTTTTTTGAAGAGTTCAATCAGCAGGATGGTCCTTAAACTCCATAGATTGTGTTGTGTTTGTATATGTCTTTATCAGAAAAGAAAGATCTGTATTGGAAGTTAAAAAGCCCTTTAAGCACCAGTCCTTATCTGCAAACTTCATTCCAGTAAGTTAGTGGAGTGCTGATGTTTATCTGCTCAAAGAATGCGAGGCGACTTGGCCCAAATTGTGGAGCTGACGTCAGCCTCGCTGTGACTTTCAAAAGTTTGTGTGACTTTACTTTCTGTCTCTCTTAATGTCCTCTCTCTCTCTCGATCCATTCCCTCCTCACATTAAACAAATGTTGGGATGTTTTTCTTCTCTTCCTCAGGCTGTCCGCTGCTACGATTCGCTCATCCTGAAGGCCGAGGGCAAAGTGGAGCCGGAGTTATTCTGCCAGCTCGGTCACTTCAACCTCCTCTTGGAGGATTACCCAAAAGGTGAGTAACCCTCCTTCTTCACTCTCTCTCCTGTGGTGCATGGAGTGTTTTTGTAACCAGAGTTGCATCATTAGATGTACTCTTATAAGGGGAACTCCAGTATTGCTACACCTGAGCTTGTATGTGCAGAAAGGTTTTGCAATTTTACCTCACAGAGAATGTGAGTTTGTCATGGATTGTCACTTACACCTGTATAGCAGCATAAAATACAGAGGAAGAGTTTTATTTTGTTGCGGACATGCACCATTGGACCGCTAATACAACCACAGCATCTGCACGCAGTTTGATAGAATCCAAAAATCTGCTGCCATCATTTATGGAGTTATGATAACACCAGGATTCTAACACCACCTGATACCTTTCAGGACCTTGCTTTCAAAAATAATCCTCCTCACCTTAAAATTCCCCTTATTACCCCAATTTTGTTCCCAGCATCTCCTGACACACAGCCGGCTTTATTCCAGTGAACACCGTTTTCTCAGCAGTGTTGTATTGACACAGATAAACTCAGCCTCCCTCCTTTTTTATTCACAGCATTATCGGCATACCAGAGGTACTACAGTTTACAGTCAGACTACTGGAAGGTAAGACACACACACACAAACACACACACACACGTGCTCACTCTTAAATGAAACTCCCTTACCACAAACACAGAGAATCTCACTTTCTCTCCCACACGTTCACTCATTCACTCGTACACAGGAAGTGTGTTTGGGCTCATTTTGGGGAGATTCTGTAGTGAGATGTGGTTTCAGGGTTTCTTGGAGGCGTCTTTTTCAGCTGAAGATGATTATTTGCGGTGATGGTTTCATGATTGTGGGCCTGCACCTGCGAGAAGAGTTAAAAAAAGTGTACAACCTTTTTTTTTTTTTGAACATTTTTTGTAACCATGTCTCTTTCTCCCTCCCCTCAGAATGCTGCCTTTCTGTATGGCCTGGGAATGGTCTACTTCCACTATAATGCCTTTCAGTGGTGAGTACCAACCATCTTTATTTCATTAGCTCTAAAACAGCTCGCTGCAGTGACTCAGTTGATTTAAACGTTTTTGTAGTGAAACTGTTTCTAAAATGGAATCACACACGTGAACAAAGACGGTGGAGAGGAGCTGCTTTCCGACACTAACTTGCGTGAAACTTCTGATGTTTCTGCAAAGTGTTTTAACTTTTAGGCATGCATGGGTGTGCATCATGAAGGTGTCAGTCTTCTTAAAACAATTTGTATAGTTATGTTTCCAAGCATCCACAACATTTGACTTGTTAGAATTACTGTATTGTTTTTGTGTACTTATTCATGTTTTATTACAAATTGTGTAAAAGAATCAGTTTCTAATGCCAGCAACATGAGAAAGTGCATCATAGTCTGCATTTCATGTGTAAAATTGAGAGAGTAAGGAAACATTTTCAAAGTCACATTAGAACGCCAGTGATATTAGCAAGTATTTGGATCAGTACTCACTCACTACTGCTACTTATTTTGATAAGAAGTGGTATCAGTGCATCCCTGTAAAAAACTTCGAAGACTCCTACATTTAAGTGTATTTGACAGAAGATAGACACGAGGATCACAGCTCGTCTTTCTGTTTATTGATACCAGCTGAGAAACGGCGCTCATGAGCGAAGCTGTCTTATGTTGTTTCCATGGCAACAACACATCCAGAGTGCGCTCCGATCTGACTAAATCACCAAAATGAGCCCCGCTTGCTAAAAAACCTCCGACTGGTAAAACTCATCAAGATGCAAGCGTCAGCAAAAACTGCTTTCGTCTCTGAGAGTTGATTTACCGTCAGGAGGGAAGGCCTTTAATTTGAAAGGACGCGTTTATTTCCCTTCAGCAACGAGACAACACAGCAAATAATGCATCTGCTAACTTTGTGCCGCAGTGTCGGTTTGACAGCAACAAATATCTGATGTGGAGCTGGGTCTGGGGCGCTTTGGAGGAGCGTGTTTAGTATGCAGTGTGAGATGGCACACAGCAGCACCACTGTAACGTCTCAGCAGCTCAATGTGCTGCAGCCAAGGTGATGTTTACACCTCAGAGAGACAGAGAAAGAAGAGTTTGGTTGTAGTTTGGGCTCACTCCACATATGAAAACATATATTTACTAAACCAGTGTCTATTTTTACTGCTGCCCTTCCTCCTCCTCCTCCTCATGCCCCTTGTGCTTCATCATGATCTCCTTTTGTCCCCGCAGGGCGATCAAAGCATTCCAGGAGGTGCTGTACATTGACCCAGGGTTCTCCAGAGCCAAGGAGATCCACTTACGTCTGGGTCTCATGTTCAAGGTCAACACAGACTACGAGTCAAGCCTAAAGGTGAGCGAGCTGACCACTGGCGCTCAGAGAGATATAAATGTTTGATTTATGTCGTCGTTGGAGGCGTTGAAGTGTTATAAAGGTGTTTTATGGAGCATTCAAGCATCCTGTGTTCTCTTGCAGCATTTTCAGCTGGCTTTGATTGACTCCAACCCCTGCACTTTGTCCAAAGCTGAAAGTAAGCGCCTTCTCTTCTTATGCAGCTTTTCTTTGCATGTTGTAAACAATCATTCTGGTGCTTTAAATATCTGAGCTGTGAAAGCAGCAGCATCAGGGGAATAGTCTTCACCGTCTCCTGTTCAGAGCGTTAGATTATGCCGGGGTTCAGCTTGGATAGAGCTCCGGCTTTATTTGATATGCCACCACCATCTCATCTCTCCCGCCCCGGCACCTGTTACCTTGACGACAGCAATATCCATTTTTTTTTAAAGCCGCGGCGCCTCGCTGTTTGCCTTTGCCTCATTGTGTCCCCCTCATTCCTGCTCTCACTCTCTCTCTCACTCTCTCACACACACTCACAGCGAGGGCAGCCCCCGTCTTTCTTCCCCTCTCTCTCTCTCTCTCCCTCCCTCCTCTCCTCTCTCTCTCTCCCTCCATCTGCTGAGAGTCACTCAGGCAGCTTAGATCAGACACTGCAGCGCTCCAGACAAAGGAAGGTGCCGCCAGGAGCACAGCTACCTATGTGCTCTCTTACACTCAGTGTGGACGGGCAACCTTGGGCTCTCTGTCACCCGTTTATTGACGTAGCAGTGCTGCTTTTTAAAGACTTGTGAGGCGGACAAACTCTTAGAGACAATCTTAACATCTTCTTCTGTTTGTTTCCTTCCACAGTTCAGTTCCACATTGCTCATTTGTATGAGATTCAGGTAAGTGCTCCCTCTTTTCTTGAACTAGTTTTCATGTGTTTGTTTTCTCAGTCAAGAAGAGGTGCTTCATGTAGATTTGAGACGTGGAGCGATCGCTGCAGAAATCAGCGCGGGGAGAGCCTGATTTATTTGTATTTGGAACCAGGTGCTGACAAATTGAGGAGGGAGCAGGGTGCCTGAGTGGGTGGCATACAGGAGGAGGAGGGAGGAGGGTGGTGGTGGTGGTGGGGGGGATAGGAGATTACTCTGAGTCGATCGACGGGGTTGCCACGGAAACAAGAAAAGTCTGTCTTCCCCCTCTTTTGTATGCTGGTGGTTTCTCTCTCTTTATGTCGGTTTCAGTGGAGAAGTACAGTAGCTCCGGGAGATGCAGCGCTCGCTTCACGACTCATGAGTTTTTGTCTGAGGTGGCTGAGCTCAGGACGCAGGATAATAAGAGTGAAGAGGGAGGAGTTTTGGTGTTTACTCTGAGGAGAAATATCTCAACTTCTCTTTCTCCCTCTCTGTGACTTTCCTCTTATCCAGAAGAGATTCCGGGCTGCGAAGGAGGCCTACGAGAGCCTTCTGCAGACGGAGGATCTTCCTGCACAGGTGAAGGCCACTACCCTGCAGCAGCTAGGTAAGGCTTCAACAAGAAGAATGAAACAATCAAATCAACTTTTTGAAGAACTTCTCTGGTTTTCTAGTTTCAGGATGTGGTAATTCAGAGGTGTTAAGGTTTGTATTTGTATTCCAGGCTGGATGCATCACACGGTGGAGCAGCTCGGGGACAGAGCCAGCAGGGACAGCTATGCCATCCAGTGTCTGCAGAAATCTCTGGAGGCCGACCCAAACTCCGGACAGTCCTGGTACTTCCTGGGCAGGTATGTGGCAGAGCAGCAACAGAACATTCTTGTTCTGAAAATGCACTGAAAAGGCTGAAATTTAAGCAAATGATGGATGAAGTGGATGAATTCTTCTGTCCATATTTTAATTTCTTTGCTGTACCACTTGTCTGTTGACCCCTTAAAAACTGCCAACAAAGAAAATCTGTTAATATTAACTACATTTTATGTCTTTTTCAGGTGCTACTCTAGTATTGGGAAAGTCCAGGACGCCTTCATCTCTTATCGGCAATCCATAGACAAATCAGAGGCCAGTGCAGATACCTGGTGCTCTATAGGGTAAGAACCAGAGCCAGAATCAGAAATACTTAATTAATCCTAGGGAGAAATTTTGTGTTACCTAAGCTCTTGATATGACACAGCAGTAAGAAAATAAATGGGATAGAGGTAATAAAATAATCAATAGTATGAAAAATAAGCAGTGAGTACCACAGATAAAGCAATATGAACATTGTTTACATTGTGATCGAAGCAGGATGAACTATCCTCTGTTTTTTTATTCTTATTTTTCAATTCAACCCTTAATTTTCTCTAACCTTTCCATTTCCCTCCTCCTCTCCAGAGTGCTGTACCAGCAGCAGAACCAGCCCATGGACGCCCTGCAGGCCTACATCTGCGCCGTGCAGCTGGATCACAGCCACGCCGCCGCCTGGATGGACCTGGGCACGCTGTACGAGTCCTGCAACCAGCCGCACGACGCCATCAAGTGCTACATCAACGCCACACGCAGCAAGGGCTGCACCAACACGACCGCGCTGACCCACCGCATCAAATGCCTGCAGGTGGGTGGAGAGGAGCTGTTGTAAGGGGGGGGCGGGCGTAGTGTCACTTTGATGATCCTTTTTCTGGAGACAGAACTTCAGATGCAGTTAAAAGACAATTGAGACTGCTGGCAGCTGCTTTTTCATTTTGTGCACCCTGCAGGCCGCTAATTTACAAATCTGTTGACTTACACTGTTTTGACAGAGCTCAGTCGGAGCTCAATTTGACGCCTGGCACACCCGGTCAAACAAATAAACAAACAGGTTCAGAGATGTGACAGGATTAGATAACAGATACAGAGCCTTCCAAAAAGATCTCACCTGTTATTTTATTCATCTCTATTCTCATTTTCCTTTACATATGCATGAAGGAATGTTACATTTCAGCATAAACTCATGGCATTAAGACAAGCTCAGCGGCTTGTTTTAATGGAACTGTGTTTGGTTTTACTGTCACTCAGGATGTTTGAAGCTCCCTGTGTGGTTTTTACTGTACATGACGTTAGCCAGCAGCTACACAAGTGTAACAGTCCAACTTAGCTCCACTTGTGTGAGAAACTTGATATCATTGCTGATCATTTCCTTGTTTTGAGGTCATCGTTTTTTTTCTCCAAAAGCAAACCTTGTGTTTTATTATTTTTTTTTTTGTTTTTCACGTCGTTTTCCATTCCCCTAGGCTCAGTTGAGTAACCCCCAGCTCAGTAGCCTTCAGGGTAAAAGTAAAATGCTCCCTCTTATTGAGGAGGCATGGAGTCTGCCAATCCCAGCTGAGCTAACCTCCAGGCAGGGAGGCCTGAGCAGTGCACCACAGCAGGTGAGACACCAGATAGATACACCTCCCGCCTCCCCTCCTCCCCCTTACCTTCCCCCTTTTTTTGACTGAGTGCACACTCAGACACACAAACACAGTAACACGCCTGCAGGCAGACACAATCGCATGCACTGTTTCACACATTGACTGATGGGTAACACTTGAGCTTAATTCCACCTGTGTGCACATTTCACCAAAGATTCTCCTCACTGTAAATGCAACTATTGGCGCTGAAACATACAGTCTTCATTTTTTCAATCCACTCGTCACATCTGCTTTCTTTCGAGCTTCTGTTTGAAACAAGGAGGGGTCCAGCCAAGTGTTACCCACTCCTGCACAACCTTTCTTTCTCCACAGCACAGCCGTCACTCGTTTTCACCCATCATGCTCTGTTAATGACAAAAAGACAACAAAAGCAGGTTTTTTTTAAATTCTGTCTGTTCAATTTCTGGGACTTCTAAGCCTGATTTTAATCCAGTGTCAGGATTACTCCCCCCTCCCTCCCTCCCCTCACACACTCACTGACCGGCCTGGATTGTTATTAAAACTGTCGGGTGATGTTATGTAAAGGATCCCTGCAGAGATTGACCTTTTTGTTGAGGTGAGAGGCTTTTTTTTAAAAAGCAGAATCAGCTGTTTGTATTACTATACTGCAAAAACTCAGTATCTCACCAAGTATGTTCCTCTAATTTCTCGTCAAAACATCTCATCACACGTAATACAAGACACAGTTACGTAAAGGGAAACATCTCAGTAAGATTTTTGATTGTTTCTAGATGGATCATCTGTCATATCGTAAGTGAAACAGTCTTAAAAACATCCTGATTTGAGTCATTTTTCAGATGAAAGAAGCTTTCACTACTTGTCATGAGGTTTTGAAGTTGCTAAGCTATTGAAAATCTATCTTTATTTAAATCTGCAGTTCATTACAAGCTTACTGTGAGACACAAAACTCCTCAATACAAAGAAATATGGCTGAAATGACTTTCTCCAGCTATTTTCAAGGTCTCTAATTCGACTCATATTTTTTATCTGTATCAAGTAAAATGCTCCAGTTATTTATGAGAGTTGACAAATTTAAAGGTGCGTCTTGAAGGCTGACTTTTTGCAGTGTAGCTTTAATGCTGCCAAACTCCATTGTTCAAAAGTGATTTTGTGGCACAGAAGCTTCAGGTAAGATGACTTAAATTTTGAGCATGTTGAGTGTTTGAAAATATAAGTTCTGATCCAGCATGATGTTTCAAGCACACAGAGTACTACAGAAACTAACGACTTCAGGCGTAGGAAACATGAAATGTGCATGATGTGCAGAGTTAAATCTCTTGTTTTTGTCAATGGAGTTTGGTGGCTTCCATTATAAAGATTTTTCTCAATGGGTTCATCTCCACAGGGATTATTTCTAAGACACAAAGAATAACAAACCAGGCTTGTCGGTGTTAATTTGAAATCCACTTTTAGGTGGCAACTTGTTGAACCTGCACCGGCCTCTGTTTGCTCTTAATCTGCTTTGAGTGGTCGCCCTTTATGAAGAGATTAAAGCGCTTTAATTCTTGTGTTTATAATCCTCACACTCATTCACTCTTTTTGGGCTTTTGACCCTTCACCCCCCTCGGAGTGATCGGTGAGGTTGTGCTGCCGTGGAGAGAGTACACCCAGGCTTCCTATTGGCTCTGTGCGTCCCCCCCCTCACCCCCCTCCTCCTCCTCCTCCTCCCGTTCTCCAGTAGTTGACCTTAGATGTCCTGCAGCTGCTTGCAGGAGCACCAGCGACGCCCCCTAGTGTTTCGTTACCACCTCACTCATGCCCATCAGATGGTAGATGCGAGTAGCTCTGTCGTTCATGTTGTTGTGTTGTTTCGCAGCATTTAAATGTGCTCACTCGTCTCCTCTTAGACATTTGTACGGCTGACTGTGGAGGATGTGGATGTGACGACACGACTCCACGATTGATAAAAGCAGAAAACATGAAAAAAAAAATCCTCAGAACAGAATTTTTCCAAAGCAGCTTCTCGAATCAGAAATTAACAAATCTTAATGGGGTGTTTTGTTTGGAGTTGCAGTGGATTACAAATCAAATCCTGACATCAGAGTGCTGCAGGCGTTTGTTTGAAGCTGTAGTGATGAGTTGTCCCTCGGGGCTGCTGCTGCCCTATGAAGTAACACACCGGAGACACAGGAATGTTTTGCTCTACATGTCTTTCTTGTTTGTTTCGACACAGTATGACAGTATTTGCTCTCCATTTTTCTCTTTTCCTTGTTCTCCATCCCTTGCTTTGCTTTGCCTTTTGACCTCTCCCCTTCCCCCTCACTATATTTTCTTGATTTGCTTTCTTCGATACTTTTATAATTTCCTCGTTGACATTTTTTAATTTCTATCCATTCACCTGTGCTGTATCTGTTCTTTTTCCTCCTCACGTTTTCTTTTGCTGCCCCTTTGCCTGCGCTCCCGCCACTCCCCCCCTCCCCTCCTCCAGGCTTGCAAGCCCAACCACAGCGCAGACGGCGGGGGCTCGGGTCAGTCTCTGCCCCCTCACGTTGGCTCGCTGGGCTCACCGGAGGACCAGTCCTGCCCAGCCAAGAGGAGGAGAGCCTCCAGCCCTGGAAAGGTGGGTCTCACTCTGAGTATGTGCAGCATTATCTATGATAAACATCCTTACAACTGACACCTCTGACCTGTTTTGTGTTTCCAGAGTGATTCCTGGGCCTCAAACCCGCCACAGCAGCCAGTTCCTAGCTGGTATCTCTCTCCGCAGAAACTACAGGTTCGTAACACGTCTCTCCTCACATTTTTCTAAACTCTTTAAGTCAGATTCTCTGTTAACTTAGGCCCTCTCTCTGCGTGTAGGTGCTGGAACAGTTGCGGAGTAACCGGGCCAGCCTGAAGCCTCCTCAGCTGCAGATGTTGGGTCAGCTGGAGGCTCAGCTCGCCATGATGCAGCAGCACCAGCACCAGGTAAAAACACCACACACTCGATTTCATAACTTCCTCCTGAAATGCAAATTCTAAATCAAGAAGAAGCCGACGTTGCTCTCACCCTCCCTTCATGTGAGAGTAAACAAAGCCAGACTTTGTACACACGGACAGATTTACGAGCCCTCTGTAGTATTTAAATCTGCTCATGCTGTGTGGGGGTGTTGGAGCGCTGTGGTTTGGCACATATTACAATACAAGTGAGAGCAGGGGAGTTCAAAGAGTGACAGGTAAGGACGTGAGTGTCTGTGTGGAGCTCACCCAGCAGGTTCTCTTACCTGGTTTAACTCTTTGAGCTGTGAATGGTGCTTTCTCTTGATGGCTTATTTTTAAGTATCCTTAAATGCCCCGTGTCCCTGAAATCTGTACAGAAGGGTTTTGAATGTTGCAAAGATGCAGAAACAATTATAATGGATGGAGTTATTCAAATGACTCATAAAAGTCTCAGATTTTAAGACAGAGAATATAAATTTGAGAACTTGAAAGAAAAACACACAGTTCGTCCTTTAACATTTGAAAATCCCACTGGTTCTGGAAAACCTGTTAAATGATGTTTTCTTTCCTCCCCCAGATGAGACAGAACGCCTCAGGAGGTCCAGTGCGCCCCTCTCTTCCCAACGGCCCCACCACCAACTCCCTGCCCTCTCCCAACCCCAGCCTCCACCCCGCCCGCCCCAGCCTAGGACCCCACCGGCTCCTGTGCCCACCTCAGCTGGCCAACGGTCCGGTAGGCCCGGGGCCACACGGACACTCAGACCCCCCTCCTGTGGGCAGTAACAGTAGTAATAATCAGTCAGGGCCCCCGGCCACAGGACCCAACGGAGACGTGCCTTACCTGCAACCTGCCGGCAGCGGCGACGCAGCACTGCTACCTCACACCTGCACAAGCACGCAAACACAGGACGCCGCGCCGTGCCAGGCCCTGCACCTAAACTCCTCTCAGGTCAGACTCTGCTCATGACTCAAGATACAGACGATGTCTTTTCTCTGTTTCAGCAGCTGAAATTCAATTTAAAGAAACCCCCTCCGGCTGTGTTCAGCTGCTGCGCGAAGAAATGGATCTAATTCAGTTTTATCCCACTGACCTACTTGGCTCCGTAGTAGAAACTGTCAAAGTGTTGAGCAAAGCTATCAAGTGGTTTCATGAAACAAGATGTGAAATCCTCCCATGAGGCTTAGTGAATTAAAGAATTCATAAGATCATCCTGTATGTGTGTGTGCTGAGCTGAAGGATGGACGTAGAATAAAAAACAGATCATTTCTTATTCTCAGTGACTCTCAGTGACTCTCAGTGATTGTTGTATTTAACCTGCGGCGTTGTCTCCTCTCTCCTCAGGGGCTTCAGAAGGGGTCTGCTCCACACGCAGCCAGCTCCAGTACTGAGGGGACCCCCAACTCCACCGCCCCCGTGCTCCCCAACAATCAGGTTGGACATTCCACTAACGCCCCATCGCCACGCCAGCAGCAGCAGGCCCACAACCACCTCCCTTCTCCGCCCTCCCTGCCCCCCTCCTCTACCTCAGGTGGAGCAGCACCCGGTGCATCGGCTACCAAAGAAAGCAACACAGCCACCGCCATCTCCACGGCGGACATGGCCCTTGGCAACGGAGGCTCTGAGGGTAAGATGCCGTCACCGCTTGCGTCGCTGCCTTCAACTGACGGCAAAGTGGCACAGGAGGACAGCTTAGCCAATCATGTGCACTCAGAGGATGGCGGCAAAGTGGCAGAAGGCGGCGAGAAGCCGAGCCTTAGCGCAGACAATCCTAGACTATCTGCCCTGCTGGGCGGGGTGAAAAACCCCGAGGAGGGCGAGGGGGCATCGGACGGGACGCCATCCACAGCATCCAGCACGTCAGAGCCCCACAAGAAAGTCAACAACATCCACCCAGCCGTCCTGCCCTCCACCCCACACGCGCAGGGCAGCTCCGCCGCCTCCTCGCCTATCTCTGCCATGTCCACCGCCACGCCCTCGCCCAAATCCTCAGAACACACACAAACAGGGGTCCACAGCCCCTCCACCGCCACCACCACCACAACCACCAACACCACTACGTCGACTGCGCCCGCCGTGAACGGGAACGGCAAAGGAGGAATCTCTGAGGACTCCCAGAGCCCGCTGAAGGCGGAGCCGCCCGCCGTCGCCAGTCTGAAAGCTACGCCTCCACACGGACACAGCTCCTCCTCTTCCTCATCCTCATCTTCAATATCCATCTACCCCAGCTCCACGGATGTGCTGAAGGCCTGCAGGTGGGACTCCACAATCCAACATCTTTTTGTTTCACATCAAAATTAGAAAACGTTCTTTGTGGAAAAGTTTTGGTTTGTTGATACTTTAATCTTTAGATCTTTTTTGTGTTGAGACTTTGGCACCACCACAGTCTTTGTTTTTCTCACTTCACTCAGTCCAAAATTAATGGAGATGTTAAAAGGCTTTTTGGCTGTGATGTGGATAGGTTTTGTTTCCTTTGAAGATGTCTCCACCTGGTGGATTTTTAGAGACACTACAGCAGCTGAAGCTCAGAATTATGTAACTGTAAACAACACCGAAGGCGACTGGGCAGCCTTGTTGCTATGCGGATATCATTCAGCCTCAGTCGGTTTAACTTTAAACAAGCTGTGAAGACTTTTTCACACTTTAGACTGTGTTGAATTATCTGGTGTTTGTTGCTTCCTTCTGAAACTTTTCTCTCGTGTGCAGGAACCTCGGGAGGAACGGTCTCTCTAACAGCAGCATCCTCCTCGATAAGTGCCCCCCGCCCCGGCTGCCCCCTCCTCCCTCACCAGCCCTGCCCAAAGACAAGCTCAACCCCCCCACGCCCAGCATCTACGTGAGTGTCACCTCAGAGTGCTTAGCTTCCTTTTCTTTCACACCTGGCGTCTTTTTACACCTTCTTTCTTTCCTTTCTTTGAACCAGCTGGAGAACAAGAGAGATGCTTTCTTCCCTCCACTGCACCAGTTCTGCACAAACCCCTCCAACCCCGTCACGGTCATCAGAGGACTGGCTGGAGCTCTAAAACTGGGTAAATGCTCCACCAGCTTGTGTGTGTAGTTTTTCTTCAATCACAAACACATGAGTGGTGTAATAATTCATGTTGCGTGTGCTTCTCTGCAGACTTGGGTTTGTTCTCCACAAAGACGTTGGTGGAGGCGAACCCAGAGCACCTCGTGGAGGTCTGGACTCAGCTCTCTCAGCCCGCAGATGAGAACTGGGACCCTAGTGGGGTCAAGAAAATGTGGCGCTGTGAGAGCGCCCGAGCCCACACCACCATCGCCAAATACGCCCAGTACCAGGCTGCTTCCTTCCAGGAGTCGCTACGGGTCAGTCACTCTTTTCAGACACTTCTGACTTAAAAAAAAAAAAAAGAATGTTGCTAACTTGCTGCATTTTTTCATCAGGAGGAAAATGAGAAGAAGGCACTAAAGGAGCCGACAGACGCAGAGCCAGCGTCTGCAGAGAGGTAGCTTCATTGTTTTTCTTTATAACTTATTTACTTTGATTGTTTTCGGCCAATTAGAAAGCTCCAGACTTTGGGATTTTATTCGGCCCAGCAGAGAATGAAGCTCGGTTTAGCTGAATTGTTTTAAGTTTTGTATAATAAGATCAAAAGCCAGACGATACCCAGTCTCAGTTTTGGGGTTTTGGGAGCCACTGCCCACATAATTAACTCTCAGACACTATGTCATAATCATAAGCAGACATTTTTTAATCTCTGCTACTCCCCCATGACTAAACTAGACTTTCCCTCGCTGTGTTTTCAGTGCTGCGCGCAAAAGAAGAGGACCCTTGAAGCACATCAAATTTGGAACCAACATCGATGTGTCAGATGAAAGAAAGTGAGTTTACATCTCCGCCCTTTTAGCTGCACACGACCAGGTTTGGATGTTATAACCACCTTTTTTCTCTTGCTCATCAGGTGGAAGCAGCAGCTGCAGGAGCTCAGTAAACTTCCAGCCTTCGCTCGAGTCGTATCAGCTGGGAACCTTCTCAGCCACGTGGGTCACACAATCCTGGGGATGAACACGGTCCAGCTCTACATGAAGGTCCCCGGCAGCAGGATAGCAGGTTAATACTCACTCAGCTCTCACTGTATATCACTTTTTTTTATCCGTTTATACATTAAAGTGACGCAGTGATTTTGTTGCGTTTTCACCAGGTCACCAGGAACACAATAACTTCTGCGCCGTCAATATCAACATTGGACCCGGAGACTGTGAGTGGTTTGCGGTTCCAGAGCCATACTGGGGAGTGATGAGCAACTTCTGTGAAAAGTAAGGACGAGTTGGAGTTCAGTGTGTATTTCAGAGATAATGAAAAGACAAACTGACAGGTTTCCTCTCCTTCAGGAACAACATCAACTTCCTGATGGGCTCGTGGTGGCCAAACCTGGAGGATCTGTACGAGGCCGACGTCCCCGTGTACCGGTTCATCCAGAGGCCGGGAGACCTGGTGTGGCTCAACACCGGCACCGTTCACTGGGTGCAGGCTATCGGCTGGTGCAACAACATCGCCTGGAACGTTGGACCTCTTACTGGTACGCTTGTAACATTCATGGTGCATTATTACGGAAAAGTATGAAGTTTAACCCTGCTTTAAAAAGCAACTCAAAGTTAAGATTCGACCAGGAATCACAGCTGATAGTTTGACCTTTTCTTGTTTTGTATGGAAGCCTCTTTAAGCTGATTGGTGACCTTTTTAAGCAGAAAACCCAGCTGATTAGAGCAGTATCTCATTTTTCTGTCGTCTGTATGCTGATGGAATAAATAAATTCCATACTAACACAAACATCTTTTGAGATGTAAACCGTTTCCTCTCTTCTTCCTCCCAGCCCATCAGTACAAGCTCGCCGTGGAGCGCTACGAGTGGAACAAGCTCCAAAGCGTCAAGTCGATGGTTCCCATGGTGCACCTCTCCTGGAACATGGCTCGCAACATCAAAGTGTCCGACCACAAGCTGTTTGAGATGATCAAGTGAGTCACAGAGTCCTTCACTGTCAACACGTCTCCGCCTGCACCAGCTGTATTCTTTCATTCCTGACTGACTGGCTGCGTTGGTTCGTGTCGCAGGTATTGCTTGCTGCGGACCTTGAAGCAGTGCCAGTGGGTGAAGGAGGCCTTAGCGTCAGCCGGCAAAGAGACGGTGCTGAGGCCGAGGACCAGGGACGAGCCGGCTCACTACTGCACCATCTGTGAGGTCAGTACACACACTGTGAAGATTTCAGCGTCAGGGGTGTGAATTTTAACACTTTCACGTGTCTGGGTAAGAAGATCACACTTTTTCCTGATATATCTATATAAAAAAAAAAAAAAAAAAAAACCTGGATGTGTGATTAACTTCTCAGGCACTCACACACTCAGACGGGTTTATATGTCAGTCATAATTAAAATCTTTTGATCAGTTTTTATTCTACAGATTCTCAGCGGCGTCGCTCTTGTGATCAGTGGGTTGATTCAGGATGAACTAAAGGCCGACTGGGTTTTTGTTTGAGCTAATTAACGGGAGTGCTAATGGCTTTATTTGAATGCAGGCTTTTGTGTGGGCTGTTCAGCAGAAATGTGTCCATATCCCATTAAATGTCTGCTGTCATTGTGTCTCAGTAATTGTCCCATTATTCTCTGTCTGCACAGCGGCTGCAGGATTTGTCTCTGCATGACATCATCGGTTTTATTTGGGCACATAAACAGAAGCTCAGGGTTACAAAACAAAGCAGAAATTAAAATCCCTCAGACTGTATCCTCCTGCTCCTTCTTACACGTGTGTCTGTGTGTGTGTGTGTGTACAGGTGGAGGTGTTCAATCTGCTTTTCGTGCGTCGTGAGCTCCTGTCCAAGAAGCAGTATGTGGTGCACTGTCAGGACTGTGCCAGGAAAGGCAGCGCCACGTTGGACGACTTTGTGGTGCTGGAGCAGCACAGGATGGAGGACCTGATGCAGGTCTACGACCAGTTCACATTAGTAAGTTTGAAGAAATGAAAGAAATGTTCCCTGGATTAATGAGTTGAATAAAAACATCTACGTTTTGTTTGTAACTTTGTGTGAAGAAAATCTAATCACTGCGACTCAAAACATTTCAATCATCTTGTTTTTTTGCTTCCAAAAGCTGCTGATACTTGAAATAAATCTCGATTTGTTGCAACAAGTTTATGACGATCAAAGATTGATGTTTTATTGGCTGCATTATCTGTCTCCCCAGGCTCCTCCTCTTCACTCATCTTCATCTTGACATTAGGCGTCACCTCTTTCTTCTTCTTCTGCTGTGGAGCCATGAAAGCCCCTTTTACAGGAACTTGTATTAAGATTTTAAACAAAGAACAAACAAACATAAACATACGCGGACCATTTCTGATATTCAGGAAAGCCAAGGCCGTCTCCCCCCCTCACCCCCTCACCACATGGCTGGTCTCAGAGGCTGTGGCGGCCGAGTGTGTCTGTCTATGCAACCTGTTTTGAAGTGCTGGAACTTCGCCCTTCCAGAGGGGGGCGCCGGCGAGCTCGCTAACAGGACTTTTTGTGTGTCTCTCTCTTCTCCCTCTCCTCCCAGCCCCCTCTTGTGACAATGGCTCCGCCCTGTTTTAATGGAGGACTTAATCAAAAACGGTTGGGAACAGGGGGGACGAGGGGGAGGAGGGGGATTCTTAACGCGTGATGAAACTGTTTTGTAGATACTTGTTAACTGTCACAACTGGCAACACCACCCGTAAAAGACTACTGACTTGACAACCTTTCCCTCTTCCCTTTTCTTCTTTTTCTATTCTGGTAACAGGATGAAATGTTGACTTTGTTTTCTAGAAATCTCCCTTCTTCTGTTGTCCTTCCAAGGAGCACTAGCCTAACTGGTCTTTTTCTATGGTAGATAGTAATTTTACGACTCTTTCGACAGCAAAATCTCCAAAAAAATTTGTAATGTGAAGAGTTTAGGTGATTTTCTTCCCTTCTTCCTTTCTTTCTTTTCTTTCTTTCTTTTTTTTTTTTTTTTTTACAGCTTTTACGTTTTATCTGTCTTGTTCTTTTCATGATGTTTTTGTTTGTTTCTTAGGTAAAAAAAGGAAAAATTTAGGAAAAAAACTTACTAGCCAAGTCACAAAGAGAATGGGTTGCACATAGACTTATGGAATAAAAGTTTAATTTGTGATTTTTTTTTTGTTTATTTGTTTCGTTGTTTCTAATCTTGATGTAAATTTACACTATTTATAAATACATATTTATTGCTTGAAAATATTTGTTGATGGAATGCTGTTATTTTTTCCAGAGTACCTGCCATTAAATTTGAAGGAGTTTTGTCATTTTAACATGACTCCTCTTACATTTTCTATATATAAATAAAATTGCTTAGCAAGCATTGTACAGAAACGGACATTTAAAATTGTTTTATTGTTTGAAGAATGTTTTATGATGAGTCAATAAACACAAAGTTGTCAAATTAAACAGAATTCTGGTTCCTTAAATATACAACAGTACTTTCATATATCATTTAAACAGCATAATGTAAAGGGACATGACACAAAGAAATGCTTTGAATACATAAGTATGTGCATTACACAAAGCACTTCCCACACAATTTGTGTTTCTGACAAAAACATATAGAGATGACAAATGATTACTCCATCATAACTTAGATAACACTTCCCCCCAACATTGTTTTTATTGACATTTACACCTTAAACAAATATATAGTATGCATACCTACACACCCAAGTGCACAAATACTACGACAAACATCTCTCAGGTTAACAAAAACAGATAAAAATGTAAATTTCAGATTTACATAGAAGGTTTTATTATAGAGATAGTGAGAGAAACAATAAAGATAACTATGACTATAATACATTCTAAATAGTATAAATAAAAAAATGAAGCAGGAAGGGTATTTATCCCATGTTCAGGGATATATTACACTGTTTAATGCAAACAGCATTTATAATCAAAAAAATAGTCAAGGAAAATAAGGATATATGAATATGTGTAGAAGTAGAGGCCTGAAACCCAGCAGACAATGTAGCTGTAGACTGACACACACAGAATCCTACACTGTATGCCAGGTCCAGAACTCACCCAGATCTTAAACTATCATTTTGGACTTTAGTCACATAAAAAAAGAAAAAGGAAAAACACTTAAAATTAGTGCTGATAGAAAATATATGTATTTGTCTGCTTATGTCCTGAAAAACATGGTCGCCAGCAGAGACCCAGTAGCCAGATGTAGCTGCTGCCAGCCCCACAGGATCTACACTGACTACTGAGCAACTGCTGCACAGCCCGCTGGGGCGCCATTAGAGCCAAAATGGCCGCCCAAACTGCGTCACTTCACTTCTATGCTTCACTTGAGCGAAACCAAAGCAGGAAGCGGAAACTACGCCGCGAGCAACGGTACAGTTAAATTTATCGTGAATGATAAAATATTAACCATAAAACAAAATACGGAAGAAAAAGAGGAGAAAATTATAAATATATACTTTTTTTTGTTTTATTGCAGCAGAAATACTGTAGGGCTTTGACAGGAAGGCTAACATGATAAAACACATTTTTGATGTGCTGTCAAAGCTAATTACGGCATAAGGTGGGAATGTTTTAATTTTTTTTCTATCTTGTATTACTTCTACTCTTTTAGGGCTATTTAGAGCAAATTTTTTTTTAACATTTCACATGTCTTTTACAGCGAATTGACTGCACAGTATTGGAGCTAACCTGCAAAAAAATAAAAACAAACTGTTTTTGTTCTGTCACAACAATATGAGATAAAAGGTGGGTGTGTTATTGTTAATTTTTTTTATCCTGTTTTATGTTCAACTTTAAAAAAAAAATTTGGGCCTGCTTTCAACATTTTTTATGTCTTTTACAGCAGAATGACTGCACAGCTTCAACTGGACAACATACATGTGTGCTGTCTCAACAAAATGAGGTAAAAGGTGAGAGTGTTTTTAGTTTTTTTTTTTTTTTTTTTTTGGACCTGTATTATCTTTTTTTTACAATTTCAAGGATATTCTGAGCACTACATTTATACACATGTCTCATATCTTGCAGCAGAATGACAGCACAGCTTCAACTGGACTGCTAACCTGCCAAAAACAAACAACTGCAGCAGACAGGTGAGTTTTAGCTTTACTGTCTGTTTTCATTTAAGTTTATCAACCTTTTGATGAAATATTGAGGTTTTTTCTCTCTATGTTCCCAGTCAGCCCGACAGGAAGACTCAGAGGCATCTGAAGAAGAGGTCCTGACTTGTCAATGTGTCAATATAAAGTCAGTGAAAATTAGTCTAAGAGCGTTTATAAGGGAAGGTGCATGTGGTTAAAAAGCTAAACTGCTTTCTTCTTCTCCTGCTGCTGCAATGCAAAAATTTAGGTCCCAGCTTGACTGATGCTGCGTCCATTATGACGGCCACAGATGGATCCAGGAGGACTGCGATCGCCGTCCTGGAGGGTCCATCTGCTGTGTGAAGCCTGACAGGAGCCCTGCAACGAGAGAGATGTTTCGGTAAGATTTGCTTCATATTTATGAACACAGGAGAAGTTGGTGAGATTGCAAACAAGACGACAAGATGGTGAAGTTTACCCCTATGGGAAATCAGGAGCCAAACATTTAATATTCAATTGTTGAAAACAATAACAAGAGCAGAGGTCTCTTGTCGCATAAAGTAGTGTTGATACGTGCTTCTTCTTCTTTTTGATGCTGTTCAGCATTTTCTGTGACATTTTGACTCTTCATCTCCACCTCTTTGACTTCGTTGAAGTAGGCTGAAAAGTCGTATTCTAGGAAACTAAGCGCTAGTTTTAGCACAGGAAGTCTGCGTTGGTTACTAAGGCTTTTTGTTAGCTGTCAGAGACAACAAAGGCAGGAAACTTAAGTTTTATGATATTGTGAATACTGTGACATGTTAAAAAGAGGGTACAGGTGGGAGCAATATCAGATGGTAGTGCTGTTACACTGAATACACACGATTGTCTACTTGATGTCCCTAAATGTGCACTATACCTCAAAGAAAAGAAACTAATTCTGCAGTTGTTATTCCGAAGATTTTATAGCACAAAACATGTGATTAATGTTCTCTTTATTTTGCACAATATGAAGTAAATACAAAGCAGTTTTTAACACATGGCTCTGTTTTGTTAAGCATTATCACACTGAAAGGATTACTCCTGTTCTGTGTCATTTAAAACTGAGCTGTTTCTCACTTTAGCATAATAAAACTAAAGAAAACGTGTGTGCACTCCTTTAGCTTTCTCCCCCCTCACGCTCCACCTATATCCTCTGTGCAATCTGGCAGCGATCCAGCAGAGAGGTATGTGAACTCTGCTTGCACTGCACCACAAACCACCCCCCTCGACAAATCCAGAGCCCTTAACAATGTCTCCCTGTGTCGCATTGAGGGGGAAAAGAGGGAGAAAATAGTGAGAGAGAAGGAGTTAAACTAGCAGTGTGATCACTGCCCTCCTTCCTCGCCCCTCTCCTTCCTTCCTGTTCCCCCCATCTCAGCCTGGCCTGCGCTGGCGTTTCCGCCTTTGTGAGAAACAGACAGGTGGCCCTGACTGCTAATTTTACTCGTCCCGACTGTCTGCCTGCGTTTCCCACAGCTATGTATAGACGCCTGCAATAAACCAAGTAGGTCAGTGTGTGAGACGCAAACACACACATCAGGCCCTGACCTCTAAAAACGTCTGACTCGTCCATTCATCTAATCCCGCCTCTGTTACAAATGATCCACCCTGATTTGCTGTCAGTTTGAGCCAATGGGAGAGCTTCCTGCTGCCCATTCATAAAACCAGTGTCATTGATAACACTGTTGGAAGGCAACTTTTCATTTCTTTCTGCAGAACTGCATTTATTAGCAGAATAAAATCATGTTGGGCAGCATTTCATTCTCTTTGCTGACATCTGAAAGGACTTTGACGAAGCTCTTCTGTCTGGTTTAATATTTAAAAACAGTCGGCAGCATTAAAGAGCTGTTAGATCAACGCTCGCAAGTACAAATTTACTCTGAATCAGAATCTTTTTCCAAGCTGCTCTGATTTTCAGCACTATTTCTCTCAACTGCAAACGATTTTGAGCCTTCACTGCTTAAGATTTCCTATTCATTGAGAAACTGAGACATTTTTTTCTGAACTTTACAGGTCAGGATACTTGTATGTTTTTTGATACCAGTTACATGCCCAAGCTATAACATATTAACCTTCCATGCACAGAACTAGATGTTTGTCTATAATCATGCAATATAAGCCTGTGACAACACAGGAAACATATTGTGTTTCTCTACTCTCTGTATGCATCTTGGTCACGCAGTGTTGTTTGTGTGTTTCCAGTTGTTTGCATGACCTGTTTGAGCATTTTTTCCCTCTCTCTCGTTTCCTGAATAAATAGAATTACCCATATCCCCCCAGTGTCATACATTAAGCCTGACGCACACACAGACACACATTCCTGTGTGTTTAATAAGTAATGAGCTGAGGGCCACTCAGACTCTGATAATCTCTCTTCTTGTTTTGTCCGACTCTCGCTCTCTCAGGTTCCTTTCAAAAGTGCTAACACTCCAGCTCCTTGAATCCATGGCAGTGTTGTTTCTTCCCCTCCTGTAATTAGCGCCCCTGCTAACTTTCTGACCCGTTCCAGTGTTGAGTTACACGTTTATATTTAGAAACGTGTGACTGTGTCAAAGTGGTTCACTCACACGAGGCCTAATGTGTGACATCCAGAGCACAGACCTTTAGCACTCATTCATGCACGCTGAATGGATCCTTTAATAGAAAGTGGGTGAAATGTGGCCATTGAATAAAGGGCTGATCCACTAATCCTGCTTTTCCATCTATTATGCAGTAAAACCCTAAAGACATGAAATAATAAATCCTGAAAAACACCTATTGACACTTTAAATTAGCTGCTTTTCTTGTGTCTTTGCATTTAATCATAGTGAAATTTATTCCTTTTTATCTTACTGTAGATTAGATGCTGTTGATAACTCAAAACTCATCAACCTTTGCAGTGACGCTAATCATTCCACTTAGCAGCAGTTGGCGTAATTTGCCATTAAATGCTGTAATTTAGCATTTAATTGTGTGAAAACTGTCTACTGATGGATTTTGCAGTTGTTTGTAGGCATTCTGGGAGTTGTAGGATATAAAAGGTCAAGTTGAAACACCTCTGGGTCATGACGAAAATGAAGATTTGTTCCCTGATGGATCTGAAATGACGGCTTGTACTTTTTGTAAGTTCTGGAAAATGTGATGATTGTGGAGCTCCTCTTTCTGAAACCCATCCATTTGAGTGGTTTGAAAATGAGGCATGTTGTGAATAAGCTGCCCAAGATAACAAAAAAAAGAGAGGTGCTACCCATTGCTATGGAAACGGGGGGTAATTAGCACAGAGTGCTGCTCAGAGAAAAGGAGAGAGTGAGAGGCAGCGTGATTTTTCTATGTGTGGGATGTTGGCTTGCTTTCAAGAGATGAGCAAAAATGATCTATGGGTGGAGGAGGAGATGAAGTAAGAGCGACTCAGTGCAGGTTTCAGGTGTCGTTACACAGCAGAAGAGACAATAACTCCACCGTGCTGACTCTATCTCCACGATTAAGAAATTAGCGTTTTTCAGGGGGACAGATTCGCTCTGGTTTCCTCGCTGCATGTTTAAACAAGGACTGAGTGAAAATCTGGGTTCAGCTGTTGATCTGGCTCATGCTGCTTCAGTCCCCCGTGTCCTACGGATGTCTGTCCATCTGTTGGTCATGTGACGTGAGTTGTACTGATTTGATTTCTGATGATGGCTGGGCTGCAGGATGTAGCCTCATATTGTGTTCCAGCATTTTAACGAAGACTTTCAGAGTTTAACAAGGTCACGGCGCTTCACTGTGAAAAAACTCATCACGTGTAAAGTAGAAGTTGGATTTTGTAGGGCGAGAGTTTTGATTCAACTTGGGCACTTTGCAGAATGTGACTGCACAGAAAGCATTCTTACTGGGTTTTACATCACTATCATGTTTTATTTTTACCGTAGTTTATAATCAGCTTTTTCGACAGCACCTTATTTTGATTCCATTTCAAAAGATCAAAATCAGATAATATGTTAAGTAAGCGTCCAGTTGCAACTGAGATGAGGGTATGTTTGCTCCAGGGCCCCTAAACTGACCTCTAAAAGTCCTCCGCCCCCTCATACAGCTGCTCTGTCCCCCTGCATCAGTCAACAAAAAAAAATCTAATCCAACAACAATCCTGACAATGCTCAGTACATTTTCATACTCGCACACACTCCAAACACCCACACATGCAGTTGGCACACAATTTGCCGCTGTTCTTCAAGCATCAAGCGGGCCCTCAATCACTCTCTCCTCCACAACAGCTAATGGCAGCCAGGAGCCCACGGGCGCGTATATGCTAAGAACAATTATGCAGATGTGCGCTAAAACCACTTTGGTGGTATAATCCAACAATCAGTCCATTACAGTAATTGTCATTAGCGAGTGGGCGATTACAGCTTCGACAGAGGCGCTGAAGAACAGGCAGAGCTCGGCTGGTTTTATGCAAATGTGGCAAGCCCCATTTAATATGTCAGCTGTAATGTGGCTGTATTTCCAAAGTTAACGGCAAACTGGAGAGAGTGTTGGACCACCTGAGGGGTTTTCAGACAGGTGCTGCTAACGGTGAAAAGAGCTTGGCAGATATTATGGGCCAATCCAGGTCTTTTCGGAACTGCAGACACATGTCGCGTTTAGTCTTCAAAACATAAGAGTTACCCTTTAACAAAAGTTTAGGACCAAGTTCTTTAAATAACAGGAACATGAAGAAAGTCAATACCTTAATTGGACTCTTATTGGAGTAGACTTTTTGAGTTCTACAGCCCCATAATGCTTGTTGCTCCTAGTTTTTCTGTGATATCTGAGTGTCAAACTTGTAAGTGCTGAGGTCAAACTGACCACTTTGTCCAGTTGTAAAGCATCAGCCAGCAGCTTGTGGCCGTCATGTGAGGAGGCAGCATGTCAGCAGCTCCAATAATGTGGTTAACTTAAAGAGGAAGGCGAGGAATGTATCCTAAACTCAACCCTCCTCCTCCCCCCTCTTCAGTCATGGGTTCTCCGCTGGGTAATGGCATACCAAAAACACAAGAATTTCCCCCTCGCTCCTCTCCAGGCTGCCCCCCCCCCTCCTCCTTTTCGCCACAGCATTAAGCTGGATGTAGTTCACCAGGGAGCAAACCAGAAGTGTGTGAGTGGATTGCATTCAAAATAAAAGAGTGCAATTAAATGCATGCATTTTTAATTTACTATCTAAAATCTGCAGTTCCAACAGTGGCCATTTGAGGCTGGTCCCTAAAGCAGAGGAAACCCCATTGACACTCATATTGAAACCCGATCACGGAAGATAACATGTTGACAGTCTGGTGTAACCACTAACATTTGGAGAGATATTAAAGTTATTAGCTTTGCATATGAGGGCAGATTTGCCTCATGTTAGTTTAAATGAAAGCTGGATCGATTCAGCACTTTGAACATAACGACTACAAAACTCCACCCTGAAACCAGTGGATGGCATTTCTAATTTGATTTGCCTTGTTATAAGTAAGATTTGCATGTTTTGTCTTTGTTTTATGTAAAAGTAGGACATGATTTGCACATTTTTAGGGCGTAGATTGGTAATGCTAAATCACAGCCGTGAAGTAAAAGTAAAAGCATCATAAAACTTGTTGACAGCAAAAATAATCTGCCAATTTGATGGTAAATGATAATCTGTGGGAGGTAAGGGAAGAGTATTTCTTTAGTTTGCGTCACTATTGCGAGTCTGTCTACTTTTATTGTGAAATGCCGGATCGGAAGTGTGAGTTTTCGCACCGCTGACTTTCCTCTGGTGGCAGCGGTTCAGAGAGCGGCTTCGAGAGCGGTTCCCAAACTGCTCCTAATGTGAAAAATACAGAGAAAACGCCGGGCGCATTCCTGAGACCCAGAGACATCCATGCCCGAGCGTGACAGACACACGGAGCTGTGCGAGTGTGTGCGTGCGCGCAAGTCGTGCGTCTCTGCGGGGGTGGAGAGAGCTTGAAGACCACACACTTTGCGCATTGCTCCCCCTTGCATTCACGGGACCGAGCAGCACACTTTGCCCTCAAAGTAGCAAAAAAAACATGAAAGTTTGGGTGAAGAAAAAAAGCGAGTGAGGGTTTTAGGTTTGAGGAAAAGACAGTTTGGTGCGTAAAAATCTGTTTTAACCAAGCGGAGGAGCTGAAGTGTGCTCACTGGATGAGCCCCGCATGGCTTCAGGAAAGCTTATATGACATGATGAAGAGGGTTAATGTTAACGTGAGCGATTTGTAACGACACTACATTTGGGTTAAAACCAAAATACCGGATTGTTATGACGTTTTTCTGAGCGATCACACGCCGCGTTGCGCAATCTGCACAGAGAGGCTCGGATCGGTGGAATGTTGCCGAAAAACTCAGTTAAACTCTCATTTTCTAGCACGAGTAACAGCAACTACGACTTGCTAAATCCAAGGAAAGTTGTTCCCCCCTCTCCAGGGAGATAAAGCGCCGTATGAAGAGTGTCTCCACTTACCGTGGCTGCGTCTGCTGGCCGCATGTCCCCATGAGAGCGCTGATCTGTGCTGTGCGTGTGTGTGTGTGCGCAAAGGACGCATACCGATACTAGAGGTCGGAAGCGCAGCGCGACACGTCAACGTGTTGCTTCCATATCATAAAAGGGGGGATGCACAAGCTGAGAGCTGCACACACTGGGGTCCGGGGACCTCAGGGGGGGGGGCGGTGGGGAGGGAGTGAAGCCACAAGTGAGTGTGGTTTCGAGTGATGAAGAAATGTTGCGTGAAATCAATGTAAGGTCATTAAAGAGCCAATCCTTACGTCTAATAGGCTGGAACTTCTAATTGGATTCCCAGGAACAGATTGGAAAGATGTGAGATGAATCTGGAAAGTTCTGTATGCAGTGACAACCCTCTTATGTCATCAAATTTGAAAGAGTTAACTCATCTTTGTGGCATTTTTTGGATAGTTTCAAACATTACCCGTTACGAAAAGCGTCTTTTTAAACCCTTAAATATTTGTGCTGCATTTCTTGCTGTTGCATCTCAGTTTTTTCCACTTGGAAAGAAGAATTTTCTTTCAGATTTCAACCCCATTTGTTGTCTTTTTTTGTTCCATTTGTATGAAAAAAACGCAGAAATTGAAGCGATGAGGCTCCCATTGGTGGTTTTGGAGGGTCATCTTGTGGTTTAGTGCATCACCTTAACAACAGACTGCATCATCACCCACTGCAGCTGTACCTGTTTGGTGCTCAATATGAAATGATACAACCGTCATGGAGAAGACCAAACCCTTTTATCAGGAAAGAACTGTGAAGTCTGGGATTTTTCATTTAACTTTGTCACATATTTTCAGTATTTTCTGCAGCATAAGCAGTATAGAAGCTTTAATGTCCCATGCAGGGATTTATTCAGCACTTATGCATGTGATGAAACAATGCAAAGCTCCACTCAGTCTCTCAATCCCTCCTACAACATCACACCCAGCTGACATTCATAGAAAACGCCAAATCACGCTCAAACACACGCGCGCACACACATAAGCATCATCCGTGGTTTATGCTTCTTCTTTTCCTCCCAGGCGACAACTTGACAATGCAAAGCAAAGTCTGTGTGTGATTTTTCCCACCCTGACACCTTCTCAAACACACACTCCAACAGTCTGAATGAATCCTGCAGCAGCAGCAGCAGCAGCAGCAGCAGCAGTCCAGAGCGCGCTGCTGTTTTTAATTGAAGAGATAACAGACTGAATGGTTTTGTCTGCAGTGGACGGAAAGCCTGGAAGAAGATTTGTGCTGCTGCTGCTGCTGCTGCTGCTGCACTGTGGAGACAAACGCCCGGTATCCCTCGCTCTGCAGTGGCTCAAAAAAACACCAAAGCATGTGCAGCACGAGACCAGGACAGGCATACAAATAGGCACTGAAGCAGAATGTGAACATACACAGCACGTAGTAAGAAGACAGAAAACATGAAGCGCTTACCAGCAGGCTTCCTCCAGACTGTTAAAACCCAGGGCAACCCCAGACGCCGTGATCTGCCTCTTTATTTCACCCTCGCCTCTTTCTCCTCACTCACTTTCTCTAGCTCTCTCTTCTCTCTATCCTACAGGTATCCTCCTCTCCATCCCTCTCTCTGCTCTCCACCAGTCCCTACACTGATCTTTTAAGTCTACCAACCTCTCCTCTGATCAATGGGCAGCCGGCGAAAGCGAGCGCTGCTGCCTCCACCTCCCCCAGCTTTCTATGTGTGTGTGTGTGTGTGTGCTCGTGTGAGTGTGTGTGTTTTACAGCGAGGAGAAGAAGAGGCTCCCAACCCACACACCACTCTCCAGAGCTCTCAGCCTCCACAGTGCCTCATCAGTTGACCACTCCACACCCCTACGCATCAATTGTGTGCATGTGTGTGCACGCCTACAAGTACAAACACAGCAGGGGCTGTTAAAAGCACAAAAAAACCCACATCTCTCCATCACCTGAAGTTAATTTTTCAGAGGGCATTTCTTAAGAAGAGGCTGAGCATCCTTAGCAAACATCTCTGAACACCTGTGACTCATCTTGACTCTCAGAGAGGTGCATGTAATGACTGTAGTTATAGCTATTATATGCATAAGCAGGTGGCTTAGCGGTTGAATTGGCAGGCCATGTGGTAACTTAGGTGCACAGCTTGTCTTGTTGTAGCACCTTCAGGATAACAAAAATATACATTGTGGCTGCAGGAAACAGCACTAAAAAGGGAGAAGTGCTCCTTTTTAAAGCATTTTTAGGATTAGAAAGAAGGATTTATTTAATTTAAAGAGAATCTGTGCAACCTGCACTGCAACACAGTTAAAAATAGGCATCTCAATGCATCCCATCCTTCCTGCTGTGTGAGGCGGAGAAGCTATCAGATGAGAATAAATCCAACCTAAGCGCCACGAGGGGTTAAATCTAATAATGGCAGTGAAATTAACGGTTTGAGACCCCTGAGTGCCACGCCTCTAGATTCAGAATGTCAGAGTTTTAAAATGAAACAAACACAAAAAAGAAAAGTCAGAAAGTGAAGTATGGCTGAAGTAGTGAGGAGTGATTGGCAGCTCGCCTGAACAGGAAAAGAAAGCTGATTGACAGGTGACAGATGCCAGGTGAAGGCAAAGATGGAGGAAAAAGTAGAAGAGAAAACAGGCTTCAAGCTTCTTTTAATAAATTAATAGTGATATCAGTATCCATCTGCGCAAAGTGGACTCAAAGAGTGTTTCAGTGTGGCAGCAGGGAGCCGGTCAGAAAACTGTGGAGGCTGAGAGCCGCCACCGGCATCACCTTGTTTGTAACGTGGGTGTCAGTACGAGTCGTGGGACCAAATCAATCACAACCTGAACCACAATGCAGCGCTTCACAAATTACCTTGTTTATACCCTGTATTAACTCCAGCAGTGTCGGAGGAAACAATATTTCTTTCTTCCTAATAATGTTCTCTGGCAATTGTTCCCAGATTCACGGAAGTGTGACATCCGTGTTGAGAGAGGGTCCTGGTGGGTGTAGTTGTTGTTGTGAGATTCTGGCAATTAAAACTCTCAATAACTGTCAGGATGCCAAATCTGCGGCTTCACTGAAATGTTACTCTGAGGTTTAAGACTGTACATTTTTTAACATAAAACCTATTTTTTGAATCATTAATTGATGGAAAACTTCAGCTACTTTATGGATTCACACAAATTAAGAGGATGATATAAAAAATGCACAGTCTCACTGACGTCACCCAGTGGTTTGAAGCTGGAAAGTAGCAAAGAAGTGAAGTTGGGGTCACAGCCGTGCAAAACAGCTATAAATGTACCCACCTGTCAATCACATCAGCCATCTGTATCCTGATTTCTGCAGTGACAGGTACTTCCTGTGCTTAAACCCTGCACAGACAGAATCAGAGGCAGCTTGTGAATTTAATTTAAAGACGTGTAGTATATTTTAAATATGCTGCCATGCTAATCTGAATGTGCGACCATGAGACAGAAGCAGAGAGATGTTGACTGACAGCGTGCATTACTGCTTTCTCTCCGCGTCTGAGGCGAGTGGATGTAAACAAATGTGGATAAAGAACAAGGACACAGTGAAAAGCCCACCGTCAGGAGCGGGTAGTTGGTGGCGCGGCGTGGGCGGCTTTTTCCAAGCTGAAAACAATTTCAAACTGCAGGACGCCACGGATGAAAAAAAACACTCCTGTGGTTCCTGGGCTGATTTGTCGCCAGGTGTTGGTCTGATGAGCGGGTCGAACCAGCAAATTAGACCGTTCATATTACAGCGCCCGGAGGAGAGAGGGAGGGGATGCTCTATTATCACCTTAGAGGGAAAGATATCAGTGCATAAATATAATATCAAAGACTTTTTTTCATCTTATTCCACAAAAGTGCAGATGAAGCGACAGGATTATTAAAACATGGCAACTTAGTCAGCATCTTTTAGAAGCCAGGGTGTTAAAAGTGGAAATTATGAGCCAATGATATTGGTTTTAAACTTCAGACTCATCTACTGTTGTTTGTGTTTGCAGAGAAGCTTGTATGCATGTTAGAAATGGGCTGTAAACAACAGCTACTGCATGCTTTTTAACACACAGTGATGCAGGGACTTGACATCAATGCCACAGGCTCATTCATGCACAGCTGAAAAAAAATGCACATCAACATATTTCCCTGAGCAGAGTTATGATCTGGGATCTAGTGTGCATGTAAAAGCTCTCATTTAGCCCTGGTGTAGGAGAGGTGGCTCTGTAAACCGCCTGTCTGAGCCCGAGTCATTTACATAGGTAATGGTAGGGGTAGTGCTCAAAAAATGTGCGGGGGTGGAAAATATACAATCCTCCAGCAGCATGCAAAAACAGCCAGAGAGAGAGAGAGAGAGAGAAAGGGAAGAAGGGAGGAGAGGCAGAGAGGGAGATGTAGGTGTCAGGCTCCTGAAGCACTCTAAAATGACGGGTAATTACATTTCAAATTACCGATGGGGACAAGAGCGAACTCCCTGACTTCGGTGCTGCGGGGAAATGCATTAAGAGCGCTGAAATCAGTGAGCAATCGGTAATTTCTACAATCCCTGTGTTTAAACCGGGCTGATTTACATAGCTGAAAATACCAGCTTAAAGGGCCACCACACAACAAATCAGATTTATCCTGCAGCTCATTTCACATGCAGCCCTGGTTACAGGATTACATCTTGAGTTATTTTAAAACGGAAACATTTTCAGATATTTCAAATAGAGGATTTTGATGAAAGCTCACCCTTTACATTGGGTCTTAAGGTAACAAACATGATGGGCTGCAATGATTAGTCGACTTAATCAAGTACGCTAACTACAAAAATTCTTTGAAGTGAAATTTTAATAGTGGTTAGTAATCATGGTTAATCAACTAATTGAAAAAATAAACTATAGATTAACAGAAATAATCATTAGTTGCAGCACTACAAATATGCCAGTGAAGTTTTGCGTCAGCTTTAAGAACATTAATGAAAACGATTAAGAGTTAAAAATTAAAGCTGCATGTGTTTTTATGTGCCAACAACCACTTAAACACACCCATCAGAAGGTTTTCTCCAATCTAAAACTATGATTATAATCAAGCTGAGCTGTTATTAAAACCTGTCAGAGGTTTCTGATGAACCGCTAAGACCTTGTTAGTAACTGTAATCAAAGCTTTAAATGAAACTCTCCACCCAAACACCTGAAGAAGACAGACCCCAAAACCACCAAATCCATCCAATCAGAGTCAATCAAACAGCTGCAGAGCACATTCAGACGCTTATTTCTTCTTTACCCTCAGAAATGTTCAAGCTAAGTGGCAGAAGTGTTGGTTCACATGAGGTAAAGGCAATCTCAAACCCTTTCAAGGCACAAATAAAAAAAAAATCCAGACTAAATGTGAAGACTGGAACATCTTCAGTATATTGTCGGCTGGCCTTCAGGAAGCAGACACTAAAAGCAAATATTTGCTGCAGAAATCTTCTTTGCGAGAGTTTTTTTCTGTACCACTCTGAGGTGGGCTGTGAGTTTTTTGTCCTCTATATTTCTTTTCATTTTTGCGGCTCCCCGGCCGACCGGTCAGATTGTTGCTATGGAATGTGCTGTGGGACAAAAGGAGCGGAGATCCACAAACTCAATGACCTCCTAGAGAGGCCTCACTCCTTCTCCCTTTTCCCCTCCTTTTGCTTTTTACTTTTTTTCCACCTCCGTCCCCTTTTTCGGTGCTCGTTTTCCTCTCCTCGTTTTCTCTCTGTCAGTCTCTGCACTTTGATGTGGTGCAGGCCAGGTACTCTCGCCTGGCCTCTTTCTTCCTTCTCTTACTTAAAAACACACACAAAGCATGGCTATATTCTGCAACAACACAAGCTCGTGCATGCACACACACACTCTCACAAGTAGGAATGTGTGGGAATCTCCCTCTGGCTACCTCTGTAACCTGCATCTGAAGCTGGTGAGGGGCCAAGAAGCCAGCAGACCCAAGAGACGAAATGCAAATAGTGGAGAAGCTGGTTGGCTGCCTGACTGAGATCAAAGATCCTCTCCACATAGCTCCACTCTACTAGACATGCATGAACAACATTCGCTTCCACACACGGCTTGCATGTGTGTGTGTGTTTGTGTAGGTGTGCATTGTGTGTGTGTGTGGGCAAAAAAGCAGCAGCAGGATGGCGGGGGTAGCAGCATTCATTTCAACATGAGTTCATACTTTCAAGGAATTTGTGCTTTAGGCAAATGAGTCACGCTGAATAAATGATGGTGACCTTGGTGGAAAGCAACATGCAGGTAAATAAATAAGATCAGTCCAATCTTTTTGTTCTCTGCACAGAAATGTGTCTCTAATTAGGGCAGAAAGCTTTTAAATCTGTTCATCTGTTCCCAAAAATCCCACATCACCTGTGTTTTCTGAAGAGTAAACTATTGAACTCTGGGACAGAACACAGAGTTTACATGTTCGTCTCGTTAGATGAGTCTGTTACACTGCAAAAAGTCAAACCTTATCTTGTTTTTAACACCTCATACATCTAATACTGATGCTGTAAGTGGGTTGGTTTCTCTAGGTGATTCATAACACCTGGAATCCTCACAAATTTGAAAGAAATATTAGTAATGATACAAATTTTATTTATAAAGCACTTCATTAATAAAAAATGCTTTGCAGAATTAAAATGAACACCACACTGCAAAAACTGAAATCAGAGCAAGTGTTTGTGTCTCACTCTCAGTAAAAATTGTTTAATTTTACTTGATAAGAGCCACATTCAATTCACAAGTCCAGAAAAATGTCTCATTTTAGATATTAAAGGACAAAAATTAGGTCTTAATTGCTTCGAGCAAGTAAAAAAAGAAAAATTTGTTCGACATGATACAAGAAACTTTATTCTCACCTCATTGGCAGATTTCTTCGACTTGATACAAACTATTCAGACCTATTTTTTGTCTTTAAATAACTTGAAATGAAACATTTTTCTAGACCTGCCAGTTGACTGTCCCTCATATCAAGAATAATAAAGCAATTTTTACTAAAATTAAGAAATAATGACTTGCTTGGATTTCAGTTTTTGCAGTGGAAAAAGAAACAAAAGAGAAGACATTAGACGTGAGAAGTAAAAGAGAAATCTGATGAGGAGTAGAAGAAAATACAACAAGATACAAAAGAACCTCCACTGAATAGAAGAGAGGAAAACTTTCAAAAGATAAAACCATCAAGATTAAAACAATTAAGATGACAAAAGAGAGAGGATTTAAGGCCCTGTTGGAATAAAAGCAGTGTTTCAAAAGCATATCCATAAAAACGAGTTTGTAAAAGATGATTCAAAAGGGGGCACAGAGTCTACTATTCTGATATTTGCACATTTCTGTGAGATAGGTGTAAATTAATCAAGTAAATTGCTTTTGACATTGCTCACATATCCTGAAATTCAGCATCAACCTCAGGCGAGCGATCCTCTGTGAACGTCTGTGTGAGATACCAAGAGGAAAACTCAGCTTTTAATTGGATTTAAGTGCCTTAATTGAAAAACAGCAAACAGTGTAGATTTGTGGTGATGATAGCCTGTTAGGAGTGATGCACTCAGTGTGAACTGCTGTGAAAACACTCCACATGTGCGTGAATAATATCAACGGGGAGCAGCGTGTGTTAAAACTCTCTTTATACATTTTTTACTTTAAGGTCGTGACCTCCTGTTGAATCCAGTCCTGCATATTCTCCTGAGTCTATTCAATACTCTTATTTTCATTCACATCACTGTGTTATTTTTTATAACCCTTTCACCAGAGGAGGGCATTGCTGCTGGATTATTCATCCAAACCTTGGCTGACATTCGGTGACATTGTACTTTTTATGTTCAATACCATCTTTTATAGTCTGCGCACACAAGGTATGGTTCAGGTTAGAAATACTATGAAAATACCTCATCGTGGTGGAAAACATGAAATATTTGCAGCTTTGCTGTAATGTGTTAAAATTGTGATTCGATGTAGTATTCAAGAGTCATGGCCGTTTCTGTCTTTAAACTCTTCGTTGAAACACACTTTAAGGCAAAATGGTCAGATACTTTCACTGCGCTGAGCCGGAGAGAAATGAGTCTGTTGGAAAAATACAAAACTTTAAAGGTCAATACAAAATAAAACACAGAGTTTGGCTTTTAAACGGTGAGATCTGGCATGGAGAGGTATGTTAAGGATACAGGCTGTATTCTAACACCTGATTAATTCTTCTGGCACCCTCCATATGATATAGAGTTTATTATTATATCATGAAATAATTCAGCAGAAATAAGAGTGCCAGATTTGCCTTCTTTCATGGATCAAGTCGTGGTGATGGCAGATGGGCCAGATTGTCTCCATTCCCAGTGGCTTGTAAGATGATTTGCTTGTTGATTGAAGCATTAACCATTTCAGGTTTCTCATGACGAGGGTTTAAGATTTTATTTGAGGGCCAGGGTGTGTCCAGTCTTTGTGAAAGAGGAGGTGTTAAGCATCAAATCTAAGTTATTTATCAAATAGTTCGTCAAGCCCAGTCTTCTTTTACACACTGATGTTTCACTCTACTTTTTTTGTGCTTCCTTTAAAATCGTTTTATGTTCCAGTATTGTAAAGACACATAGATGCTCGTACACATTTGTTAGTTACTGTATTCTACATCATCATCCTCTCCTACTATGAGGACCGATTAATCACCGTGCAGAGTTTGAATTTCATGTACATCGAAGCTTTTCTGTGTGTTAGCGTGAACGAGAACACATGGGCCGCGTGGGTGTCTGCTGGCAAAGAACAGCCTCATTGCCTCTTTTACAACAAAGACAAGAAAACGCTACATTTCAGATTTGCCAGTAAGATTTCAACACCAAACTGAGCGAGTCACAGAGTCAGGCAGATTTCTGATGGATTTGTTTGTCAAATCTGGGAATCAGAGCCAGGTTTTCAGGATTCCTCTGTGAAAACTCTCAGACTTGATAGAAACGTCAGATTTCTGCAGTTTCTCTGACACTGTTTGGATTCTGTACACTTGTTCGCGCTCAGCTTTGCCGAACAGTAAGAATCACAGAACTTTGAGGGCCAAATCCTGCTTTAATCCTCTTTTATTGGACCTCCTGCTCGTGGAGAAAGACATGGTGTTGAACTTTCATATGCTTGTGTCCCTGGAGAGGATGGACAAACACGGATTCGAACAGTCTGCGTTCTGACACACACACACACACACGAGCAGCAACACACTCACTCACATCCTGGCTATTGAGTGCAAAGTGAATCATCGTTCCAGACAATATCTTTGTCAAACACGCCGGCCTTGACGGATAGACATCGGCAGATTCGTAGAGCCATGGCAACAGTCAAGTGTGAATCCCGCTGATGAGAAGAGTGTGTTTGTGCTTTGCAGAAAATTGGTTGGTTAATTCCTGCACAGAGTGTGCTGCAATCGCTGAGAAAAAGCTGCCAACGCAATGCAGATAGAGAAATTAAATTCCAATATAACAGCAATTCATTATCCAGGCACAAAGAGAATTTACAATGAGGGAAAACAGTCCACTCTTGTTGTTTAGAGAGAGTATAATCCTGCTTAAACTGGACAGAAATGTGATTATTCTTCATTTTTTACAACACTCCGCTAAAAGTGACCAAGAAAGTTTTATTTGAATCCGACTCAAGTCATCCATTCCTCACTTCTCCTGTTTATTCGCATTGAAATCAGATAAATTTAGGATGCTAATTCCAACAACGACGAAACCTGAGTCACAGAAGCCTTCGAGAGCAGAAACTCTGAACAGCGCCGAGCGTTTTATCAAAATATCAAAGACTATGTAAAATAGGGCGAAATGTAATAAAGTGGCACACACATACACGCACAAGCACACACTCACTCAGGACAAGAGTCAACAAAAGCTGAGCGTGGGAGGAAGTGGTGAAGAGGAGGAAAAAGCAGGAGGAGGAGGAGGAGGGGGAGGCAGGTGATGAAGAAGAAAGGCTGCTCGACTGTTTTCAGATTAGGTTTGAAACTGAGGTGCAGGGAGAGTCTGTGATATCAGATTTATCCTGCAAAAGAAGGAAAGTTAGGAGGGAGAAGTATCTGAATCTGGTGATAAATCAGAGCATTTCTGCAAAGATCAACATTCCTGATTGCTCTCATTATCATTTGCATATTAAAGAGCATTTACTTAATGTCACAGCTCAACATTTTTCTCTCACTGCGCTGTTCTCGGTTTATTTAAGGACCCTATCCACCACATGAACATAGATTAAAGATTTAATATGAAGTAAAAAAACTTTACGCTGAAAATTAAAAGCTCTAATTATTCCCTCCCTTGGCCCATTTCCTGTAAACTTTGCTAATTGCACTCCGTCCCCCGCTGCTTACGTCACATGTTTTAGCTCTAATGAAGAGGGAACAAACACTGAAGGTGATTTTTTAGCTCGCTCCGTTTGATCACACTCAAAAATCATGAGGTGTGTTCGCACAGGGACCGAACACCTGATGATTTCTTTTTTGCATTTGTAGACCTCTTGAAAATTGGCGTCGGAGCTTTAAAAATTAGAGAGGTCTCCACTCTCTTCTCGGAGCATCTCATTTGTTGACGGTTGTTCAATTCTCATCTCTAATTAACACCACTAAATGAAAAATTCATCAAATCCTGGCTGTGCAGAGCCATTTTCAAAGAGTGCATTTAGCTGTCGAGTAAAGTCAAATCTGCACGAGTCACGACTCATAAATACATGTGTGTGTGTGTGGGTACACACTTAAAAAACTCTCCCTCCTGTTGATCAACCCACCTGTGTGTGTGTGTGTTTATGATAGAGTGAGAACAGCAGAGAGCAGTTTTTAAAGACAGTGGAAACTGAGGATAATTTGCTGTCGCTTTGACTTAGACGTGCTGTAATGAGAAATAAAAGGATGTGATGATGATAAAGAAGACAGAGAGAGGGAGGGAAGGATGAGAGAAAAGAGCAAATAGGAGCCAAACCTGTGAAGAGATCAACAGTGCTATGAATAAACATGCCAGCCCACGCTTAATGCTCTCTTTACCTCTGTTAAAAACACAGGAACATATCAGAACATGCAGGAAACGTTCTCTTCCTGCTTCTCTGTCACTAATTCTCTTGCATGCAAAAATACATGTTTCAATAACAGCTGCAAGCAAGGTTGAAATATCAAATCTATCTCTCTCGTTTCCAAGATTATTTTCAATTCTGAGCCAAAGAGAAAAAAAAAAAATCGATGAAGCGCTCGGGCTGCTATTGAATTATTTTTTCCTGCTTTATCGAACTTACGGGGTCATGACATGTGCTTCCTCTTCTTTGTTGAGTATGGAGGTCAAACAGTGAGGAGTTTGGCTTTCAAGATGTAAATACACACACACGCACACACACACACACACACACACATGCTTCCCTGTATAAAAAGTAGGATCTTCTTCCATCAAGCGCTGCTGTTGCTACAGCAACGGCTAGAGAGCAGTCAGAGGTGGGTGGTGATGCCCGGCAGCGATCCGTCTGGAGGGCTCTCATTGGCCTCTCCACCGTTCCCCACAATCCTTTGCGGTGATCCTGCTCTGTTCGAACCCCCCCCCCCTTCTTGCTGGATCAACCCCCCCTTTCTGCCTGAATGTGACCTGAAGAGGAGGTCAAAGAAGAGGCAGGAAATAATGTTCCTCAGAGTCTAGTTTCACATGATGTGTGTGACAGGATGGATGGAACAGATGTAGAGCCAGTTTGAAAAGGATGTGAATCTGAAGATTTGCTTTAGAGGTGAACAGATTGTTAATCCTGAGAGGAAACAGGAACAGAATCTGTCAGAGACATGTTTCTCCGGCCTCCGAAAACCATTCAATTCAGGTTTGATGTGTAGTTGGTTTATCACTTCCAGTGTCTTCAATTTGTTCGAGGTTTCATCTGCTTCTGCATCCTAAATGCAGCTCCACGAAAGGGCCACAAACTCATCATAATCAGCTTTTTCACCCCAGTAAATCTCAATGATTGCTGCCACAGCGTCTGGTTGTGGTGGTTCTCTTGGATATTACAGTATGCAGACTAATCAAAGGAAACTCATCACTTCTCACCGCTGAGGTTTTTCTCCTGAACCGAGCCCTTTCCTGTGTTTTTATTTCATTCAGTATTGCGCGGCTGTCCACATTCCCCAAAGTAATTTAGTTCCTGTCTTGTTGTGGGTCTGCAGAAGGATATTTCTCCCTCTTTATACGGCTGAGGAACACATGCTTCAGCTTATTGTGCTGTGCTGTTTGAGCCTGCATATTGTGCTCCTCAGGTGAAGACGCCAGGAAACAAATTCCAACTTATACTTTATTCAATCTACCGTCTCAAGTGAATTCCAAGGTGAGCCGAGCAGAGAGGTTTTTTCTTGAATGTATTTTGGTTCTGCTCTGGTTTCCCACGGCGGGGTGGTCGCCTGGTGTCCAGTTTCAGGTAGCTCGGCTGTTCCCAGAACGTGAGCGGACAGGAGCGCCGGGAGCCATACCGGGACACTCGGGGATCAGTCGGATTCCCGGCATTCCTCGCATAGTCCCTTTGAGGGGGAAAGCAAATAGAGAGGGGGTTTAACAGCCCCCCTCTCAGGAGGGAAACACAGAGCTGGTATCAGGGCTTATCACAAGATAACAGCAGTGCCATGCAGGGCTGGGGTCGCTCTCTTTAAATCACTTACTGCAGCTCAAGTGTTCACACTTACAACAATTCAGATCAAGCCTGAACTGACACATGCAAGAAGTTCTGTTGGAGACACTATTGATTTGTCACACCTCCAAATTCAACCAGACAATGAAGTCTCCGTTCTCATCCTGTGGAGCAGGGTGACCAGGGAGACCTCGCTGATGTGTAGGTGGTCACATAAAAGAGAAGTTAGTCTCAGATTCCTTAAGTCTCCACAACTTTATCTCAAAAAAAGAAGAGGCCCAGAGAGTTTGCTGCTGTTGTCGCTCAACTGTCGCCCCAGAAAAGAGATGCGCATTATCTTACCAGCTGTGTGAACTCATTAAAGCATCGTAATGGTATGAAAAGCAAATCAGCAGAAAGTTCACATCTAACTTAAAGTGAGGAACACGGTACAGTGTGGATGACTTCATAGCATCGATGCAATCAGAGCCGATTGTGCTGCCCACGAGCAGTCAGAAGGCGAGGACTCATCAGCTGAGTCACAATGTGGGCTATTTCAATGTGGAATTTAAAGAGGCTTTGTTGGAAAACATGCTTCGTCCCAGCAGATTATGACACCTTCACCGCTTTGAATGGAGATAATTGAGAGCATCGATGTACAGGAGTAGATATTGTAACATACAGTATAGACGTTGGGTTTCAAATATGATTTCCGGAGAGTTTCCACTCCACTCAAACTTTTTCAACCTAAGAAAAACACATCCTCCGCCCACGCTGTTTGATCGACATGTGATCTCTTGTAAGTGCAACGCAAACACAGAGAGACGAGCGAGCACCGAGTGCCAGACAGAACAAATACAGCAAATAAACACAAATAAGGAAGGGAGGCTTTTACACAGGGTTACACCAACAAGACTTTTAACCTTCATGATGGACGAGTGAAAAGTCCAGCTTCACAAGTTAAAGACTTTTTATCCTCAAGGTTTTGACTTCAAACTTAAAAAGACTGAGCTTAATTCATTCTCTCTCTCTCTCTCTCTCTGTGCAGAGTTTTCCCCAGCTGGTATTTTTCTGTCACATGTTGCATGTGACAGCACACAGGATGACTCAAGTATGTTTGTGTGTTTGTGCATACCACACACCTCATACCAATTATAAAATCTGCAGCACAAAACTGCTCATCACATTAATGTGAATGCAGGCTGTAGCTTTTACATCTGTCATCCAGTCTGTCTTTTTCTGCACTACATTAGTTTTGTTTGTGGGAGATAGTTTGTGAAGGAAACTCAGTGGAAAGTTAAAATCTACAGAATCCTCCTCTCAGAAATGATCATTCCTGAAGAAGAGAGTTGATCTGGTCTCTGCTGCCACCTTGTTGAGGGAAAAGTGAATCACAGACGTTTGTTTTTCCTCTGCCAAGGTTGTTACTGTGCAGTTTGAAGCCTGAAGCACTCAGACTGAGAGCAAACACTCTGTGCAAATAATTAACTGTTTGCTCTTCTCTGCTTTTGGAAACACTCGAGAGGAGTTTGCCAAAGAGAGGAGGGAGGATTGTGTGCAGAAGCATGAAGGGAATCTCAGATTGTCTAAAACAGGATGCAGCTTTATCTTATCTTTAGATCCCTGTGTGGATGAAGGAGAACAGCAAAGAGCGAGGTAAAGGTTTGTTGATTTGCTCAATTTAAACCACTTACTGGATAAAACAGGAGCTTTTAAAGGCTCGGGTGCAGACTCGATGATCTGCCTCCATCTAGTGTCAAAAGAGCAAATGTTAGAGGAGAAATTGAAGAGTTCTGTGTGTTAAAGCAGGTTTGTTTCACTACCACATGAGGGCAGTGTACTTCTTCACAAACAAAATCCTCCTTTCTCATTCTGCTCTGAGGAAGAGGGGACTGACACACTGTGATTACCATCTCACAGGTTGGTTTATTTAACTCTCCTGTAGATACCTTTGGAAAATTAACTCTGAATTAATGTAATTACTTGCAGAAATCACAGTTTTTAAAGGTCATAATCAAGGCTTGAGATGCATCGCAGCAGGCGTTTGAAGTCTCAATCCAGGAGGATTTTCAGTCCCCAGTGTTTACGCTAACACAGCCTGATGTGGCTGCCATGTTAAGTCCCCCGTCTCTCCTCTAATTGCACATCTCAGATGTCAGGGTGCCATCCTTTTGAGCCCAAACCGAAGCGGTCCAGCTTCTGATTTTATCACCAAGAGGCTGCAGCTAATCCTCGTTTCAGTACAGAACACTTAATTTCTTACTTTCATGCATCAGCATTTGGAGACGGTTCCTGCTGTTGCATCCAGCAGGGATTGAAAACGTGAGGTATTTCTTTCGCTGAGAGTGTGTTTATCAGCTCTGAACATGAAGAGTGACAATTTATCCAAGCTGAGGAGTTGTTTTCCTTCAGATGGATGTTTTTCTCAGAGTGGAGTTTGGGTTAACAAGCCCGTTAACTCTTCTAAGAGAAGAAATTGCACATGAGTATGCATTGGTTGCATCCCAAAAAAGCAATCCATTTCCAGAGCAGGCCGTCATTTTGGTGCCAAAGCAGGCTTTTTGCGACTCAGCCGCACGAAGCCTGCAGCTTTGTTGTCATATTTCTTGTTTTGATTCTTATTCTTTGTGTCATTTTCGCAGACGCGGGGACTCAGACTGACAGCTGCTGCATGAAGACAAGAAAGGGCGGTAGGTCGGCAGGTGGGTAAAACACAAGCAAGCCCAGTGTAATTGAAGGTTTTATCACTGCATTGGCAGATAATTATCCACATTAAGCAATTTAAAGGTTAATTTTTTGCAAAAACATTGGGAATGTCTTCTTTCTTGCTCCTCCTTAGTTTTAACATTTGTACACATTATTGTTTATGAATGCTTATCCAGAACTCTGGACCCATTTGTGTGTTTTTGTGAGGGGTCATGTGATCTCGCCTCACTGTTTCAGGCTCACACTTAAACATCTGTGCAGTTTTAGGGTCAGGCCTGTGTTTGAGATGAACCATGGGAGAAAAATGAGCTGGATGTAGGGAGGGGAAGGCTTGTTAGGGTGCTGTGTGTGTTTGTATATTTGTCACAGTCTTACCTCTTATCGACCCTCAAGACCATAGTTTTGACGTCTCTGAACTGTCCTGAAATCCTTGAATATGCTTGATTGTGTGCAACTGAGCCCAATATTTCACTCTTGATCACTTTTTACCACCTTTGATAAAACAGAACTCGACCTTTTCATTGGAGAAGTTAGTTTCTGTGGTCAGATAACCAAGATTTAGGAGTGTATGAGTAAAAATCAGGGATGAAATCTTTTGTAGGACTCTGAATGTTGAAGAGAAGAACGGGATCATGTTGCTAAGAGGTTTTGAAGGGAGGACAGCAGCGGCGAGCGTTCGCTCCGAGGTCACTAACAGTCAGGATGAGATGTTCTCTCCTCCGAAGTAGGGAACTGGGTCAGAGCGACTCGTCCTTGTTCCTCTTCTGCACCCCTCGAAGGAAAACTTGATGCAGAGAGAGATAAAGCCGGAGCAAACAGTCTACAGTTACACGTCAGCTCAGGCTCTTTAATTGGTGTGAACAAAACACCCGTCTCCCCCCCTCCTTCTCCTTCTCCTCTTCCTCCTTCTCCTCGTTTCTGTCTGGCGGCTCATCATTCTTTGCATGGATCAGGCTTCAGCTCCATTATGGAGGCTTCAGACAGGTATAATCCAGTTAGAGAGACACAGAGTGCACAGGTACAAAGCCTCAGGCTGCATTTCTCTGGAGATGAGTTCTCTCATTTTCTTCTTCTTGAGGATGTGATTTACAACCGCAGAGATATATTTCACTTTCATAGTTGTTTATGATGTTTTTAATGTATTTTCAGATGCTAATATGAATCCTGAAGAGTAATATGTTGTCCTGGTGCGACTTAGTGTGACTAACAGCCTGCTTGTGTAACACATCAAGACTCTTTACGGACTTGGAAAGTTGCTCTCAAACCAGTTAAATCTTCACTTTTGTCGTTAATGACCGCACATAAAAACAAAATCTGTGTAGTCTCTTAACATTTATATTAATACCTCATAACCTCCTCAAATTTAAGTGGCAGTGATGTTTGAAAACTGGCCACCCACTGCTCAATTTCATTCATCAAGTGTGATGAGTCATTGAGGTTTATGGTTTGTTTCAATGAGTCAGGCGTTTTCTGCACTCTGTGGCTTTCTGAGGAGAAGAAGTTTGCAGACGGCTTAATAAATTAAAATCAAAACAATAAACAAGAGGTGTTACTGAGGAGCTACAGAAGCTAATGATAGCATGCGATCACGGTGCTGTTTCAAAACAAAGCCATCATCACTTTTGGCTGAGAAATCAGGTGGAAATCCTCTTGGAGCCAAGAAAACATGCACTGTCACCAGATCTGGGGATTTATGGGAAATTTTGTCTTATTTTTCAGAAACACTGGCACTCTTTCTGCTTCTGAGGAGAAAAGATGGTTCAATTTTCCCCACTTACGGAAATCTAACCTAAGCATTGCTTTTAATTAGACAATGACACAGTGCTGTGTAAAAAACGCAACATGTTGCACATTTAACGCAGCTTGTGGCAAATTCTGTTAGCAACCGTGACTCATTTGAGGCATTAAGAGCGTCACAGTCGTAGTAACACTAAAGCCTCGCTGCATAGCCTCTATGGAAAGTTCACGTTGGGAATTTCCACTCAGGACCGAGTGGATGGAGTACAAGCTTGGCGCTCGGCCTCCTGGTGCGGTTTTTGCTCTTTAAGCAGCCGTGCCCGCATAACTGACCTACAAATGTGTGTGAAATTTACACATGCTGAATGTGACCTGCTGCAGGAGATGGAAATGTGGGGCTGGCCACACTTAGAGACATCATAAAGGATACTCTATTCTGCCGGGTGAAACTCAAGCAGCAGTGACAAGTAGCATGTGAGGCTTTCGGTTGAGGTTGAGTCGATAAATACGAACAGTGAGGGCCAATTTCTGACCACATGTTTACCATTATTAGATTTTAAATACAGTTTGGATTTGTCCAGTATCCAAACACTGTACAAAGAGGAGCTGTGGAAGACCCAAGCTGTGTGTTTATGAGTCAATAAGTGTGTTTATGGAGAGCAAATATCTTTCAACACCCATCTTGTCCGTTTTGGGAGATACCTTCAAATAATCAATCGTCTGTGTCCTCTTGCAAATATGATCTGAAGACCACTGTATAGACTTGTCTTTGTAGCAGATTTGTGTGTGCTGGTTCCAGTGGCAGCTTCCTCCCAGAAACCCAACTTTCCTGTTCCTCGAACAAAATGACCATAACTCAAACGCTCTCTTTGACTAACAGAGGGACACTGTTGTCCTCGGTGTAGGGTTTAGGAAACCAGGGTCTCGGTCTTTGGCAGCAGGGTTCACCTATTTCTGCTTGGCTGTCCTCTGGAGAGGAAGACACTGGTGACTTTCCAGCCTGAAATGAGCACGAGCGAGGCGTTGAGCTCCCACTGTGCGACAACGTCAGTCCGACCAAAGTCAACAAGGCCTGCTGTGTGAGTGTAACTAAAGACTGCGACTCCTGTGTGACCACACAATGCCCAGAATAGACCATCATGCTTATAATGGCTTCATTCATTCACTCAAACACGCGTCCACATGCTTTCACTTTGTTTTGACCTGATTTGAGCTCCACATTCGCCGTGTTGGGGAAATTTAGAAAACTTTCCTGCAAATACTTTACTGATTGTTGAAACTTCTCTGGCGCTCGTGGTGTTATTCTGTGAGGAAAAGTTCACCCATATGGCAGCTCACCAGCTAAAACAAACCTGAAAGCCCACACACACATGCACACACACACAGTCACACACAGATGTATAGGTACGGGTACAAACAGGGCAGTTCAGATTCAAAGTGACAGGCAGGAGAACTTTCTCCCGCTGCACACCTCATAGAAATGAAATACATTCATTACAGCGTGGCCTCAGCTAACTCGGTATGCATGCTTGCACGTGCTTGTGAGTGTTTGTATGCGTATGTCCAATGATGATGTATCGTCCTGCACTTTCCAAGCATATGGCAAGCCGCGGCAATTAGGCAAACACACATTTGCAGCATCGCCAGAGGGGGAAGCTATGAGTCAGCTGTCAAACCTGCAAGAAGATGAACGCACACCGAAAGCGTCTGCACTGTTTTCTTCTCGATTTGTGCGGCAGGACGGTTTTTGTTGTGAAGCTTTTTGGTTTATGTCGTTGAATTCCTCCTAACCGCTTTTCCTCGTCTTGTTTTCGCTCTTTTCCACCTCATTTCACACACTGACAGGCGCCCGTGTGCTGAGATGAGATGGCGAGAAAGTGTGGCTGGATGGTGGTTGAGTTCTGAGTGCGTGTGAGTTAATTCACGTGCATTTCTGTGAGTTTGTGATGCAGTTGCACCTGTATGCTTAGCTCATAAGTGTTAGCCTACACTCTATGGTGGTAGCGCACATTGGAAGCACTTTGATGATATTTTAAATCCATCGGACGTATTTTTCTTCTGGATCCTGGAAAAGCAGAGTTTTTTCTCTCTGTAAAGATGTATGTGTGTGGGGAAAGCCATTACAGCACCATTCTGGACGACCTCCTTTCATGTTTGCCTGGAAAAGTCTAAAAAAAACCTCCAACACAAACAGAGTTGTCAGTTCTTTTTGATGAATCAAAAAAGGACTACGAATGATTCAGAGGGTATAAAAATATTCCACAGCATCAGCAATACTTCAGTCCCTTTAGATCATCGCTAAGTTAAATCAGTGGTTGGTTTGAAGTCTGCTTTCATTGTTCTGATGTTATCAACGACAAGCCTGACACACTTGGCTGTGAGACGACCCACTGCAAAGAATTAGATCTCCTATTACTAACAGATGCTAATCAGCAACCTTGAAAACACTCGCTCCCATCTAAGACAATCAGACTTTGACATTGTTCAGACAAACCATGCTTATTTTTATTGAATTTGGCTTCTCTAGTTTTCCATATTTGCAACTGGAGCTCAAAATCAGGCCATATTTTGAAAGATTAATCTGCTTTTCCCCCTTTCCTTAAAAACTCCTAACCTCAATCTTTTAAAACTTCTCTCTAGCTGCCAGATTATTGTGTAATTTGATCGGTTTAAGAGGCTAGTTAGTTCATAAGTCGACGTTTTAAACCAGCGCTCGGTGTGTGGCCTCCTGTGTGTGTACGTATTTGTCGATTTTGTCCACTCACGTGCACAAAGCGCCGGAGATCCTGAAGCACTGTAGCTTTGTTTGTGCAGACGTGGCCCCCAACCACCTCCGAAAAACTGTCCAGCTGCTTCACACTAACTCACATCTGGGACGAGTCTGGCGGCGGTTGAGATGTGAGCACGTGCACACACGGGCTCCCACACTCACACACACACACACACACAGTAAATCCTCCTACACATCCATACATACAGGAGACATTTCCACTCTCCCCCTGAATATGCCTGCCTCAGCGATGTACATTTGTTTTCGTTCCGCGGCCTTGTTGTGGCCTGTGACCTCCTTTTTTTTTCCAATTCTGTAAAATATGAACAGGTTTCGAGGAAGCGTGGGGAAACTTTCCCACCGGAATGAGGGTACATAAACACACCAGTCTTTACCCTATCCACCTATACAGCTCCATCACTGTTTGCTCCACTGAGGCTGACCCACTTGGCAGAGGCTCAGCCGTGTGGAGCTGGATTAACACATACACACTTACCACAGGCCGCTGTGAGGCACCGTATAGAAGATGTTGTGTTGTTTAAACACACAGCCTTTGAAATCTCTTTGTACAAAAACTTTAAATGAAGCATTCAAAGTGAAAAAGGGAGAGTTTTGGGAGCCAAAACAGCAGCTTCAGTACTATTAAGAGTGAAGAAATGCTTGAGTGTTTTCCGTGGAGCCAAAACACACACTGGAGTGCCCTCTTGTGACCTACAATGTGCTTAAGTGCCTTCTTTGGAGTCAAAACACACACTGAAGTGCACTCTTGGAAACTTTTTCTTTTTGCCCCTGCCCTCCAGAACGTCTGTGCATGCCACCAGGCTTAAACAATTATATCACTCATCCTATTTTTTAGGACACTGGGTCAATGTGTCCTTGTTTTTGTCCTACTTTTAAATTTGCCTCTGATGAGCCAAAACATGTCCCGGTGATGAAAAGCTAAAGATTTTTGCACCAAGGAGAATTCCTGATTTTAAAGAAAGCCCTGATGTAAATCACTTATGTCATATGATAATTTGGAGCAGAGCTTGTAATTCCAGCTGCTTTAAAAACAGCTCAGAGCCTGTTGTTGACGAACAAACCCGTCGAGTCAGCGCTGCTCTGCTGTCTGAGTCTGGTCATCTGATACTGTTTGACTCTTCTGTTGATACGGCAACATTAGTCATTTCAATTCAGGGGATTTACATACAGACTTATCTTGATCTATTTGTCTGAAACCATATAAATACGGATCTCTCACCCTGAGGGGATGAGCTCAGCAGAATCAGCAGCTCATAAACAAGCCACAGGCAAAACAAATCAACCACATGCACACGGACACGCAAAAGAGGTTGATTTGCATCCTGTCGGCCTGAGAAATCAACTGTGGCCGGCTAATTTTGCCAGATCAAGATGCTTCAAGGTGTTGTTGGAGCTGTTTGACGTTTGGTGATGAAAAGAGACACTGACGCAGCGTTTTGTGGGGCTCAAAAAACCACACGGTGATTCAGTTTCTCCTCGTTCGGTGAGGGAAACACGAGTTTGATGATAGCAGAACATCTGCTGATAAAATATACAACCCAGAAGTTAGAGGAAAACAGATTTTCTCCTGATGCGGACATTGATGGACGGTGCTTTGGAGCAGAAATGTTCCTGTCTTGTCACGCCTGATGTCAAACTTGATGAAAGTGATGATACACATCATGTTGATGGATGGTGAAGTCACAGTGTTGGGCAACTTGGGTGAAAGTTAGAGCAGAGTCAGCAGAGATGAAAGAGTGACTTCAGAGCAGGGTTTGAAATGTTCATTTGATACACTGCAGAGCTGTTGTTGGGCTGTGAGTGAAAAATGAGACGTGCGTGATGACTCAGACTGTGTTTGGGTCACTTCAGGCGCAGCTCTCGCGATCCAGGGGTGAACACAGGGAGTGAGTTACCAAGTCTTTTGTTGTTCTTTAACATTCAGACTCTTTCGTTTTGTGTTTTTGAAACGGCATGTCCTGTACGAGTTTTATCGCCAGTGTTTCTGTTTTGTACTTAGAGCTTCTGTCCGTGCCAGTGTTCACTCAACTGTGTTTTGTTTATGTTCACTTCTCAACCCTGCACTCGAGGAACTCCTCATCTTCTCCCCCCTGAGTAATCCGAGCCCTCTGTGGCAAAAAATAATCAAGCACAATCAAAACGTGACCTACTTCTCTCCCACCACCGAGGAGACGAGAAGCACAGACGTGTAGTAAGCATCCTTCATCCTTCGCCGTGTCACCTGCACGGGCTCGCCATGTAAAGCCCTGCTGCATCCACACTCACGTAGTCTCACATTCCCTCCTCCTGGCCTCACAGGACTCCCACCTCTCGGCGGCCTCAGGTCACAGCTCATTTGCAGAGGCCATCTGTGTTTCCCACTCTGCAGTGTTTGGCTCAGCCTGCTCACGTGCCCCCCCCCTACACACACACACATCCACTCATACTTACTCAGGCTGGAGTGATAGCTCTGATTTTCATGAGGACAGATGTCACTTTTTTTGATTTGGCGTCATTTCTCTCGTGATCTTTATCTGTCTGCTGATAAATCACTCTGGTCAGCCTGTAAGAGGTTAATTTGATGCTGAGGAACATTGATGACTATAATTTAGCCCAGGTTTGCCTCCCACATAAGATTATTGTTGAGCAGCGTGTCAGTACACTGCCATCTCTGTAGGAGTCTGACGCTTAAAACTAATCAAAAACCATAAAAAACCCTGCAGAGGTCTCTCTTGAGGAGTGATTCAGTTGCACGTAGGAGGTTTTGGAAATGATCAGCCTCGAAATCTGTCATAGACCTGAACACGCTAATCCATTTCTATCAGTGTTAAGAGCCAAAGACAGGCTAAGATGACATATGGGTTTAACATAACATCAGCCGCTCTGTCTTTTATAGGCCAGCACATCAGGTCAAAACGTGAGCTGATGTTTTCCAGAAGCTACCGAGGGTAGAAGACTCTCCCGGTGACTCATCACCTGTCGGCGGCGTCAGCCTCACACAGACAATCAGGCTGCACACGTCCCGGGGTTTAAGATATTACGACCCCGCTCTTTTTCCCTACGCGACGTGAACTAGCTAAAGAGGAGCTGTCACTGTCTGGATGAGCACAGAGGCCGTTAGCAGCGCGGGTCACTGCGGGGAAAGGCCGTCTGCAAAGCCAATTAGCCTCTCAGCGCTCCATAAAAACAGACAGAGCCTGCAGCTCGGGGGAAAACTTTCCTGGCTTCAGCGTCCACGTGGTGGAGATTTTCCAATAGTTTGGAGTGAGGGGCTGCTGAAAAAAACATGAAACCTTACCCCTTCGCTCTCCAAATATCAGCCCTGGTGAGGAAAACAAACGTGAGCAGATCTGTGTTTGAAGCAATGTTTGGTGACACATAATCTCTCTCTGACAGGAAAATTACCCAGTGAAGGCTGCATGTGCTTATTCTGTGTACCAGCAGGGAAATATGGAGCGGCTCTGCAGGGAGCTGACAACACCTGTCAGAGAGGAGGTTAACAATAGAGTGTGTGTTTTTATTTTGGTGATAAACACACAACAGTGCAGGTTGAGGAGCAGCAGAGCGTCTGCAGGGTGGCACGCTTTCCTGAGACAAAGATGACAAAGAGAAAACAAAGCCAGGTTGCCTGAGAGACTTTTGCCCACCCACACACTGACCCACAAGCACAGATACCACCTACAGTACTTACTCACTGTCCCACGCACACACACACACGCATAGAAGCTTTGACACACATGGAGACCCGGTGATGTTTTGACAACAATCTCTGTGTGATTTACAGGGCATGGAACAGACTTTTGCCCTCTTTCTTTCCCTCTCCGTGTGTCAGTTCGTGTCTCATGGAGCACACACACACACTCGGTTTCTCTCAGGTGATACAGATCACTGTGCTTAATGTGTCACGCTTGACTTCAGCCTCAGGCTCCAGGGCTGCAGAGAGAGAGAGAGAGAGCAGGAGGTTTTCCCACACAACCGCCCAGGTTTGAGCTTTTACATGCTTGCTCTGCTTGATGAAAAACATGAGGCGAATTATCTCCATCACCTGCAGGACGCTGAGACACCAGAAGAAGAAAGACTCTCTGAAAACTCAGTGCATTGTTATAATCAAAGTAAGAGTCTTCAGGCGTGCATGACTTAATGGGCCACCCAAGGGTGTTAAGATTGCCCCAGAACCTGCATGCCCCTTTGGGTCATCCGGTGCAGCCCTGCTGGAGATCCCTTTCCCCCTGCAGCCCCAGTCTAAACCCCTGCAACAGACCTGCCAGAGATCCCCTCTCAGAGCCAGATGAAAGTCTGCTACCGGTGAGTAAGTAGGCCATAAAACCGCGGGGAGGAGGGGGAAAGGGAAAGGGCTTTGCTTTCCTGTGCCAAAATACAACCAGCCTGCCTCACCCCCCCATGCCTCCATTGTCCACACACCCTGTGCATCCTCCCCTCCGCCCCAGACAAATGGGTCAGGAAGTCACCTGATGACGGGGCACACCTCTGGAGTCCGGGGCGTTTGGTCGATAACACAGGAAGACGAGGAGATCATGATAGTTAGTACAGCGAGGTGTTGGCGGGGTGTCACCTTAATTACCCTCCATCATCACCCGGCGCAGGAGGGCTCCGGCCTTTTGACTGAGCGATTGAATAAAGATGTGCGTGTGCGAGGCGTGTGGGAGCCAGAGAGGAAGCTCTGAACAGCTGTTCCTCTCATCGCCTTTAACTGACACGGAGAAGCAACCTCCCTCTCTCTCTCCTTCCTTTCATGTTAGGGACTCTTCTCCTTTCTTACTCCTCCGTGATCTCTGACCTACTGTCCAGTCGAGTAAAGGATATTCTTGATGAATCCTGTGTGTAGAAGCCTGCATTTAGGGAGTGTGTGTGTGTGTGTATCCTGTATCAGGACTCCAGGGATAATTACAGCACTGTTGATTTCCTGTCACAGATTCAGGTTTTGAGTTACACCACACAGACGACCTGAGAGCCCCTGTTTTGCACTCTATGCCACCTGAGAGGACTCCTTTAGTGAATCTAAACCCGGTCTGTACGTACACTTTTCTTCTCCTTCAAGTCCAGATGCAGTCTTTAATGAATTTGCAGGAAATAAAAAGCTCTGCCAGAGACGCAATCACCGTGGGCTGTGATTTGTATTAGTGAAATGCTGAGGCTGCAGCCCTGCCATCCTGTTACAGTTCATCTCCATTTATCATCCAATGAGACACTTTGCAGAGTCAGGTGAGCAGCGTTGAGTAACACACGCTTTTACGTCAGCTTCCCGGCTCTTGCGGTGCCATAGTTTCCTGGTGCCACTTTCTCTGACATCATTTACTGCACCAGGCGCACTCTGGGAGCAGATGGTAAGAGTTTGGAGCTGGAATAAAGGCCTCTGTCAAGTTGGAGGAGCGTAAACAGTGTTTGAGCAGCGAGAAAAGATAACTCGTCAGGTTATTCATCACTCTTGAATTTACAGGTCATGGTAATCTGAGTCCTGAGGTTTTATCTCCAGCTTGTTCAAACTGATCTGGACATGTCTTTCTCTTTTCAAACAGCCTGATTTCAGGATTTCACCCCACATCACTGTGCTGTTGAGGTAAAACTCAGACTAATGCTCCATCTCTGCTGCCCACTAAGTTCTTGTTATTGTCAACAAAGATGTGAATTTGGGGGTTTGACTCCCTTGAGCTCCATTGTTGAGCAGTCGTGTAGATAAGTAACATATGGAAGTTAGTATCACATATCTTCTTGTATGAGCCCTGTTCCTATATCAAGATTCTGTGTGCGGCTGTTTCCAGTGCCGCACAGCCAAACCGAGCATTGACAGGAGAACAAAACGTTCTGCAAACCTCTCATTGCAGCACATGAGCACCCCGAAGCTGGAGAAACGTTACGGCTGCGACGTGAAGAGCTATTTTCCTTCAACTTCTTAGCATGCTCTGACCCCTGATGAAGAGAAAGTTTGGTGATTCAGACTCATAAAGGAAAAGTTAGCGTCTCATAAATGAGTTTGCACGACTCTGGAGGACACAGATTTGAATCCCTGTCCACTTACTGAGAGAAAACGCCACTCAGCGCCATGTTTATACAAATCATACCAATAAAAAATGTGCTTTTATAATTCAGGGCGTTCTTGCGCTTCAACCACTCCAGTTTGGAATTTCTTATAAACACTTCTTCACATGCCTTTGAAATAACTTTCCCACTGTTTCCAAGGCCATTAAAAGAAGTGCCAAACTTTTCCTCTCAGATAAAGTCTGAAAGTTTTACAGTTTCCAAAAAGCAGAGACATCTCAGATGTTGCACTTTTCAGACTTTTTTTTGGAGCGGAAGCCTTTTCATCTCTGGACTTCTGCTGTCTGCTCTGAGAGCATTGATCAGCCTGAGTGAGCTTTTATCCAAACAGAAGTTTGACCTCTTTTTAGAGACTCAGGGTTTCTGCCTGCTGCTGTGGACTGAGAGCTAAACTGTAGATCACAGGGCCTTTCAACACCCTCAGTGGGGATTGTGAGGAGCCCTGTTGGGTTAAATTTGGCTCTCTTTCACTCTGGTGTCCTGACTTCAGTGTTGTTGATTCCAGTTAGGAAGGATAACGCTGAGAGCTCATACTGTCGGACAGCATGGTTAATGAGACTACCTCTGAGCTGATGCTCTAAAATTTTTCCCAAGACCTTGAAATAAAAGGTACACTTCGTCATCTCATTACATCTCTTGTACTGAACGTCTTCCTCGAACACACCCTGACTTCCTTCCACACCTTCCTCACATGTGAATGAGCAGCTGTGACCTCACCTCGTGATGCAGGAGACTTGTTGTTCTGGGACGACCAGGTGGGACCATAAAAAGCTTTGCAGATGTTGGGCGTCAGGTGGAGGCCCGCTGACCTCTGCTATTCCCGACATCGCCGTGACCAGTTGTGTAAGGGCAAGGGTGTGTCCCAGCAACCGGGAAATGAAATTTTACGTGGAGGACGTAAAACCTATGGGAGGTAGGTCAGGAAGCCCATCACAATGGCTGGGAATATGCGCAGGAAATACACGCCGTGACTCAGCGAAATGAGCTACGGTTGATGTGAACAGCTCCAGTTTCAATAACACAGTGAGGGTCATTCAGATTATGGTGGAGTCTATCTTTCATAAGGAAACTGCATCTCATTTGATAAGCTTATCTGCCTTATAAATGCCTTTTTAAGGCAGCATTGCTCAAATGACTCGTACTTTGATTCCCAAGACTTCAAAGTAAAAGTTGGAGGTCCTCCGAGTTTCAGCCGCAGACTTCAGAGCTGCAGAGCTTAGGTGCATGAAAGATGATCCATTTGATGTAAGAGATTTGGTTAGTTGAGGAAATTAACCTGCTGAGGAGCTCTCCTTGATCTGCTGCTTCTACTTGAGCCTGTAATGAGCCTTGGCAATATGAGAGCTGTGTGTCAGGACGAGGAGATGGGGGTCAGGTTGTGGAGGTTGATTCACGGGCAGGCTTGCATTAATGTACCGTGCACGATGGAGGGTTAAACGAAAAATTACTCAGCGAATTTGGATGTATCTGTTTACATGTGGAGAGAGGTTTCCAGACTGGAGACAGGGAGAGTTTTCCCCAATTCACCTTCACGGAGCAGTGTGATATACCCCCACAGTAGCCTTACATCTCTTCAAGCGGTGTCTTTCTTACAGAGCAGACTCAGAGAAAGGAACCAGGCTGAGGTAGATCCCTACATCTGGCCTCTTTGGCTCCTGGATGCCAGAGTCATGACCCCATTCTTTCTTGAATACGGCCAGCTTGACTGGGCTTTTCGGTCAGGAGGTCAGGAGCCGGTGGGTGACTGACTTTAATGCAGAAGCCATAAATGCAGTTTGACTTGAGGAAAAAAAAAAGTCCATGGGAGCAGCAAAGCCTGCACAGACACACTGTTGGAGCAAGATTTGATGTAAAGCAAAGCAGTCAAATCAGCGTCCGGCTGTCATGATGCATGGATACATCATTCTTCATTAGAGCTGCACAGCTGGCTGCAGACTCTGAAGACTTGAGAATCACAAATTTGGAAAACATTTGCTTTGTGTCTGATGAGTTGACAATATGCAGAGTCTGCTTCAGGATGGGGCATTGAGTTCATAAAAGTGAACATCCTGAAGTCTGTTTAGTTTGATGCCAAACGGAAAACAGCTCGACAGGTATCCCCTCTTTTATTTGTAGTTGCATCATGCCTCAATAAAAACAACTCTCGCGAGCTAAACAACCGGTCGAAAGGAAAGTGGGTTAGCTGGCAGACTGCCATTCAAGTGGAGCCAAGCCAGGCCTCCATCTCCATCACCTGGCTGCTTGGATTGGGTTTACATAGTCATGGCCTGTAGAGGACCCTGGGCGGAGGGAAGGAGGAGGGGAGGAAGAGCTCCCATTGAACCGTGAAGGAAATGCTGAATTGGACTTTCGCACTGGGCTAATTTAAGGGAGCCCTGTTGTTTTAACACCATTCCACAGCTCTGTACTGTTTTGGGTGGAGGGAGAAAAAAAAGGGAAGCAGACAGAGAGATTCTTAACCCACTGCCCTTGGGATACCAGTCTGCATTCTTGCTGTTGGCTGGACCACAGGAGGACCCCTGCAGCGGGCTGAGAGGGAGCAGACTCTCTTCAGAGAGGGTCCTGTTGCACCGTCTATACATTCCTCTATATTTATTTAAGGCTTTAACAGCATTAAAAGTACTCAAGTGTATTTCCCCTCCAGCTGTGTTTATGCCCTTTTTAATATCTGCATTGGAAGCCATAAATTCAGAAACCCATTACAAACTCTTTGTATTGTATTTGGCTGAGGTGTAAAGTTGCTGTCGGTTTCTTCTTCTGCTTTAATTTCCGGTTGTGCGGACGCAGCACCTGCATTTTGTTGCCACACACACCGTTAAGTGTCCTCCAGAAAGCCCGACAAATAAAGAACCGTGGTGTTTTCTCCCACCACCAAATGAATGAGCACGGACCCACAGTGTATGGATGATGATCTGGAGGCTCTGCTGCCTGCTGAGCTCATCAGGGGGCTGCTGGGATTTCCCAAAGGAAGGAAGCTGAAGTGCTTTAGGCTTCCTGAACCTTTTGGTGCTCCTCAGTGTGTGGGAGCGACACATCGATGAATTCACATATGTGTAGAAATTAAAACACTGCTCAATCACTTCTCTAATCTGACAGCATCCGTTTCTAGCTCCTATCTCCTCCCTGTCTTCTTTTCGTGGTCCCTCGGCATGTTGGCACTCACATCCCTCCAGTAAAACAAGGACGAGTGGTTTTTGTCACGTTGTAAAGTCATCAGAAGGTGGGCGAAGCAGCGGGGCTCCTCTGTTGGCTCTCACGTCTGACTCGCTTCCACCGGCTTGTTATGACTCTAACAGTCACATCCTACCCACTCAGCCCAGGGGGAGAGGTGTAGAAAAGCAGAAAGTGAGAAAAATGGAATGGGAAATTTACAGGGAAGGATGGACTGACCAGAAAGTGTAACAACACAAACTTGAGATGGTGATAAAAACAGTTCTGGCATATCGAGAAGGATCCAATTCTCCTCTTTTACAACATGAAGAGCTTCTGTAAATGCAGCTTTATCATCAATAAAGCTGGAGTCTTCTCTGCGGGCCTGCAGCTGCTTTAACAATGGGTTGCACCATTTATTTGCAGTAAAATGAAGCATCTTTATTGCAGCATTGTAGCAGCCAGTATGTTTCAGGTTGTAAAATACTTTATGCATGAATCAATTTAGATTTGCACGAAAGCAAGCGTGCTGCAGCGGTCGAGTTGCACCATTTATTTGGAGTTTAAAGCTTAAAATGTTGTAAATGGTTATCGTGGTGGCGATAATTGGTGAACAATGTCACGCTGCAGTTGTTAAATAATTCAGGGAGGTAGCTGCTGAGTGGTTTCTGTGTGCAGCATCTGATAACAGGGATGTCACTTTGAATACAGCTTAAATCTAACTTGTTGCTTCTGTCGAGGAAAGGATTCAAGTGTTAGAAATCTTTTGGAAGGCATAGTTTTATCTCAAATACCTTTTTTTTTCACAGGTGAATGTATCACAGTCAAAGAAATCTCCTCAGCCTCAGAGCTGGAGCGTTTTCAGAACCTCGACTCTCCTTCCCACCGAGCTCTCCACATGTGATGTGATGTTGAGCAGGCAACTGTAAGTCAGTTAATTAGCAAGTCTGAGCATCATAAACCTCAGTCTGGTGGTTGCTTTGTGGCGGCCTTCATGCTGGAAACCACTACATCCTTCAGTGGGACATAATTATTCAGAGTTATGCTGCAGCGGACGCCTTGGAAGGGCTTAAAGACATTTCAGAGATTAACAGAATGACATAGAGAGGAGCTGTTTTATGTCGGTATCTAAATAAGTTAATGGAAGTGCATCTGCTGGGACTGTAATGACAAAGCCTCAGAGAGTGCTGACGCAGCAGAGCTAATGAAACAGGACTGAAGAAGAAAGGAGTCATCAAAAAAAGAGCTTTGATGAGTCGAACAGAAGATGCTGTGAATGTCTTGATGTCATCAGAAAGACATCAGGTCTTTGAATGAATGAGTTCAGTCATTAAAACATCAGACTAAGACTTCACCACTTGACTTTGCATCTTTCTCCTCTCTGAAATGGCTCACCTCTGCCTCTAGGGGGCAGTGTGGGTTCATCCCAGGCCTCACAGACACTGCAGCAGACGTCTCCTCAGAGAGAGCAGGGCCCTGGTGTTTATGCCAAAGTGCCAGAGTTAAGCAACTAACATCTAGATTACTGTGCACATATTTGAAAATATCCATGAAGCTCGAAAATCCTCAACTGAACCAAACACAGACTTTAGAGAGCAAGTGTTTGGCTGACACAGACACCATAAATATGACACTTTTTATTCCTGGAACATTCAACGCGCTGTTTTCATTTCATATTTGTTTCTGCAACCCAGAGCGGGTTTTGAAAATGGCATATTTGTCTGCCAGGCTGGTTTGAGACGTTTATGTGTGTGTGCCGGTTCACTCCAGGTGGACACGGCTGCTGTGTTTGTGTGGCACGTGTCCAGACGAGGTGAAGCACCAAAACAAAACCTCCAGCAGGAGAAACACTCAGTATGGTGTGACCCACTGGTGGGCTCGAGATAAATCCTCAAAGATTTTCATTCATTCATTGTAGCCTCAGTTGACCAGGATGCAATGCAGTGAAAAGAGAGAGGGAAAGGGATGGGAGTTGGGGGGATGGTGGATGGGATGGAGAAAGAGGCCTCAGCTCTGTCTGCTGCTCCCAAGTGCCTCTTCCCAGAACTGAGTAGAGGAGAAACAGGAGGTGTGTGTTTGTGTGTGTGTGTGTGTGTGTGTGTGTGTGGAGGGGGGGCTAAGCCAGCACACGGACAATGTCAATGTCAAGATATGCAAGATGTGAGCTCTAACAACACTGGGTCAGTGCAGGAAAACAGTCCAGATGATGTGATTTAGTTTTATTGAGTCTTTTGTGGGGCTGCACAATATATGTCTGTGCACAATATTCATATCGCAAGGTGTATAAAATATCACAGTATATTTGAGCCTTTCCTTCTGTTCCCTGTCCACGCCTGATCACAATACTGATAGAGCATCCATTTATATATTTGACCACATTACATGTAACAACTCACACAGTTAGAGCAGCTTCTCAGCAGATTTGGACAACAAAAATATTGCAATATCGTGCAACCTTAGTCTTTTGTTTAAGTGGTTAAGCCCCATCAATGTCTACATAGTGATGGAGGTATCAAACCAACTCTTCTCCACTTTTATAAGCTGAGAAAATCTCGTGGTGGTGCGCTCTACCTGTAATCTCCGTCAGTGTGCGGTGAACATTTTTGCTCCCACACACACTCACACACATGTTTATTAGCTTTCTCTCAGCAAGGGATCCATATGTAACAGTGTGGACGTGTCAAGTGCTGATCAGGGGGCATGTGTCTGGGTTTATTGCTGTTCCAGTGTGTGTGTTTTTCACTGTCACTCACCTTAATGTCTTGTTTTCATAACCTGCACCTGGTTGGAGGTGCGTTCATATCTAAAGCTCTACATCCCCGATATATGTTCAAATCAGCGATTTGGTTACGTAACCTCACAGGAGCTGCATGGAAAACCTCTGGATGTTCCCAGTCTTGCGCCTAATCCTCCCTGCAGTTGGCCTTAAGCTTCTTTAGCCCTCGTTGACAGCAGTCAGCCAGGGGTTGTCATTAGGATGAAAAGCTCCGCAACTCACCTGGTTCCACAGCTGTCTGCTCGGACGGTGGAGGCATGATTACAGAGCGCGGGCTGTCCTCCACCCACGCGCTCCTCCAGGAGATGAGAGGGCTGGGTCTGTGAGGTAACACTTGTTGTTGTTTTTGCTGATGTTGTTGTTTTCTACAGGCCTTTCAACAGGTGTTAGTGTGCGACCTTTATAGGCTTTGGATCAGGAGGTTAGAGCAACGCTGGACTTGAACCTGAGGTGTTTCATCTCTGTGCTCAGATGTTGTCTCGGCCTGTTTCTCGTCTGGACGTCTGCAGTGAATCTGTAACAGCCTGGCAGTTTGTTTCACCTCTTCGTGCTCGAAGATAAAATCACCAAAAGGAGTGCACTCTCAGTGGAGGGTTCAAAATGAAGAATATAACTGTTATCTGACGAAACTCTGAGTCCAGATATCTTTTACTACTCAGGTTCTCCAGAGAATCCACTGATTAGCCGAGCAGAGGAGAGACACTGGGCGCTCTCTCCTCCGCTGACGTGTGCAGGCTCTGTCGAGAAGGGTCCCCGAGGCCTCATGGGAAAAGCCTTTTGACGTCAAAGTGCGTTCCGAGCCCACAGATAGAGTGTTTTCATACGAGCTGCCTGGGGTAGAGTTACAGTAAAGAAGGGGAAATTGCAACCACAGAGCTGAGAGGAGAGGAGTTTGAACTTCAGCCTGGAAGCCTCTCCATTTTTCTCCTCCTCTGGATTAGAGCTCATTACCTCAAATGAGTCTATTTTTTCACTTTCTGCACTCATTTCTCACATTCAGTGTCACCTTTTTCGTGTTTCTTACTTGTGACCTTTCATCTCTGGTTTCCTGCTTCTTTCCCGCACACGACTGCTCTCTTTTCTCTCCATTCACCTTTGTTTTCCTCTCGTTTTTGATTAAATTCTAGTGTTGTTTTGTTTCCCGAGAAGCTTCCTCGCCAAGTGTTTCTCTTCCTAGAAATGCTTTTGACATTAATTCAATTGGACTCAGTCGGCTTGGCTCGCTCCCTCTTCTCTCCCACTCACATCTCGCCTCCCTCCAGGTGGCTGAAAGTGGCGAGCAGTGACAACTCCAGCTGTTTCTGCTCGGGTGCATCCTCTGAGCTTGGATCGGTGGAGGGCGTGAAGCTGCGTCCAGCTGTTCGCCTGTTACCTCCCCTCTTGCAAAATGCATGCATAAACACAGATACGGCCCCCACACCGGATTAAAACACATGTACACGTATGTGTTTGTGTGCATTTATGACTTCCGCAGCACAATCTTTGATTACAGATCGTGCAGCAGACGCGACCACAAATGGAGGGTTTTGTGTGTCAGTTGGTTTTCAGAGTACGGTGTTTAAAGTGGAGTAAAAAAAGAGGCTGAAACCACGTCTAATAATGGTGTGAGGATGGTGTGGATGCTCACTTTCTTCACTGTAAACCTGCAGGGCCCAGATTGTCCAGGTCTTCAGCTCCTGACATCAAACTTCAGACTCCATGGAGACTTCACTCTTTCACCTTCCCATTCTTCTCTTCGCTCTCTCTCCAACAATGAAGCCCAGCTCGTGCCCACTCACCGTGCAGCCATCTGTGACAACAAACAGCAGAAACCCTGATGCCCATTTTCTTGCTGCTGTGTGCTTGTTTTCTCTTATGCCTGCTCTATCTCAGCCTGTTGAAACCTCGCGGCCCGCCGTTTATTTTACAGCACTTTGCCAGGAATGTGTGTGGGGGGTATGCACGCACCAAAAATCGCCAGTGAAACTCAGCAGAATAACATTTGGCTTCTTAACCCAAGGAGGAGGAGGGGGGAGAATTTCTCTTTGTGACAAAGGTAATTTAGGTTTGGATTTCAAGTGGAAAAAGTCCAGTGCATGTGTGTGTGTGTGAGTGTTTTCAGAGGTGGGAGGGGTTTATAATGGCGAAAAGGTGAGCACAGTCCAAAGTAAACACACCTTTTTACAATAGAAGCCCTACAAGTGATGGCTGGCAGGGGAGACTGCTGGTAGAGCGGGGCTCAGGAAGTGCTTCTCGTGTGTCACGGGGGGTTAATTGTGTTTTGGTGTTATCTTAGAAACAAGACCCCCCATAAACCCTCCATCAGGCCCCCTAAAGACCTGCAGACTGCTGCTATGCACCTGGACAAACACACAATACAGAATTATGAATTACACTTGGATACATATTTGAGCTGCTTGTAACTTTCTCCATGTTTCATCCAGGTCACGAGCCTCAAACTCAAGGCCACACAAATTGCACACTCAGTCCTTTCTGAGCAGATATTCTATCGAGATATCCCTGCAGCATGTTTGATATATCAACCCTTCTCTCCTTTCACGCTCTACTTGGACCCAGGCCTCCTCTCAGTGGGAGTGTGCTCCGTCAGTAATGATGGCCTCCGTGTGTGGCGTGTTAAGACAGACGGCGAAAGGGGAAATTGCTGTTCTTGCACCTTGCATTCTTGGGCTGGGTGTCGGGGCCTCGCTGCAGCCGCTCCACTTCCAGGATCGCCAGATCGCCCTCAGCAATAACTGCTACCGGCTCAGGTCGCGTGTGTTGTGGAAATTTCAGCTGGACAGAGTCTGAGGAAGGAAGAGGATGGTGTGCGAAGGATGAAACAATGTTTCTGCTTTGTAACAGAGGATCCAAAAATATGACACAGTTTGAAACGATGACAACACTGACGTCTATGAAATGTTTTCATGCATCATGTTTCCTGAATATCGTTACCTTTTTGCAAATTCTGCAAACTCACGCCTGCTTTTTTTGACTGAAACTTCTCGCCATACCTCAGGTCTTCTTTCTTCTCCTCCAGAGATTGACGATGTGGCTTGGACAGAAGTGGGAAGATGTGCTGAGTGTGTGTAACAATCAGACAGACAGCCAAGTATCTGTTCGCTGCAGTGAGCATCCTTCAGATTGTGTGAAGTCTGCAGAATGTACAGACAAGGACGGTTCACCACAAAGCTCTCTGGAGCAAAACTAGTCTCGGAAAAGTGAAAGGTGGAAAATCCTGCGAGCTGATGGGTTTGTCACTGATGTCTCGTCGTTTGGTCAAGTTGACGTCACTTCGTTCTTGTTTTATCTCATGGTTCACATACCTTGTTGTCATATTTAGCTCATATATTCTGCTCTTTATCTCTCTAAGACACACCAAATGGTCCGGACAGAGCAGCCTGGCGCTGACGTAGAAAGCCCAGAGATTCCCATCCCCAGCTCCGCTCATTTATCATCATAGTGGTACGATTACATAACTCTGTTTGCACACTCCAAACGAAGAACATTCTCAAGCTGGGCTTCTCGTTCCAGGAGGGGACAGCGCAAGAAGAAACATCAAAGTCGTAAATATTCGAGAACTGATGTCACACTCCTTCTTTCGTACGTATGTGCTCACAAGCGTCAGGGACACACACACAAACATCACACATGCTTCCGACAAACACACAAATTACAGCTCTCGCTCTGTGTGTGAACCGGCCCAGACTCTTAACCTCAGCACTGAAAGGGCGACCTCATTCATAAAACGAGGCATTTGTACTCATTTGTTCACCTTTCTGACACGCTGGGTGCAGGATGAGTGATGGCGCCCCATTTCTGCACGTGAGCCGAGCATGTGTCAGCACGGATGAGCCCATATTCCTGTGTTTTTGTGCGCCAGTGTGAAAGTCGTAGGTATGAGTGCGACTGGACTTGTTTTCCACTCGGGGCCTCATCAGACTGTTTTCCTTACCTCCCTCCCTGCTGTAATTGATTGGTATGATTTACACAGTAATTATCTGAGCATGCGTCCTCGCTGTGTTTTGACGGCTAACGTGTGGGCCGACGTCTGAGGAGAGGAGGATCACGGCCGCACTCTGAGGCAGACGATCATTACGGGAAGAGAGACAGGAGCCTGCGCCATAATAACTCCACTCTCTGAAGTGTTGTGCTTCCTCTCACATTTTAATGACATCTCCTCAGTGTTTTTCCTAAGCGAGAGTTTATACCCTCCACACACTCGGGGTCCGCTGGGGACACATTGGAGTTCCTTTTTCCAAATACCACGCATAATTTGAAGCATTAGATAGATTTGGGAGCGCTGCCCCTGCATAGAAAAAAACTCTCCACGGCTCAGTGAGTGTATTTTGAACAAGAAGGTGAAATTCCACTTATGCATCATTTTTGCAAGACTTTCAATAACTTTCAGAGAAAGTTCTCTTCTAATGGCCTCATGAGACTTGCTGAGGCGTATCTACCCAGCTCCTTTGGCGGCTTCAACAAGATGGAAAGAGCCACAGCCCAAGCGGTGACCTTACATGTCCACTTCTTATATAAAGTGAGGGCCTGAGACGGCGTCCCGCACGGCTCTGAGATAATGAGGTGGAACAATGAGGCTGAAATTCATTCAGCGATCAGTCTTATAGCACCCAGCAGACCAGCAGAGCTCCTCCTGGTATGTGTGGAGGTAATAAAGCCAAACTGAGTGGAACTGTCAGTGGGAGCTGCCGGCCCCTGATTAACTGAACCTGTGTTGGGTTAAGGCCTCAACAGGCCCGAGTCAGGACTGAAAGCTGAGTAAACATCCCCGCGCAGGGTACCTTCGTATTTATTTTACACATAAAATAAAACAAGCATCAGAAAAGCAGCTTCTTCTTCAGGTAGGAGCTGCAATCAGCAGATTCAAGAATAACCACCCATTGCTGCTGCTGCTGCTGTCGCTGCCCATGCAGGCTCCAGCAGAGGTCAAGCCATTTCAGGTAAATATGTTGCTGAGATATACAGCTTTAGCGCCGGTTATGTAACCGTGGTTGTGGCTGGGGCCTGAGGCATTGGCCACTTTGGGAGCAGAGAGGAGGAGAAGAATGTGAAGCTCGCAGCGAGGCCATCGAACACTTCAAGAAAAGGACGCTGGAGCTTCACGTGTCAAAAGAGCGGCTACCTCATGTCCGTTTGAGCCTTTGCATTCTTCAATGTGATTTAAAGCTCTTCCCACCTGTCACTGTCCGTACTTGATGGTCCAAGTCTTTGAAATTACCGCCTGCACATAGCCCTGATATTCAATTACATAATATATTTGAAGGTATTTTCCTGCGCTGCTTTTCCAAGCACTTTTCTTTATCAGCTGGGGAATCTGCTGTCCTGAAGCCACAGGGCCAAACAGGAGCCGCTTCCTTGAAACAGCACGTTACATAAGCTGCAGCCATGTCTCAAATGGCTTACGAGAGTATTTACTGTTGACCCTGGCGAAAGAGCTATCACCAAGGACGCCAAGTCAAAAGGCAAGCTGTCACCACGGCTGCCTACTTAGGCTCTGAAGAATATTTGGCTCCACAAATCTCCATCTCTGCTTTAAACCTGAATAACATCTTCCCTGAGTCCTCGAACCCATCAGGTGGGCTTTCGAGGAATTATATCAAATGTGCACCCTTGGTTGGAAAAGTAAATAATATTAGTCTCAGTGGTCGATCTGAAATGTTGGAGAACAAACACAACCTGGAGTACATTAAGGTGAATTCAGGCCAAAGGCTTTATTGTGCAACCATCTTGTTTTGTCTTCCTGCCTCCTCAGCCTGGTATTTCTGTCAGCGTTACGGGAACACCAAAGATGTGGTTAAAAGTGTCGACTACATCAAAAAGCGATAGTTTTGTTTTAAAGGTTTATCCTCGATTTCACTGTACTTCCTGCAGCAGCGCCAAACAATGCCTGGACTTTATTTCATGGACGTGGAAAATAACTTTTACGACTCTTGAGAGATATCGCTGCTGACAGAAATTTCCACTCTCTGCTCTTAAAGGATAAGAAGATTTTTCCTCAGGTGTCCACACAGAACCAGTCTCACGGTATGGAGCTGTAAAACTTGTTAAGCTTGCACCCTGCGAGTTTTCAACGAGATAATGACTTTAATGACGTGTTTCTGAAGTCACGGAAATGTCATCGCCTTTTACTACTCTTTGTTTCGTGACTCAGGATTAGCATCGCACACAAACTTCGTCATGAGATGTGTTTAGTGATGCGAACCCCCCCGCTGTGCACCCCAGGTGAAAAAAACCACCAGCATTAACAGACGCAGACACGCGTGACCGATTCCCGCGTGGATGAAAATGACTCAGTGAAAGCGAGTGAGTGAAAGCTTAAGTCGACCTGCTTGTAAACCTTTACTTCGTGATGGCATATGAAGTCACAGTTGCACACACACGCTGTGCATTGTGTGTTTGACTCCCAGCTGTTTATGAGACCATTTCCCAGAGAGAGTCAGGATACTGATGGAGTCACCAAACTGCTCTAACCTTTACAGACAAACAGAGGAGAGAGATTTAAGAGACAGAGCAGAGTTTTATAGAGGATACTTTGAGGGATCAGATGTGAAAAGTACAACTAATCTTGTCAAACCAGACGTTTTTTACAGCCAGAACATGGAGAGAAAAAAAATGGGGGTTTCCTCTAAAGATGACAGACCTGCAAACTTCCCCAATTTCTGGGATCATCTCTGCATTTGGCATTGATTTGAATCTGAACTGACCACAAGTGACATCATCCCATGACGCCACCACACCTGCCCACGACCCTCGCTTGTTTCCATGGGAGCGCCCTGGCAGAGGACGGAGACCGCAGAGAGGAACAGGAAAGGGGCTTTTCTGTCTGATGAGACTTGTTAACGATGCATTGGCTCATCGGGAAAGAAAAGAGGAAGCAGTGAGGGCTGACTAATGTCCAGCCTCATGTTGTGATTCAGCTCCCTGGTTGGTAGCAGAGGGCAGTGCCACTCTTCCAGTCATTGTTTCACACTTTCCGGAGGAGGACGTGCTGAGAAACACCCTCGGCTCCTGATCACCACATGCGCTGCAAATCAAGTCCAGTTGAGCAACTCTGTCAGGCAGGAGTAAACCTGTGATGGCAAAGTCAGAGCTGTTATGAATCAGTAATCTTGCAACATTTCCACGTCCTACACTCCCTTTGATGTGGAAATCAGTTTCTTGTCCCAAACCCCGGCTCAAACCAGGAAGCATAATTTACTGCGTCTTTAAGACCTCCACTCCCTCGGATTGCCTCTAAATAGCTGACTTTGGCTTTTTGTGACTTCTCAAGACTCTGAGCTGGAGTAACTTGAGGGGTTTGTAATTTTAAGATCCACATCCACACACACACGTATCCTCGTGCAAAAGTGTGTGTGTGTATTCTCTCCCAGATAGTCCATTAAGGCCCTAACACACTCCCTTTTGTGTGTTTTTCTTTGAGTGCTGGTTAAGATGAGCCCAACGTGTTTGAGAACGTGAAACAAAAGTTCCCCTTTTATGACCCAAGACGTGCAGAGGTTTGATCTCCAAACAACTTAACAGCATTAGTACCAAAAATAAAGGTCGTGTCCAACCAATCAAGCATCAAATTGAGTGAACTTGAACTTTTACAAGTCTGAATATCCTTCTGGGGTTATGCAATATCTTCACAAATGCAACGGTGGACTTTTTTTTTTTTCCAGCAAACTGTCACCTGTCTCATAATGACAACTTATATAACCCAAACAGTGACCCCTGTTGAACCTCACCCACATTTTTGAACCAGCACCAGCCCAAAGATCTTCTGTAACACAGGAGAAAACATCACTTTTCTCCAATTCTTCCTTTGAATCAAAGTGCATTATTGGACTGTAACCATCGCCATTGGCCGAATATATGAAAGCATTGCTGAGCTTCACTTGACAACCGGGATGGAGAGCACTTAAAAGCAGGGTTTATGTAACTCAAGAGCAAAGCAAGATCAAAGAGGAACCCCGCTTTCTTCGGACATGTATCTAACCTTAAATGTTAATGGCGAAATATTTGAAAAACTGCAGTTCCTTGAATGAGCACTTGAGGCTGTCTGCTTATCCAGTGAAACCAAAATGAAGCATCACTCAAGATCTCAACAAGTGTCAGAGAGTGAAAGATCCTCCTGAAATCATCTGAGATCTCCTAACATCTCCAGAAATCTGTGTGGATGAACAGCTCAGCCTTGAATCTCTCCATATATGGAGCAATATTAGCTCTGCAGTTATTATTATCCTGACTGACAGAAAAATAGACTCGAGCGTTTGGCTGCTGGGCACCTCCGCAGTTCAAACCTGAGAGCCAAAATCCTGACACGAGAAGGATGCCGGGAAAGGAAATCGCTCTCCAAACCAAAGAATAATCAATTGTAAGAGCTTCTTCTGCTCACGTTTTTTGGATCCTGGACCAATCGGAGTCGGTGGAATGCAGAATTTCTGGACTGAGAGTGGAGGCTGGCAGAGAAAGCGCTCCACTCCTCCAACAGACAATCCTCTAAAGTCACGATTTAAACACAGAGGCAGCAGGTATAATACACACTGGATAATGGGGGAAAAAATGATCCGCTCTGAACACTTGAAACATGTAAATAAGATTAGAGGTAACTCGGATTGATCACTTTACCGACTCTTCAGCTGCCAAGTTTTGATTTTTCATGATCTCTAAAGCAACAGTAGCTTCAAATCAGTGTCAGAAACGATGCTGCAGCTCTGCAGTTCCTTCAATTACTGGCTGTGTCAAAATTGTGGAGCTTATTCTTCCATTAAAACCTCTCCAGAACTTTCCATTACTGTCCAAAAGAGGGAGAAATGTGCACACTCAGCTTTAAAGCAGGCAGAGACAGTGAAAAGAGAGGGAGCTTGCACCTTCTCTTAAAGGTCTCATCTCTTTTTTTTTTTCTTTCAGAGCCTCTTTCCTCCCTGACAAAGCACACATTGCACAGCACATATGAGAGGCCCCTGACAGGAATATGAGTTTAAAGGAGGGGGGGGGGGGGCGATGCAAAGACTTACAGGAACAAGGACTGCTCTGTGCAGCTGGTTTCATTCATGGCAGGTACGTCTGTCCCTGGTCAGACATGGAATCAGAAAGAGGAGAGCATCAGTGAAACCTCCTGAGCCTCAGCTTTGCCCTCCACCTTGTTGGGAGGTAAAACTGAAAATAGGACCCTGTGATTGTCCCAATTTACTGTCGTTATTTCCCCTATTTCACAATCTTACCTAACAGTAGATCCAAACCTAATTTCTTTTTATAGAGTGGAAAATATTTACCCTGGTTTAACAACTCTACCGGATTCTGTTTGTGAGGAAAATAACACACAAAGATTTCCTTTGGGTACGCTGGGTGGAAAGAGAAGAGGAGAGAGGAGGTGGTAGGCTCCATCCGGAGACCCAGATTCAGGCCTAATTTGGGAGCATGACGGCAAACAAAACCTCCGCCGCCGCCATCATGAGGACGGGTGAGATTAAAGAGGGGTGACAGGCATGAATGAACAGGAAACAAACACACACAGAGATGAGGCAGCACGTGAACAAAGTTGAGTTGGGAGTGACCCAGACGCCCTGGTTTAGGCCTGAGGGATGGGGTCTTTCTCAAACTGTCCTGTGTGCTTTAGGATTTAAACTGAGGCCTGGTGCAGATTAAGAGAATTGAGAGAAATTGACCAGGCTTTGACAACCAAACAGCTGTTTGTGTGAAAAGGTCAAGAGGTCCTAGACAGGTGACTGACTAAACAAAGCAGGATCAAAGTGGGATCAAAGCCCTGTCAAACTGGGGTCAGAGCTGGGTCCTGCAGAGTTCAGGGCCTGGGAGTGCGGCTCATCATCAAGGCGGGCGTCCTAGACACAACAACATGCCACAGCCTTTTTCCTCTCTCCTCCCTTTGTCCCTGTGATGGGTTTGATCTCCTGAATATAACCTCATTTTCGCTTCACTGCACTGAGAGATGGACTGAATAGATGTGCACTTTGAAGAACCAAAAGAGGCCAAATTTGTATTCCCACACGTCAGCCCACATCCCATTTGACACACTCTAAGCGCAGATCAATCCGGGCACACAACAAAGAGCGTCTCTGTTTACTATCCGCTGTCAAACAGTAGGCACGTGGGACTTGGAACTGCTAATTTGCACTCTGTTTTAATTTCAACTTCTCTCCAGTAGCCCCGTGGAGACTTTCCGCTCTAAATACCCAACAATTGCATCCACATGGACTGTGTGGGACTAGTCGGGTTTTGCGAGGTATTTGCTCAAGGACCTCTGAGGCTCTGTGTGTGAGTGTGTGACGACTGAAACCACAAGCCGCTCTGAAAACCTGAAGCACCTGGATCCTGTTTGTGGGCTCACGTGTCTGTGCTTGTAATCGACGTCTTCTTTGTGTATATTTGCACATGTGTACATACATCATCTCCTATACATCCAGTCTGTATATGTTTGCCTGCATGCACATGGAAAAGTTTAGTTGCCCCAGTTTGGTTTCTTTTGTTCTCTCCGTAGCTCATATACCCCTGATTAGAGTCGTAAAAAAGGATCGGCAGTCAGCGTGGGATTAGAGGGGAATTTAACCCTAAAATAGGTCAGCTAGTTTCATAAACACATCTGACATGCAGTCAAAAATATGTTATCCATGTTACCATGGAAGAAGAGTGATAAAAGAGACTTTACTACTTGTTGTAGGGGATTTATAATGTTGCTAAACCTGTGTCCTACTTCTGAGACATTTGGGGTTTAAATGAGTAAGGCTGGAGTCAAACTGCAGAATCCAGGACAAGTTTCCCTGCTGTTAAATTACAGCTTTCACTCAGGTTTCTAAATCCTAAATATATGACTTTTGTCTCTAAGAGAAAGACTATTTTTCTATCACTTCCGTTATTTAAATGGTTAGTCATTTATCCGATTTACAACAGGACAAATTTGGAAATTGCAGCTACTGAAGAGTTATTATCCCTTCAGAAATTTATTGAAACAAAGGTCATGAAAATGTGATTTAAGAGCCAGATATCTATTTGTTGTCAGGTTTTTATCTACAGCCTACAAACATGTGTTGGACTCATCATGCTCCTGATATGACAGACCACTCATCCAGCTCTCACAGCATCCAGATGGCTTCACTGTGGCAGGACAGAGCCACGTCTGGTGCGTCTCTTTACCCACCTCACATATGACAGAAAGATAAGAGCGGAAGACAGAGGGTCTGTTAGATCAGAGCAACTCCAAGGAAAATGGGCCGTGTCTCCACAGGGAGCAGTAAAATCAAACTCAGCAGGATTAAAGCCGGAGCTTCTTAAAGTTAATGAGAGACTGGAGATGCTTAGTTTTCTTTCTTTGACCCATCTCTTTCCCCCCATCTGATCTTGTTGGTCATCCAAGAACTGGTCTTTGAAAATGTGGTTGCGATTACCCACAATTGATCTTTTCTTCTTTACTCCTTCTCTTTCTTTTCTCTTGTCTCTTATTTTTTTTTGGAGCAGGAATCTGAAGAACGTGTTGGCTCTTCACAGTGGCTCAGGTGGACAAGCTCTGTTCTCTGTTTCTGGTTAATGACACCCAGTTGTTTTTGAGGTCACTCTTAAAAAAAGCATCTTTATTTAGATCATTGTGAAAAATTCCGACATAGAAACAAAACACTGGCAGTGCGAAGCGGCTGGGTCTTTAATTCTTTGCAGGTTTGAAGCACTGAAGGTAGGCTGGATGTCCCATTTGGATCCTGCTTTGTCCAAAGTCCTGGAGCTGCTGAATCTTCTGTAGCTTCCAGTAATTAAGTGCTGCTGACCCAGACTTAGCTGTTGGAGGAATGAGGCTAGTTTAGATAAACGACCCCCTTGGTGATCAATATACTATCACAAAACTGAATTCCTCCTGACTGTGGTTGAGAAATGATGCCTGGAGGTCAGGCACCTCGAAAGTAGGACAAAGTCACTGAGTCATGACCGGAGGAGCAATCCTTCATCATACCACAGTTTCTTTTAAAGTGGGTATCAAGCTGTTTCGTCTTTGAGCGAAAGTACAGCACGTTCGAGACGTACAAGATGACTTTGTAAACAACTGTTTACTATTTTTTGTGGAGGCTGGATCTTATTTTTCTGTCTTCAATATGCAGCATTTGCTGGGATTGGAAACGTGCTTGCACATATAATTTATATGTGTTTTCTCCACTCTATGGAAATGCTCAAAGGAGACAAAAATGAGTGGACATCTGTGCACTCTTTCGACTCAGTGGGAAAGAAATGTGGAGTTTCTTGAGTGGATAGCTTCAAAATGTGCCTTTATTGCTGAAGTGGGATCATTCAGGGTAAAAAGTACTAAACACTGCTGTTAGCTTGGTAGCATAATGGACAGTTCAAGTAGGGCATCATCCTTTACATAATGAACATGGTGCAGCGCTTTGGTTTTAAAGCAGTCTATCAATAAATAGGTCAGAGTCCTCCACTTGGTCTTCCAAGTCCTAATGCTGTTAATGCTGGGGTAGAGTCCATGTCTGAGTCATCAGTACTCCAGTCCAAGTCCACTTGTGAATCCTGGAAATCAGGATGCAAGTCCAGTCCTGGACTTGAGGAACACAACGCCGCCAAGCTCGCACAGAAAACACTGAAGCTTCTTGAACGTTGAGCTGTTTTTGTGAATGGATTCATGAGGAGTTGAAGAAGAATTATTGTGAGCTGCTTCTAGGATTTTAGAGGCTAACTGCATGTTGATGGTGCCGTTCTAATCCTAACAAGACCTATACATTTAAATAGAAGGTCAGTTTGTGTGAATTGTTGTACGAGACATTAAGCAGCAATTTCATACCACATCGTCATGAAATAGCTTATCTTAATGTCTTAAAATTTAAGGTTTTATACCTCAAAATGAGTAAAAATAGGACAAAAGTTCCTATTCTAAGGTTGTGCTTCTTGTAAAGCTAAGATTACAGACTCTGGTGGAAGTCTTGAACCCTTTGCTGTGAGCTTGTAAAATATCCCTCACTCTGACTTGAGAGCTTCTGTGTCTCATACACTGTCCTCCTTCAGGTTGTACAAAACAACTTTGTCACAGCGAGAGTCTTCCCACATTTCTCTCAATGTTTTATTCACACTCCAACAACTGTCGACCCCTTTTTGTAGTCATGTCAAAGTCTTCAATGAGAAGCAGGGACAACAAAAGCTTTGCATCAGTCCAAATGTGTTTCACATGCAGCCCCACGAGCCAGAAAGAGATGTGTATGCTTTCAATATGACGAATGTTTTTAAACCGAATGTTCTTTCTCCATTTAATCAAGTGTGAAATGAACTGTAGCCTCTTTTTTTCACCGCTCTATTGTTTTGTCTCAGAGTAATAGCAGATTTTTTTCAGGGTTATTTGATTTTGTCTCAGACTGAGCGCCACATGTTGAGACTGATCCTTCCTCACTTGAGTGGCATAAATCGTTTTTTCGTCTTATAAATGAGATTAAAGGTGAGAATTAATCCCAGCAGGGAGTTTTAGGCTTAAATAGAAATCCCATCCCTCTAATGGAGCAGTTTTCTTGCATTTACAGCTCTTTGAGTGAATCCTGCTGGAGATGACAGCTGTAAATCCAACAATAATAAATAAATCTTCATTGTAGCTTCTAGAAAAAGGAGAGCGAGGTCCTGGAGCTGCACGGGACAACTGGGGACTGCTGAGCTGGTTGGTTAGCAAGCATAAAAATTTGGGGGGACTGGGGGAAGGGAGATCGATGCACGTGCACCGTCTCCCTCGTCCAAATAATCACTCCAGCCTGTATCTCAGCTGTAAGTGCTTGGGGGCCCGTGGAAAGGAGGACAGGAGGCCCCTTATCTAAACATAACGCTGAGGGAAACAGAGCTTTATGGAGCGTCAAGGACCACGGAAGTATTCAATCCTGTTGTGACATGCTCACCTCCATGCGAAAACAAAGCCTACCCAGATTCCTCCTGACCTGCTTTTGGCTCCGCGTACGCAGACACACATGCAGCGGTTGATGCACGGCGAGCGTGTGCGCGCAGCCAGAAAAAAAGAGGGTGATAGAGATGGAAAGAGATAATAGAGGCAGAGTTTCAGGGCCAGCTGAGGTGGATGATGCATCAGCGCTGGTATTCTCTGACACCATACCTTATCTGCACGTGTTGCACCAGATACATGCTTCTCATCTTCAGGTGGAAAGATGGCCCTTCGCCATCACCTAGCTAGCTCCTCGCCATGTGACTTCATACCCAAAAGTCTGATTCTCTCTGATGCAAAGCATCCCACACATGTGTTTCAAACGTGTACATGTGGGCGCACAGACAAAAACAAAGTCATCATATGCATTCTCTTGCCTATTTAAAAGGAAAAACAGGACGATTGATGCTTGCATGGCTCTGGATTTCAATAAAACATCTGCTCCTAAATAAACATCTCTGCAAGGATGCAAATTATAGCTTTGGCGAGGATCTGTGGTCTAAAAGGCATTGAAGCGAAACATCCATCACTTTTTCCATGCTTATGTACTTAATTAATTTTTACGAGCATTTTGCTGTTTGCTCCAATTTTCTAATTCTAGGGTGGCAGATTGGACCGGGCTCGTTTTTCACCTTTGTTTACACTCAGGGCATGTTGGCGGTTTCCACGTGGCCTGATTCCCTAAGTGTTTAGGTGGAACACTTTGGCATCTATTGAAAGCTTTCACACCTGGCAGAAACACTCATGCTGGCACTGTTGTGATGTAGAGATTTAAGAGCCTCCAAAGGTGTGGACACTGATGTAAAGAAGTAAAACAGGCAAGACATCACATCTCCATCACATCTTGAATCCTCAGTCATCGCTGATTTCACTTCTGAGAGTAATCACCACCAATCACAGCGAGTCTGACAATAATAAAGTGGAAAGATAAACACAGGGGTGTTGTTATGACATCTTCTGAATGGTTTCTAGCATCTTAGGTGAAGCTGCAGCCTGCTGTAGGCCTGGAAGCAGCTTCAAAGTGGAACAAAATCTTAAGCCTTGAACGGAGAAGAGGAGAGTTAATTGAGAGCATATCATTTCCAGATGCTTTACAAAAAAGAAAAATCTGTGAGAGATGGTCAAACTGCGCAGAAGCAATGGAAATCCTGGATAATTAAGGCAGATAGCTGCCACATGCAGCAGACTGGGTTAAAGTGCTTCAAATTTCTTTTTTTCAGGCTTTCAATTGATCCTGTTTCATCACCACAAAGTGACTCAGATAAGATCCTGTAGACATTTATGGATGCTCTTCACACGCTGTCAGATCACAGCTTTGTTTGGAGACAGCAGAGATGTAAAGCTCCTCTGAAGGTTTAAAAACAGTGAATTTCACCGCTCATCCAGGACTGAGGGTGATAGTTCTTGACGGAGGCCTTTTTGAGGGACATACTCCAACAGGCACCCACATTCTGCAGATTTACTCACATGGCAATTTCTGTTTCTGGATCTCCTCTGAACTCAGGTCTCGGCCCAGTCCACCTTTTGGAGAGAGGAGCTGCTCGGCGGTCATGGAAAAACATGGCTCCTTTCAAAAAAGGCAATTTCCTGCAATCACTGTGGCTTTAGTGTACTTAGACAATCTAAATAAAAGGAGAGGCTGTTTGTATTTGTTTAATTTGATTAACAGGAAGAAGTTTGAGGATATTTCCATTCAAATATTTCCATTCCTGCTACATGGAAAAAGTGGGTAGCTTTTAAACTGTGTCAAGGCATCAAGTCATGTTATTATAGTACAATATTGATTTCAGTCCACCGACATCTTCCTGAGTCCTCCTTTTCAGAGAGTACGGGCTCTGTGTTCTGTAGGCTTGGAAAACTCTGAGTTTTGTGGTTTCCAGAAAGAGCCTTAACAAGAAACAAATAAATTTGTGTGAGAGGGACAGACCACAGAAATGACAAACCACTTTTTGAAAGTCAAATTCTCCCGACTCTAAACCGACAGGGCTTTGAAATGAGGAAAAAAGACGCCCACAGACGCCCCGGACTTCATTAATCCACAGCTCTCAACACATCCAGGGGTTGCTTTGTGTTGAAGTTTCGGAATTTCTGCATTGTGACCACTTTTTTCCAAACTTTCTTACCTCCTTTGACCTCGTTCCCATGACTTTTAAGAGACGAAAAGCTGATCAGTGGTATCAAATCAGTCAAATCCACTGAAGGACATCAGAGCTTCTTTTTTTCTCCATGATTTCTCTGCTCTGCAAGCCAGCATAACAGTTTGAAGGCTTCATTAACACTTTCTGACCTTCAGTACATGCACCAGATCACTTCTGCTTTCCTTGAGTGTCGACCTCATGAACCATTGACACCAAAGCGTCAGCTGGAGTTTGCCATGAGGTTGAAGGCCCGTCTCAGCTCAGATCTTCTTCTGTGGTTTGGTGTTTGGTTTGGTTTCCAATTTGGTGCCTATCAAACACAAACCAGTCACCAAAAAAGCTCAGGACACATTGCAAATCATGACTTCAGATTACCCAATTTCTCTCCATCCTTCTTGTGTAACGTGCCCTCTTTGGGATTGAATCCACTTCTGTGCTGGAAAAACTTCCTGAGTAGGTCTCTGAGGAGTATTGGTGCACAGTAAAAATCAGATGGCACCAGTTTTTGTACCCCTGTGGTGCAAAACCGTGGAAAAGTACAAGCAGGGCATCATCTCAGCTGGAGGGGAAACTGTTGACAAACACAACATGGCCATTCTCATTTCTCCCATCGACCAGCTTCATGAATCTTCCCTCTGTCTGCTCCTGTCTCCGTTGGTCTGGAGAATCCCACACAAATAAAACCAGAGTAAACCATAAAGCTTTGAGTTGGCACGGCGCTAACTGGGTCACAACTCGTCCCTGGGTTTGTCTTTCTGATTTTTTTTTTTTCACTTTCCCATGTCGTTACAGAACATATGCTCCACACGTGAAAATCTGCATCCACTTGGAGTAAAAAAGGAAAAAAAAAACCTTCTGTCTTATAATCCTAAGGTGTGGATGATAACAGAACATTTCACAATGCTATAAAGGTCTTAAGATAGCTGAATACTTTCTGCTGATTCCCGCCAGCTGTAAGTCAGTAGATAAAAGGGGTCAAAGGTGACTGGAAGGAAACTTTTCTCAGACGAGTTCAGGTTTTCTGTTTATCTTCTGACAGCTTCCCTGCTTGTTTTCACAGTTTTAAGCAGCTATAAAAGTACAGTAGAGGGATACAGCCTGGAGGCATATTGTCCTGTAATGCACTGTGTCTCTGGCTTTACTGTAATCACGAGACATATTAAAATTAAATCCTCTCTCGGGGCATGATGGCTGCCTTTCAGTCATAAATAAGTTTGTTTTTGTAGTAAAATAGAAATAGCATTCTAAGAGTTCTTTCTGTTAGACACAGGACTTTTATATTGTAATTTCCAACCAGCTCTCATGCTAATAAATTACATAGCCGCTCAGATTTATAGAATCTCATGCATAGATATGAAACTCTCTTTATTTTTGGGCCTGTCAGCATAAATTTTGAGCTCATGTTTTACCAGCTGGCAGTGTGTTTTGTTTTTGCAGAACAAAAGGCTGAAAAAGTTGACTCAATGCAGAGGAGCTGGCCCCTCAGGAGAGGCAGGATCAGCCATATAAGCACACTCAGTGAGGTTTCATGATGATTAACCTCATTAGCTCAAAGAATCTTCTCAGATATATCACCTTCTCTGCAAAAATACAAATTATCCACTCTCTACACGCAGCCTCTCAGTTCTGGATAACTCGAGGGACTCAATCCTACGCAGTAAAGGTGATGCATCACTTCTTGTGCAGCAGAGCATCGTTCCAGTTAACTCAAAACACACACACACACAGGTTTCCAGAGAGTAAAAAAGTCAGTCCGATGTCACAGAGGGGAAATAAAACAAAGTTCCCCTACTGTGCATGTGACATTAAGTTCTCCAAACTTCTCTGTGTTTTTATATAGCTTATTGTTGGCAGGCCGTGCTGAACAACACTGGAGGGCATGCTTGGTCTGTAGGGTCCTTTGAGGAAACAGCACGGTGTGCCAGACTCCCTGCTGCGCCCTCAAAGTGAGCCTCCAACCCACCCGGCAGAACTTCAAAGTAACTACCGTCTCTCCCACACATAAACACACACGCCCGAGAGTGTGAGAGTGTGTGCAGAATATTCTGTTCACTGATCGATTGGATGCATCTTTCACCATATAAGGGTCTATCCATGCATGAAATCATAAAAAGTGTCTCCTCTTCAGCTGTGGGAGAATTAAAATTAGTGTTAGCACAAACAGAGGATCAGAAATGTACCCTAGAGGGACACGGAGGGTCTCAGGGGAGGGGATGTTGATGTGAAACTGGCACTGGTGGGGTGGTGGAGTCTGCAGCGGCGGCATGTTCACAGAAAGTTTCTCTGTGGCTCTTTATCTGCGGGCTGGCAGCACTTCAATGGAGCGCCTTATCGCCATAATGGACACAGGGGAGAGGACACGAAGAGAGAGCACACTCGGCACATAGTCAGGCACACCATGAGCGGGGAGGCGCACATGAATGAGTTTGTGTTCAAAAGAATAACGTGCGGGGAGGACAAGAACGCTGTATCCCCCTTTTTCATCTTCGTGTTTCTTCTCACCGGCCTCTGCTGGACGCCAACTTCAGGTTTCACTTCCTTTTTCTGCAGCCAGTGAAGCTTCAGTTTCACCAATAATCATGAGCCAGATTTAACGGTGCTTTATGCTCTGATTTACATCCTCATGATGTTTATATTTAACTACATTAACGCGTGGAGAGGATTTCCTCCCAGCTGCTCTTGTTGACAGGACAGTGACCTGCTCTTGAGGATAGAGGACTTGGATGGTCAAAAAATATGTTGTCACTCAGTGGGGAAAATAAAAACAAATCAGGGAGCGGTGATGTAAAATAAGGATATTGGGTCGAAGACACGATAAAGTTGAGATAAGGTTAAAGAATATGGACCGCTAAGATGGATAGGGTCATAAAATCATCTCATGTAAACACCAACATGTGTCCTTAATGGGCGAGCAGTCTGAAAGAGTGAACACTCAGAGCAGGCCTCTATAAACAATCTAAAGCGGGATGGTGAATACATGGAATTGCTGTATTCAATAACACGCTGTTTTATGTTTTGGAATAAATCAAACAAGAAGAAATAGTTCCCTCGAGGATCCACGCCAGGCTCCTGACCTATGAGGTTTCTTTGACTGCTTCCAGCCGCTGGGAACATCTGAGTGTGAATTCTTGTTTCCTCACAAATGACTCCAGGCTGATGTTGCAAATAACAATGGCCAGTTCAGCCGTGGTGAAACAAAGGTGATGAAGGATGCTGCTTCATGTGGCTGAGTGAGGAGGGAAGAGGAAACAGAGTCCAGGAGCCACTCAGGCTTCTGTTGTTTACCCCCGTGGCAAACAAATCCCCTTCATGTGGAGGCTGGAGATCAGAGAGGATGGAGGGTGAGGACCAACATGGCGTCCAGGTGTTCATCCCACCATTGATGAGGCTTCTGTGTTTGAGGGATACAAAGTTAGAGTGACTTTGATGCTTTTACTTTCAGATTTGATTTGTGGACTTCTTCCTGTGCTGGCTCTGAACTCGGGGGTTTACCAGCGCTGCGTCTCTGACTGGAACTTTTGACACTTCTGCTGAGGTCCAAGTTACAACAACACGAATACGAGATTAAAACTGACATGGGAAATGCCTAAATGTGCCACACAGCTGTGTCAGATTGGCTGAGAAGGATCAGTCAGAGTTCCTGTAAAGTCCTCACTCTTGTTTTGACCCGCTCCAATCTCCCAAAGGAGCGGATGACGAATCATGATAATAGTAAGCAAACTGCTTGGTCCCACAGTCTGGCCTCCGTCCAAACCCAAACACCAGCGGAAAGAGGTCAGAGGCTTCTCGTCTAGCTGTATTCCTTCTCTCATAACACAACTGTTCTCATCCTTGTTTATTCTAGCTTAACTTTGACACAGCTCCCGCCTCTCAGTCCAAAAGATACTCTACTCCACTTTGTTTTGACGTGAGCGTGATGGTGATGTGACGCGAGTTTTCGGGTTTCCCAAGCTCTGCTCAGCTGATGATGGGTGACTCATTCCATCTTCCCGATAAAACGAATACATGACGCTACGCCGGGATGAAACTCCGTCATACGGCGCTGGAACATGCATGTGCTGAACTCTGAGAGTGATAACAGCTTGAAATAATGGGAACAAAATTACCCTGAGGTCAGTAATACATCTCATTCACCATGCTTGTTGTTTTAATCCTCAGATTGATCTCTATCTGGGATAAAAACACAAGATTTCCAGACCCTCCTGCGATCACAATTTCAGTGCAATCAGTTTTCCTTCAAGATTTTTCTTTCTGGCACATGCTCCATATTTCCACTCCTGCAAACTGTTTTCATTAAAGCTGTGTCTCCCTGAAGGAAAAAGGCAGCTTTTTTTCAGCGCCAGAGTACACTAATCTGTGTCAAATAGGAAAGAAGACAAAGGCGATGCATTGTGGCGGCTTTAGATGAGGGAGCAGCTGAGCTGTGTTGTTTTGGTTTGATCCCACTTAAAGTGAAGGGACGAGGAACAAAAGACAACAATCCCCAGCCATGCAATTACACAGCAACCGCACTGGGAGACAGAAACGTGCAGGAAAGAACAAAGACTGCCTCCTTCATATCTCAGTTAATAGAAAATCTGCTGGTTCTTTTTAAGCTGCGTAACCTCTGTGTGTGTATGTGTGTGTTTCACTGCCTTCAAATCCCATTATCTGTGTGTACACGAGGCCCAGACTCCCCTGCAGGTCCCCTCTCCTGCCAAAGCACAAGTCCTGTGGTGTGTCTCTCTGCTCCTGTTATCTCACGTTTCTCCCATCTGGCTATTGTGTCTCCAATCTGCTCCACTCTATCTAATCTGTTCCTTCTACCTCTACAGGTCCCTCATGTTGTTATTGTGATGTGCTTGATCTTCTCGCTCTTTCATCCTGGCGGTGGATGCACACAGAGATGCTTTATAGCGAGCTGGAAGCAAAAGTTATGAGCATGTTGAACGTTGACTCCCTCGGGTGTATTCCGAAGATTGCAGAAGCTCTGAATCCAATTTTTTTCTTTTTTCATATCATTGTGGCTTTGTCCACTTGGCCATATAAGGCCATCCCTGCAGCAGGAGCGGACTGGTGACTGTGAGGAGGGATGTCTCACTCTTTACAGCTTCAAGATCTTCTGGACTTGACCTTTCCTGGAGACAAAACACCCGAAGCATGTTTCCCAACTTCCCAAACCCTGAGAGCGTGACCTCGCAGCACAACACGAGTCATGATGTAGGAGTTGGCGTGTGTTTGGGCAACCCCGTGTTACGTTGAGTTGAATCATTCTTGCTTTATTTTGGCATGAGGGGATTTTTCAGAACCTCCATCCTTGATTCCAAATAAGTAGGAAGTTAAATGTTAAAAAAAATCTCAATGTGATGATCTTATTTATAGCCAAGTTTGAGCTCAAGGTGGTGGTTTCTCTTCTTTACATCTTTATTTAAAAATAGAAAACTTGAAATAATCCCCCTTTATCCAAAACAATTCTATATTTAAAGTTTTTTTTTACTTCAGATCAGTTTTCCCCCTACTGTTGAAAACCTATCAGCTATCCCCTCCGTTCCACCTTAAGAAAGTTTCGGGTGCACTTCTTCATTTCTGCCTGCTAGTGTCAGTGTTGCACCATGAAAACATCCTCCACAGTTGGACTCTGCAGCCAAGAGGAGGGTCTTGTTTTTAAGGTGGTTCATGCAGGTTTGAAACTTCTCCCCAGTGTAAAATCTGAAATATGAAGAGATCATGTGTGGTTTCCAAAGAACACGGCATCATTCAGTCTCTCGTGTGTGTGTGTGGCTCTCTGTCTTAGTGTTGTTTTTCGGCCTCGTGCGTCCCCGTCCTCCGCCGCTCCACCAGTGCAGGCTGTGTCTTGGTGCGGCATGAGGCGGCTGACACAGAGAAAGCAGCTTACAGCTCCTGGTCCCTGCCTGGTCCTGGTCCTGGCTGGGCCGGGCGGGCGGCGAGCACCTGGAGGCCTCCCGGGCTGCCACCAACAGGGCTTTATCGGCCCCGAGGATTAGTGATTTCATCAGCGTGCAGCCACACACACATGCATGCATGGTATGCAGAGAGAAAGTGCAAGTAAAGATTTTCTGGTCAGGCATCGCTTCATGAAAGCTGATGTGTCTTTGACCATTCAGTGTCTCTGGAGCAAAGGTTAGCCTGAGGTGGGGGTGGGCTGTGTGAGTGTGTGTGTGTGTGAGGGCCAAACAGCAACAGTTACTAGGGCCTACAGTGTGTGTAGTGTGGCTGAGGTCAGAGGTCAGATAACTGTCTCTTCTTCTCTGTGCGTCTTTGTTTACTGATGCCGCTCTTGAGTAACTGCTCCTTTAAACTTCATGTACAAATCTGATCAAGCATTTCTTATTCCTCACATCACATCTGACCGTCTTACCCCACAGCGACCGTTCTGCTGCCAGCTGAATGTGAAAAGTGAACACAGTCAACCCAAACAGCCAGGAAAGTTTGCATCGCCTTAAACACTGTGGACTGTTCTCTCCAGTGTTTCCCAGACTGTTCCTAATTACCTGCATCCATCCTAACACTCAGCTTTCAGTGTGATCATAATAGGCTAATTTTAGTGGACAAATTGCATCATAAATCAGCCGTGTAATCAGATGCTGACAGCTGACTGGATCAGCTGAACAGCGAGTCCTCTAAAATAATCATCAGGCTGTTTGAGTAACATGTTGACTGACGTTTACATTTCAGCTCCAAACCATCTGAAACGCTGAAGTAGGTCAGCTCTGTGTGTCCTACTTGCACTAAAATCTTTAACTCATACTCTCCTTGACTTGAAGTTTACTTAGGCTTGATGTATGTACGGCTGTGGGAGCTGCAAGTCTCAACCGGTCAAAAGCTAACGCCAGTTTTCTTACAGTTTGTGGTCGCTGACCGTCACAGAGAAACAACTCGTCTAGACATAAGTGACTCTTTCAGGTGTGTCTGGGAGCAAATTATTCCCCAAGAACATAGATTTTCATCCCGAAGCGTATCATCAATTACAATTTCAAAAGAGTTGAGTTCCTAAAAAATATTCTTGCCTTATACGACCCTTATCTTTTGTCTAAAGTGGTTTCGATAGACTGAAATCGAGCCTTCTCTTTGTGTTTCTCATTGTTTCACATATCAGATCGTCTTTTCTCTTCATCTCCTTTATATTAGACACATTTCATAAGCTGGAACAAACCCAAGCTGTTTGCACGACACCTCTATAGGTGAGAAAGAAAATCTGAAATGGTGCGTCACAAACTCAAACTCAAAGCGCCATTATGATAGAAGCACCCTCACTTTAAGTTTGTTACTTATAATAAAGGACGCTCTCGCTGACAGATGAGCACTTTGTCATCCTGTTTTTTGGGAGATTCCCATCGTAATTGAATCAGGTGATGAAAAGCAGACACTTTGTTTACACTGTTTTCACTCTGAGACCCTCCAGCGATGCATCAAGGCTGTTATTACCAAGTATTACACCCCCACTGACTGATATATGATCATGGCGTTTGCAAGAGTCTAATTACAGAGCGCTCCCATCACACTTTGGTGCAGAAACCAGTGCAAGTGAAACACACACTGTGCTGGGAACATCTCTGATAGTGCAGCTTTATGTAATCGTTGCTGGTGGGTGTTTGCAGGAATCAAAGAAGTGAAAGATGCTTGCTTTGTTTGGAAGCACAGCTACATGCATGCCGGGACAGACTGTACTTGTTGTACAATCTAATCCTTATTTACAGAGCTGTCATTAAATCTTAACTCTCCTCTATTAACCCTTCTTCACTTCTTCTCCCTGCATGCCTCATTTTGTCTATTTTCATCGATTTTGCACCTCTCATTCATTCCTTCGGTCTCAGGCTTGCACAGGAAAGACAATAGCCTCATTGTGACGCCGTTTCGTGGGTGTGTGTCGGACCACACAAGACTGTGCAGCAGAAAAAGAGAAACGTGCACATCTCTTCCTCTCCTCCTACCTGCCTGTATAATCAGGGCTGTAATCGTCGGGCTGTGACAGCTCGTCACCTCGCAGCTTAGATAGAGGAAATACCTCAGCGACGTACACATCCTTTAAGGTGTGTGTACATGTCTGTGTATAAGTGTGTGTATGTCTGAGAGGAGGAAACAATAGAAGCATTAGGTACCTGTCTCCTGGTGGGCGTGGCCTGACACTCACACACAGCTTCTATTGTGCATTGTTTTCACACACATTCATGCACACATGGATGGGTTAGGGTTAGGGCTGTGTTGGTGATGGATGGCGTCCTTTTGGCACCGAACACAGCCGCACATGTGGCGGCTCATTTCACACACAAGTTGTGAAATGAGCCTGAAATCCAAAACTAACAACTAATGAACGACAGCGTGAAGAGGAGACGACATTTATCAGTGTTTAACATGACAGGGTGAGTTAGGGGTTAATGCATGTGTGAAGAGTCTAATGCAGAGGGACAAATTAATGAGGCGATGAGAAATGATTAGAGGGAAGCAAATAAAACAAAGGTTTACATCAGGAAATGAGCCGTGCTTGCCGTGCATTGTGTGAGTTCTGCACAACTGCACCTGACTGCTCAAAGAAAACCAAAGCGGACCAGTTAGCTGCTTTTATGTACGTGTCAGAGACCTCAGATCTGTGCAAGCAACTTAAAACGGCAGAGAAGAAACAGACAAACACAGGTTTACAAATTATCTCCACTTTTAGGCTCATATCTGTTTATGATTCCTCGTTGCATCATAACGGGCTGCGTTCCACCTCACAGACTGTTTTAGTGCAGTAATTGTTCAACAGTCCTGACACTTAAAACCAAAACACTTCTGATACCTCAGTGTTCCTTCATGCCGGCACATTCTACATATTTCTGCAGGTTTGTAATCCGTGTTTCATCAAGGCTGAGCATCTCACGTTTTCCTCTTCTTTGTTTTCCTTTTAGGGTGCTGTGATAAATTTCTCTACCTCTGTAATGCTCTTTGGCATTTAATGACTGCACCGTGCTCATTACTTTAGAACTTTATGAAACTACTGAGATGTGAAAAAAAGTGTCAGGACCCATGTCTAGGCCTCTGCAGGTCTTTTAAATCGCTCGCTCCAGACTAAATCTGGCCGCCTTGCCTGTCAGTCTCATGCCAGAGTGGTGATAAATGACTTGCATCTCATCCACCGTCCTACTATGGACCAGAGCTGGCCCGGCCCGCAGCCTGAATTGGCTCTTCTTAGGCGGAGAAAATGCTGCCAAATCTAGCAGCCATATGACCAAAGCTGGATCGCATTTGGTCCTGAAGGTCGTGAAACACATCGCAGAATGTCCCTTTAGGAATCAATGAAATAAACTGTTACACAGTGTGAGTGGAAGAAGGCCCTGCATTGTTAAATTCCTTCATTTTAAAGGCGGCAGTTTGGATATATATCACAGCATGTGTGTGGCAGCGCTGAAGGCCATGCGACCATAAATCATACGATGCACCGCGATGTGTTAAAGCTGAAACAACACTGACTCATGGTGCACCTATACTCAAGACTTTAAGAAGAGGGTTCAGAGTAAAAAGCAGAACCTGCTTCCTGACTCTGGATTAAGGTCTAATTAGAACCGTACCAGCTCAGAACCGGTGTTATCGTTCAGACTTGTAAAAATACATCTTGAAATCCATTTCTGAGAAAGCAACCACGTAAGAAGCACTTTGAGCGTCAACATAACGTGCAATTAACCTGCCAGCACGGCAGAGACTCTGCAGCGCGTCTCCTTATTTAGACATGATGGCAACCTCCAACCGTCCCCCACCTACAGCGTGTAAATCAGCGTGTATTTGTAGTAACTGTTGGTTTTTAAGAGCTCCTCAGAAGATCCTACTTCCGAGTAACGACTGCTCTTCCTCCTCTAAGTATGACTGCTCAGAAAAGGGTTTAGGACTCTGTCTGTAAACAACGCTGAGTACATTTCTCCTATCATCTTTTCCTTCTTTTACAACAGGCTCACATCTCCACCGCAGCCACAGCTTATCTTATCTGCTCTCCTTCCTGTGGGCCACAAAGGCAGCACTGTGGCCGACCTCGCTCTGCTGCTTTTCTATGCAGCAACAAGTGCTGAGATGAGGATTAGAGTTGTTGACGGTGTGTGTGGACGTGTGTTTGACGCAGAGGTCTTGGTTTGCTCAGGTCACGTGGAACTGAAAATAACAATATCTTGAAATGAAGATACTTAAGTGTTTCCTGGAAAGATGACAGGTTGATGATCAAACTCTTTGAGACACAGAGCTGTTGTTTTATTTACAGTAAAGGTCACATGACCATCTGAAGTCCTCAGGTCCAGCAGACTGTGAAAGAGCTGACCTCTGATCTTTAAGGGCACAGCGTCATGTAAGAGGAGAGGTTGTTTCGCCTTTATATAATCTCTCTTCAACCACAGTGAAAACTTTCCCATCAGTCCTCAGGTGTGTGGACGTCAACTATATCTCAATCCCCATCGAGGAACATTTGAGCCGATCCATCGGGCCCATCTATTACTCTCCTGCTCACTCAACCTGAAGGAAGCCCCGCCTTCTTTTTTGTCCTCACTTCCCCTCTTTATCCCCAGTTCCTCTTTAACCCTATCATCTTTCTGCTTTTGTTCCAGGTTAAGTGAAAGCTGTGTGTGCATTCATGGGAGAGTGAGCCACTCATGCATGTGTGTGAGGAAGTTCTCATAAAGATAAAGGATCTTAAACTAACAGAGGAGGCGGGGAGCAGGTGAGGGAGAGGGATGCATGCACACACTGATAAGGATATGCATTAAATGTGCAGGACCGTTTAATAAGAGAAAAGAGGACAACCTACTTTACTGACCCACGAGGACGTGCAACATGCAGGAGTTAACTGACCTGCACTGATGGAAGTGTGTCAGACTGAGGCGCCTGCACATGCATGAGCACCCTGAGCACTTTGGATTAATGAATTGTGGAGACATTTTCGCAGCTTTATAGAATAAGAGCAGCAGTCAACCCTGATTAGTGTCAGTGTTACAGATAACAGCTGATAACACTATAGACCCAGCTCCTATAGCGTGTACTACTTACTGTTTTCTGCAGCCCAAGGCAACAACACTGCTCTTCATCTATCACATCATGCAATCTGCCCGTCAAATGTCTGCACCGTCTGGGCCTAAACCCCAGCTGGATTACACACCTCACTCACATGTCTAGCCTTCAAACTCACGTACATACATGCATGATCTGCCTTTATGACATGATGAGGTAAAGAGGCTTTGAGGCGCTGTGGAACAGTGTCATGTTTGTGTTGGAGGCTCCGGTAAAGACAGCCTGGAGCCGTGCTGAGTAAGCTGAAAATAGACCAAACGCAGCAACGGTGAAGCTGAGTGTGTGGTGTCATCCACACGGAGACCAGGAACTGACTTTCTTAGAAATGCTGCTGCACATCTTTGAGTTCACCTCACTCTGTGTGCTCATTGATTTATCTCATTAGTCATGATGAGCCCCTCCCTGATTCACCAAACCTCTGTCTCGTGACTCCTTTTCCCTTGATGGGAACAAACAGCAGCTTTCATGTGCAGCAGATGAGTAAATAGGGACAACTAGCTGAAGGTCCCAGTTTCACTGTGAATAGTATGTTACACAGAGGCTTCACCGTGGCGAACTGATTTGTTTCACGTGCGTGTCTGGTTTCCTCTTCCCTCTCCCAGGAGTCATCAGCACACCTGAAGCGAGTAATAACCACACAAATCTGTCATGACAGCCGCCGCCTTGCTTCCCTACCAACCAGCTCTGTTTTGGTTGCTGCAGCCTTGGCACAAAGCCAGTCATTTAGCGTCTTTCCTCTGGCGGTAGGATTTCTTTCTGAATCCGGGTGTCTGGTGTTTTTATGAGGACTCAAAGAGACAGGAGTGGAAGTGTTAATGATAGACTTAACACACAATGGTTGTATTGTGGTTCCTGGAATGTTTCGAGGATCCTTCGTTACCTCGAGGAAGAGAAAACAGCAGCACCTCTGTAACCTTATATCAGAGTTTAGCACAGTTTGGTGCTGCGTTCCAGGTCATGTTGTCAAACCTCAGGAGATGTTCACTGTTTCTGACAGGTCGGGATATTTCTCGTCAAGACAGGAGAGGATAATTTACATTTTTTCTCAACATTGTTTTACTAAAAGGACGAAAATGCACAGTGAAACATCTCAGTTATATGAAACTGGGCTGAAAACATGACCTCTTTACCTTCACTATCCCTCCCTCTGCTCAACGGTTCTGCTCATTTCTGCAGCTCTGTTATGACATTAGGTCTGGAGAGTTTCTCAGGTCATGCTCCTCACTCATTTCAAAGATTTATGCACCAAGTCGACACCATACAGGCTGTGTGTTCTCCTTTATGCAACACTGACGGCCTCTTTAAGGCTCATGAGCCTCTGGCCATGTCAGGGCAGACTTCAAAAGACGGCCTTTGAAGTCTCCCGCCATATGGGACGTTGAGATGATGTTCCTGTGGACGGGCTGTATGAGGAACTGTCAGATTAGCTCGGGGAGCACTTCATTTTGATTAGCTGTTTGGCCGTTTAGTATAGGAGCCATAAAGGCTTTGTTGTTGAGGAGACTGTTCCTACACACGAGCACACAGCGTCTCCTCGCTGTCAGCACTTTTGGGAAGTCGTCTGTTCCAATCAGAACATTAAAGAAGCAAGTGTTCAGACAATGCTCCGATACATTAAACATATTTTTCTCCATATCGTGAGCGTACGTGTAACCAGAATTCTTCTGTAAGGTTTCGGTTTTTAATAACTCGGGTCAGTTTTCCTCGAAGCTTTCTGAGACAAACAAGGAAGATTCATTGAAAGCATTCATCCGGTGTCACGTCTCATCCTGCTCTTTTAGTCATGTGTTTCCTTATGTAATCATATTTTCCTGTTTTATTTTCTTCCTGTCCTCTCCTTTTGTTTCTAATACTGAACATCCTGCCCCTCTGTGTTTCCCGTTCAATTGGTTTCACCTGTGCTGAATTAGCCGCACCTTAGGAGCTTATTTATTATCTTTATTTACTTCTTTTTTTCCAAGCTCTGTCACATTTCGCATGTCGCCGTAAATTGTGTCCTCAGTATATTTTCAGGCTGAGCTTCACAGCTGGGAAACATTTAATGGTGGACACTGAAGCAGAAGCTCCAGAGACATCAAAGAAAACACCAGCATTTAATCTCTGGAAAAACATTTAGCTTTGGATTGCCAGTTTAAGAATTAGTGGCTGTCGTGGAGACACTGTCTGTCTGACATGCATTGTTGCAAATTTAGCTTTGTTTCCTGGTTTCACAAAACGGTGTGGTGCATTTTTTCTTTACCACCCACTGCTTAAACACTGTAATGGTTAAATGAGGACAGTGGTAATGGGATAATTGATGTATTTACTACCTTTAGGGGACAGACTCAAGATGTAAACAGACTGTTTTCTTTCACTAAGATGCTTAAACATTAGCAGAACTGAACTGTCAACTTATCTTTGACACAGTTGATCGAGTAAATAATCCTTAAAGCTCATCTTTGTATTAACATGAGTATCAGTTCAATCAATCGCCACAGTTTGTGAGCTTCAGATCCATATTAATTGATGCGTGAGCCAGCAACAAGTCGCTAAAAACAACCCAAAGAGTCAGCTGCGTCTCTGTTCCCCGTAAAACCACCAAATATTAAAACAAGGCCTTAATAAGAAGCATACGCAGAGATTATATAAAGATTTAACTGGCTTTTACACAGTTTCTCTCCTCATTCATATGTACGCCACATCATAGTCGAGTCCCTGCTGAAAGCAACAATGCCCACATCCAAATTCAACACTTGCTTACAAAGCACATGTTGACACTGGCGCCAGCGGATATTACTAGCTCCAGTCACTCACACACACACTCACTCACACACACACACACGTAGGCGCACACTCTTATTCACACCATAAAATGATATTCATTAGCAGGAGTGATTGTTTGAATTATGACTTGTTATGTAACTCGCCCTCGCCTGTTCGAGGGCCCCTCTGTGGTGAGGGAGCAGACTAATACAACAATAAGTGATATATGAGCAAACACACACATCGTACCTCACCACGTGCGGTCATACACCAACAATACATGCTAGTACAGGATGAAACAGAACCATACAAGACCAGTCTCAGTCTGACTTGACTTGAGCTGTTCCTCCAGCACTTTAGTACAACCCTATATGAAGTTACTTGCTTTATCTGTCTCTTGGAGCCTGCCCCAAGTGGCAGCCAGTGAAACTACAGCTTCTGGGACCTCACTTTGTCTTGCGTGGCAGAGGTGGGCTGTCTGACAGCACTGCAGCTCTGTGTGTTCAGCCTATGTCACACATACATTCGTCTCCAGGTGCAGCTGATCCACCGAGGAGTCATTTCATCCAGGAAATGATTTAAAGCTCTGAAACTGGCTGTGGAGGAAGAAGAAGGAATGGGATTGATATCTCACTCTGCGTCTGAGTCGGAGCATTCAGGAGTGTTTGGTATTACAGGTGCACTGGGACACCCAGCGGAGTCGTATGTCCACTGCTGACCACGCAGGTCTGCCAAAGGTGGTGATGGTGAAATCTGATGTGTGTGAGTGTGAGGCTGAGCATACGGGGAGAAAATCCAGAAAGAAACGTTTTGTGGAGAAATGTGAGAGCCAGACTTTGGGAAGACTTCTGCAGCTGTAAGAGAGCATCACTGAGTTTAACACCATCTACCTGTTTATTAACAAATCATCAAATTTGTGTGGCATGTTCATCTCATTACATCCATCTCAAGTAGTGCTGGGTTTATTTAATATATAAATAATCAATATATATCATCCCCGATCTGCATTATGCTTCATGTACGCAGAGAAACAAGATGTTCAAATCTAATCTTCTCCTCCAACACACACTTGGCCCTGGCCTCATGCGTTGTGTGAAGAGTGTTTACAGTGCAGTGAGACTTCAAAGTGAGGAATACGAGGTGTTGGAGACACTGTTAAGAAGTGGTCCTTCTCTACACTTACATCTTACATAAGGCTAAAACTGCCTTAGCCCCTCTCCAGCTATCAATGACCCAGCCGCTTACGTAACCCCAGAGTGTGTACGTGTGCGCGCGGAGAGAGAGAACGAAAAAAAAAAAAGAACAAGCCATAGAGTGAAACAGTATATTAGCCTCCAGAGGCAGGAGGACACAATGTTCAGTATTGACCTGCATGTGTGCTTCAGTGATTACAGCTGCTTGATGTTTATACCTGTTGGCCGCTGCGGCTCCATCTGAACTCTGCCGCACACATTGGGCCGGGTCAGCTTCCTGTCGCTGGCGTGATAACAGCAGAGATCTGATAGCTTTTGCAAATGGTCAAGAGTAATCATTTGCAGCTTTTTTATTAGATAACTGCTCTGTGTCACCAAGTTTTCATTCCTAATACGTCACATGTGGCAGCTCGGGCACAGACCCCGGGCTGTAAAATACGATAACACAGGTATCTTCTACTTAGTCCTGCACATGGAGGGCTCTGCGGTTGTGTTAGCATAATTTCTATTAGGAGCATGGATACGCTTCATAGTGAGACTCTCTGGTTAGAGTTAGGCTGAGATTTCATGAGATTGTGGCTCCCTAAAAAACAGGAGGGATGTAGTTTGGGTCTTTATCGCAGCCACTGCTTTTACTAGATCTGAATGAAACAGATGCATCTTTGACTGTAAATATTTGCAGCCACATCTTTACAAATAGTCCTCTGAGTATATATCAGGAGTGATCCACATGTTTTAATCTTGTATTCAATATTTGTTTTGAAAATTCTACATACTCCCTCTTGAGTCAAACCACCCAAAGAATGAACCGAGTCGTCCTCTGAGAAAGGAAATCGCATCAATCCAGTGTCTACGTTGTGACTTTCTCTTTCACTCAGATAAAATCAGTCCTGCAGAGCGCTGGGATTGGTTCCCACATGTTGCTTTTCTTTACTCGCCACATCGACCCTCCTGGTTTGACCTACATTCTATGTCGCCTTTGCGTGCATGTAAACACGGCGTCTGGTGGACGTCAGGTTCAGGATGTTGGGGTTTGCTGTTGTCTTTGTTTGCATTGAAGCGGTAAATCTGGTTGCAGATCTGTGGACGTGTGTCTTTTCACGAGCAGGGTGTGTTCCTTTGATGCTGTAATTTAGATGTGTGTGTGTGTTAGTGGGCACCTTGGATACATTTGTGTCAAACATACGGTGCGTATTCACTGAATTTTACAAGGAAACTAGAACCAAATCGACTCGGACAGCTCTGAAACTCTGCTGAAATGATAGATGAGGTGTCAGTTTTCATAAACCACGTTGTGATTTGTGATCTTTCCAGTGGGTGAAAAAGGCGAGACTGAGGTATCACAAAGCTGTGTTATAGTTCTGTGAGCTCACCTGTAGAGAAGAAAAATTGGACTTCAAACAGCTGCAGTGAGTTGAACTGCGTGTATCAGACAGATCCTCTCAGCAGAGGCAGTAAACTGTCTTCAACTCGTCTCTTATTGCTTCTCCTCCTCCTCCTCCTCCTCAGCAGAAAGTCCATACGAGGCTGTGTGATTATGTATCTTGGCAAGAGCGCTGTGTATATATCATCCTGTTTATGAGAGTAAGTGTGAGTAGATGAATCTTTGGACTCTAAATGAGACATGACTTCTCTATGAGGTCTGTAAAATCTCCCCTCCTCTTCAGGTAAACCTGCTGTGCACCCACAGGCTCCCATAGACCCTTATCTTTAAGCTTTAAAGCTCCTATCGCTCAACATGTGCTGACTGACCCGGCTCTCCTCTTTCACTTTTCTCTCAATTTTTTCTGCTGCCAAAACTTTGTCTTCTTTCCTTTTTTTCCTGCTCGCTCTTGCTCCTCCTTCCTCGTAGCTCCCCCTTTCTCTTCCCCGTCCAGGTAGGTCTTTGGTGCCAGACAGAGGAGCACAGTGTTCCTTTGTTATTTCCAGAGCTTAAGTGCAGATAACAACAGGAGCCACTCAGGCTCAGCAACACATCGGCTGCCTCTTATCCAAAGATATCTAAAGGCATCTTATTTTAGTATCATTAAAAATGGGCTTTAAAAAAGTGTGACTCAATCAGATGCAGTGGGATTGCTCTTCTGCACATGCTCACTTGGCTCATTTCTTGATGCATCCTCAGCTCGTCATGCTCCATTAGGCTCCTCCCCCTTCACTACAGTTGCCTAGTGCCACAACTGGAGCCCATCACCCAGCCGGGCAGACAGCCAGCCTGCCAGATGTGAGGCCTTCTCCACGCTCTGTAATCCAAGAAGCAACACAAGCTTCACGTACACACATATATCTCTTATCAAGATCAACCTGCAGTGTCAGAGTCTGCGTACGCTCGCAACCAGAGTTTACCAAAGAACATGAGACGCAGTTTCAGTTTCTCTCTGTTTCCATCCAAACCCAAGAGTGACCTCGCAGCAGCCGCAGATTCCCCCTGTGGAAAGTGGTCTCCTCCAGGACCCTGCTATTAGCGGCTTTGTGGGGCAGAGTGGAGACATGTTAATGACACACAGACACTGAAGAGGCTTCAGACCCTGCACCCGAGCACAGCTGAGTGCAGGGAACTCAGACAGCAATGGATTTAATATTTCAAGAAACAATGTGTAGTATTTCAGAGTTTGCCCGCAGGAGTTATAAGACACTTAAGGACAAGGGAGAAATAATATGCAGGGTGTTGAGAAGGCGAGCAGGTTCATATTTTAGTAGCTTTAAGCTCATCTCTGAAACTCACGTGAACTACTTTTGCAGGAAGACTTTTAATGAGTCTGGCGTCCAAGGTCATCCTGCTCAAACTGTAACAGGCAAAACAGATTCAGAGTTACTGGGTAAACTTCAGAAGCGGTGCCATCAAGCTAATAAGTCACCATTTCCTTCAAGTTAACTCTCCTCTGACAAACTTTTACTGAGCTCAGTTAGTCATGGACAGACTGCTTTACCTGTTTGTTTTCCAGTAATAATAATTAGCTAATGGATCCGGTGATTAATGGAGCAACAAAGCAATGTTGTGATGTCATTTCCTAGAGGTTAGAGGTCACAGTGATGTGGCCAGAGGGTAGTCTGTCTGGACTTCTTCCCTGTAAACACACGCTCCACTCTGCATCTCAACAACTTGATAAGCTAATCACTGCCACACATGCTGTATTTGTGAGCATCCAGGCCTACGGTGGCGAGTGGCGAGTCGCTGTCGTATAAGCGTAGCATTGTTTACTTTGAGTCACTTCAAAGAAACGAGACCATCAGGTTGGTCTTTTTGCACTGAGTCAGCCACAAGTGACCACACAAACAATGGAAGTCTTCACCCTTCACGTCCATGACCTTCTTTAACAACCACCAAACCCAAATCTCTTCCATTGACCTCATTTCCCAGAAATCATTGTGCCCGTTCACAAAAACAGACGTCTTTTTGATGACTCACAGGGAGCTGCATTGTCCCACCAACGCACCAATGTTCCCCCTGAAAGCTTAACGCTGTGTTCCAGGTAAATCAACTTGTCTGAATTAATTATTGAGCGCTGTGTGTGTAATTCAGCTGCTGAACTAACTCCATGCTGAGAATCAGTGATGGATCCTGACATTAAATGTGTTTATTTAAACACTAATGTCCTCCTGGAAAGGCAGCTGACCATTTTTTGACCATTGTGTGAGGAAAGTTGGCCCAAGCATTGACAGATTGAGACTTTGTTTAAATATTTACTTAAGTTGAAAGAATTAGCAAACCTGTAGCTCTAAAGCAAATTACATGCATGATAAAATATTATATGCATTAAAGAGCGTCGCTAACAGTGAGTTTACGACGCTCAGGGTGGCCTGACGCCGTCCCATCACTCCCCATTAGAAACAAGTGGAGTGATAGCTGGAGCTCTCCGCTAGGCTAACATCAAAGGCCTCCATAAGTCAGCTGTTGTTTGGCTCGCCGCTCGTCAGACTGGCACAAAGCGAGCCTGAACTTCAGAAGCTCTGGCCTCGCTTTCACTAAGAAAGCAATGATGTCAAGATTTCTGGACTCGCTGCAACATCACACCACTCTGCGGGCTTTAGAGGAGCTAAGAGCACTGCTCAAATTTGGAGGCCAAGGTGTGATCATAAATCAGAATTCCCTCACACTCCTTCGCTTCTTGCTAACTCTGTGCCTCTCTCTCTCTCTCTCTGCTTGCTCTCCTCAGCCAGAGACGGCACATTTTAAACCCATTAGCGGACGGCCTGCCAGCTGTACATCAGCAGAAAAACCATAAATTGTTTTATTGGATGAAGTTTCTGCAAAGTGATGAGCTCAGCGTTGCTGATTCCCGGTATACCACTTGCTTATTGTGTGTGTGAAAACGTGCCTCTTGTCAAATCCTGGAGAAAAAGTAGCCTTATTAATGTTTGCATAACGTCTCTTGTGCATTCATCACCACTTTCCTCTAAATCTGTGTCAGTAGGCTAGAAGCTTTATAGCATTTATATTAAATTTGCTTTACAAATATTTGACTCCTTATTTACGAGCCATCTGTGTCTCCTCCGGGCATGTGGTTAGTGAGCATGAATCTCACCCACCTTTTCTGTAAATGTTTATCTATACGCTGCAACGACTTTCTCTGCAAAAACTGCTGATTTACGGCGCCTCGGCTCGCCCTCCCTCCCTGCTTTCTCCCTCTGTCTTTATCTCTGTTGAAGAAGGAGCAGCCTGTGCAGAGTTGTTGACATTCGTACCCATCTCCCACCCCTCCTCACCTTCCCGCTCTCACCAGCACCTCTGATTCACACAGCGCTGCGCTGTGCAAACACTGCAGGGACCCTTTGGACTCTGTTGCTAGAGTAACGGGGACCACAAGCTGGTACACCACCACTCTAATGCTTCATAAATGCTCCTTGGGGTCAGAATATGAGCATGGTATCTAATAAAATATCAAAACGGGGGTCAGAGTTTCACACGCTGATCTTTCAGGGAGGATGTGTGAGGGGAATCTGGGGGCAAGCAAAACAGTTCCCATCATATGTGTTGGTGTTTTTTCTTGTTGCCTTGGGAATGGGATTCCTTAAAGACGGGAAAGACCCTCACCAACCCCCTCAATATACACACCACGCGCCCACTCCTCTGTGGAACAACATATCAGTGCGTCAGCAGGATTGCAGACTCCAGGGAGGAATGCTGTCTCGGAGGACAGGTGCGTCACACCTGTATCGCCTGCAGTATGTACGGGAAGCATTCTGACCTCCCTCCCTTTCTCGCTTCAGTCCCTCGCTGCAGACCCCACAATAGCTGGTTGGTCGCCACTTTCCAGCGAGGCAGCGAGGGCAGTGGGTGTGAGCTGGAATATAAAATTAACGCTCCCATTAGCGGACAGTGTGCACCATTCATCGCTGTGGAAGAATACACAGGAACAGTTGGAAAAGTCCTCAATTAGCTCCACCCAGTGTCGCACATTCGAAATGTCAGTAATCACATGTTAACTGTTCCATACATAAAGGAGCTTTCAAGCCAGACTGTAGGTTAAAAGAGAGGAAACAACACATTCATACACTAACATGTTAAAGTTCACTTTGTGAGCTGTAAAACTTGCCCTTATTAAATCCAATACTCTTTATGCTTTTCCATGTGTGAGAATTAGCATGGGCTGCTAACTGAAGCGCAAATGACTCCACATAAGGAATGATTTGCTTGTTCTGAAGGTGAATAAACCTGTGATCAGATTCAGCTTTCACGCCCATAAATCTCCCTAAGTGGCTCTCAAACCGACCCTGCGCGTGGTCGTTACCGAGTTTTACATTCCTGAATTTGCCAGACGGGCTCTGAATGTGATCAGAACGGCACATTCTGTACATTCTTTCGTTTTTACATGGACTTTCACTTACGTCCAATTAAGCCTAAACACCTCGACTTATATTGTCTGACTTCTCCTGTCTCCTGGAGCGTCTCCACGGAGCTGATCTGCGTCATTAAATATTAGTAGGTGGTTGAAGGTGAAGGTGTGTGCTGGGGCCTGCTCGACCACTTACCCTCGCAGAATCCCGTCCAAGAATTACAGCCATAGCTGCACTTAAGAGACTCAATGAAACGCATTATTCTTCTCCCAGGTGATGTCTGTTTCAAGGTGAGTTGGTGAAATATGGGTAGTATGGGAGCTTTAAATCTGCTCTGTGCGTGTTGTCATTGCTAATGCACGAAGACCAACTGCAACTTCATGCTACGCCTCTAAATCTTTAAATGAAATAAAGAAAACAGAAAGATCTTCACATTTGAAGACATATGGACTCTAACTCCCAGTGCATTGTGGGAGAGCAGTGTGAGATGAACCTGTCCTTTTTAAGGCATGCAGATAGAGAGATGTTCCCTGGAAATGAAAACATGTTTGTGTCCTGGGACACACTGAAAGAGGGAGGAAGAGTGAGGGGATAATGAATCAGCTGAGGTTTACGAGGAGCGCACTAGAGTCTGGAGAGGAGCAGCTTTTTCCTCATCAACGCCTGATTTACGGCACAAATAGGACGCGTGTTGAAACAGGACGGGTTTTTTAAGAATGATAATGTGATTGTTGGAGTCAAATTGAGCTCCTGTCGTTGTGAGACGCCGCGCTCAGATATGTGGCCTTACCTTCATGATGAGGAGAATGAGCCTCAGTCTTCACCTCACGGCCTGTTTGCTGGAAAGAAACGAGGAAGAAGAGGGTGTAAGAGACAGAAGCAGGCGTAATACATGCACTGTTGACCGGAGCACATGCAGTTGAACATCGAATGTTCAGAAACTGAGTCATAACACGTCAAATCCACAGCGCCAAAACACCCTGACACATGAGCACAACCACATGTCGAGCCCAGACGAGGAAAACAAGATGTTCAGCCCGACCGGATCATTTCACGGGAGGCCGGCCGCAGCTCTCATGTCCGATTTGTCTCACAGTTAGTCATAACCTCACATGTATGTAAACCATTACGCTGCAACGAGGACACAGTAAGTGACGTCAGGAGAGCGATCCAGTGACGTGGACTCGGCCCGTCACTCAACACTTGACAGCGAACTGTCGGGAAACGGCAGATTGACTTATAATGGTGTTTTCTTCCCTTCAGCTATTGCAGATAATTAAAGCAAGAAGTTTCCTGTTTTTGAGGGAAGCAGTTGAATTGAGTTTCAGGCATCGTTGTTGTGTTGTTATGTTGTTTATGGACCTCTTGTTGATTGTGCAAGTCTGAGGAGCCTCAGAGGAGTAATTCAGCCGGGGATATTAAAGCAGCCACAGGAGGACACATGAGTAAGACAAAGGCGGGAACATAAAGTGATGTTCAGCTCTGTATAAATTGCGCCAGTTAGCTGTCAAGCAACGCACTAAAAGCACAAACACACAGTAAAATAGCAAACCACAGGACTGTGTGTGCCAGCGAGCTTTGTCTCCCTGCTGTTAGTGTTTAAAGAGGAGCCCGGTGATGCTGAATGTCAACGATGCGTTCAACAAGAGCAGTTATCGGGGTGAAATCTGGAGGAGAAATGGAGTGGAAAGGAGCCACAGTGATCCAAAAGAGATGAGGAGGAGAGGCAGAAGTTCCTCTCATCTCTGCCTCTTCTTATTAGCGGTTATGATTCAGGTTACTGGAAGTCCATGTTTCCAGCTCTGTGTTTTGGTTCGAGCTTTCTGTTTTGTTCTGTGTCAGACTCATGTTTGGGTACAGGGGCATAAGTTCCCTGTTTAATTCCAGGAAGCACAAATTATCAGCCTCCATAATGTTTCGCAAAAGTGGTGATACAACTTGAGATCCAGCTTCCTCTATGTCCTCTCTTGTCCTCTCGCAGTTTTGTTGTCATTTAGGAACATCAGTATCAAATTAGGTCTGTTTCATAACCGCGTTAACTCCTTACAGTATGTGTCCGTGTCCAGCACGAGCGACACACTCATCATCGCTGTCATACTGAAGATGTGACACAACACGTGCAGACTTGGCCTCCATGTTGGTTATATAATACGTCTATATTCTGAATCGTCACACCGATGGTGTCGATTAACCTTCTGAATCAGCTTTCGATGAAGCTCTGTAAGGATGTTAATTCACCTCACGTCATACTCTGTGGTGCTTATTTACTATATAGTGTTTCTAATCTAGCATGAAGCTTTAATCCAGATGTAGGATTATCTGAGGGAAACGTGTCGTAACTCCCACAATCTGGACTTCCATCGAAAGACAAAGATTAGCTGTGACTATACGTCCTGCCTTACGTCACATGAAGCTCCTCCGGACAGAACTGTCTGTCCCTGCTCAAACATGGCAGTGATTTACATTGTATTTGCTGAATCACAAAGAAGTACAGGTTGGGTTTCACTGTACACCATGTGTGCGTACATGTGCGGATGTGACAAGTGTGTTAGTGGTTAGAAAGTCTCAACACCATCTGATTGAAGTGCACCCTGAATGTGATTCTCATTACGCGTATTTTGAAGAAGGCTTGTAATCTAATAAAGGATATGAGACAGTTTGTCCTTGCTTCTAAACTGTGATATAACACTGATACGCTGCATCACGGGGTCATGAGCGAGTAGAGCTGCACGCCATACTCACCTGATGTGGCTCTGTAGAGTCCGTCATCTACTTGAAGAGGTTAAACTTTGTACAACGGGCCTGGTCTCTGTTCACCTCACGTCTCTTACTCCACAGGAAATGTTTGCGTTCTATATGATTGACTTCAGATTCGTTGATTGGTGCTCGTAGCATTTAAGCACACACTTAGTCTAATCATTGCAAGAGCTTCCAGGCTTCAAGCCAAAGTGAACAAATTGTACATGATGGTGCAGCCAACAATGGAGCAGACTTAAAGGAAACATGAGTCAGATTCTGTCACAAATAACTCATCAGAGATGCTGATTCTCCTTTATTTTCACATCAACAACACATTTCTCTACAACCCACATCTTCTCTTTGGGTATTTGACAGCAGGTCGTCAGGGTCGGCCTCAGAGTGGCACCCAGCGCGGTGATGATGTCCGTATAGACTTCCCAGCACTGGAGTGGGCCGTGTGGCGCCGCGTTCAAAGCGCTCGCTTGTTGGTGTGGAATGTTTGGCGGCTGGGTCGAGCCTGTTTGAAGTTTGTGTGTGCGTCTGAGCGAGCGTTTCAGGAAAATAAAAATAGCTGCCGCAGCCCAGGTGGGCATGTCTCCTTGGTGCTGAAGTGGCCTGGGTTACGTGCACGCTGGCCAGACACACTCAGCACCCAGCCAGGTGTACCAGCCAGCTCACAGGGGGAATCATGGGAAAGGGTTTAGATACAGACGGTACATCCAGGACGCAGCTACTTGTTAACCCACATCTGTCAATATGACAAAAGATTTCATTTTATCTGCACACAGCAAAGCCAGAAACATAAAATCAGCATGGCTGTGTTTCTTTTTTTTCGTTGTATTTCATAACCAACTTTTCCAGGGCTGACATGAATTTTCTTTATTATCATAACCTAGTGTTCTGCTCGACTATTAAAATGTTATGTAAAGCACTCTTGGCTCAAACAACTGAGTATTTTCACCTAAATTAAATTTCAAAGCTCCTTATGCATGAAACAATTTTGCATCAGCACCTGTTTTTGCACACGTTTGCACAAAAATAATGCATCAATCCAAGGTGTTAGAAGATCTCTCTGTGTGGTTGAGTAATAGTTTGAAAATTACACAACTTTTAATACCAAAATACTCATGTCATGCCGTTTCTTACCCTCTCTGAGTGCTCTCTGTCCTCAGGTAACATGTGCCTTTCTCCTCAGCCGAGGTTATGATCAATAAAATAGGATCCTCTTTTTTATCTAATCTCTGCTATCAAGGATGACCAAAAAGCCTGTGCGCAGTTATGTAAGGTTACACACAGGCACTATAAACTTCGAAAGACTCTTACCTATCACTTTTCAGGAGAGGAGCTGATGAGAGAGGAGCTGCAGTGTTAGGCAAACAGTAGCTGTGTCTCCAGGTAACGCTGAGGGAAAGGGGTCAACGAGGATTCTGAGGCCCTGCTGTTACAGGAGCATCTCAAGTGGAACCCCTTGTTAAATACAGTTACCATGGGTTCATTCATCACATTATAGTCTCACATACTGCATGAATGCACCTCCACATAAACACGCCCGGACATGTGTCCCGATACGAGCGCACGTGCAAACTCCGCTGACACAAAAATGCTCGTCTCAATTCCACACGACCCCTCCAATCGTATCTCGGTGCCTCTTTGAAAACAAACGCTGCACCAGCTCGGCTGGCAGATCGAAATTTACCTTGGACGACGCTCCTTAGAGCCGCGCCAACTTTAGCACTTTGTCATGAGAATCGTCAACACGGCTCAAAAAGAATACAAGAAGCTGCTTTCTCTGTCGCCTTCTTGTGTGTGTGTGTGTGTGTAAACGCTGCTGTTTTTGACGACTGCACCACCAGTCGATACACAGCCATTTCTGGGAAGGAGAAGACCTGGAGCGTAGGCTCTGTATGTTTAGTGCAAACAGCTGCACTGGTAAACTCATCCAAGTAGAGCAGATTCAGTAACATCTCTGACTTATTTGATAACAGGGAGACAGTCAGTGTTTTTTTGTCCTCTTAAAGGAACCTGTTTGTGGTAAAACTGGAAAATAAAACCAGGATTCATCCCATACGGTGTTATTGTTAGACAGCTTTATGTTGTGGAGTTTGAAGGACCTAAACGATATGGAGCTGTTCAGAAAGATAAGGATGCAGCTGAATCCTCAGCTCAGAGAGTTGCTCCTGTGTTTTGTGCTGTGCTCAGTCCTGTGGATGAGGAACAGGAGGTTGACTTCTGATGTCTGATGGTGGCGACGTCAGGTATAAGGAGGGACAGTTATCGAGAGCTGGAGCTTATCTGCACCTTGTAAACATGCAGCAGCTCATCTCTAACCCCATGAACTTTCCTGCAGAGTCAATCCAGGATTGACTCTTTGACCTCAGATAGTGCAGGGCTCCATGTCTTTAATCCCAACGACCAATTACGCCTCTTATAAACGTGGAAACATGCTCATGCTAAGCGCTCTGAAGGAAGTTAATCACAGCCTGCTAACAGCAGACGCTACACAGAGCGTCTCCTGGTCCATGACATCACAGCCAGGCTCTGTGTCCCTCTGTGTGTACAACCAATCAGGGATCAAAGGTCAAACAGGACTTCCTGGCTTTACTGTCAAGTACCAGTTTGCCTAGGTCAGGGGTCACAGGTCAAACATCTTCATTACATCATCCCACACAAAAACATTTAGCGGTTTCGATGGAAACAGTGCATCCGTGCACAAAGCGTACAATCACACGTACGCTCAAAGTGCCTCGTTAAAGCAGAGGAGCTGCACCGCATCACCGCCACTGATGCCGCCGCACGGCGCTCTGACAACAATGAGGATGGAAAGAGGCCCTTTCCATGGCAACGCCAGCATTTGTAGGCCAAGCATATCAAAACAGCGGGCTGAGATTCCTGCCACATTCCTCCCGTCAGTCAAAGAGGAGAGGTGGAGATGACAGAATGAGGGAAGAGTATCAAATATCTGGAGCTGTTTATGTTCACTGTGCTTCATAAAAACGCTCAAGTTTGACACAGATTCTGCAAGATACTGAAAAGTTAGGCTGAGATTGTCTGTGCGAGTGTTTCAGTGTGACTGAGCAGAGGTCAGAGGTCAGATACATCAGTGTGAGGTCAGTCAATTCTCCTGCATGTCTCCTCATCTACATCACGTATCCTGAGCACCTTTCCCTCTCTTAAAGCTGAAGCCCCGCCCCTCATACCTGAAGCTCATCCTTCAGCCGCTGATGAAAGCGTGTCCTGTCAGAGAGGAGTCCAGAGGTGACGGTGCAGAGGTCAGGGGCTGCTGGGAAATGGGACGAGCAAACCCCTGTCGGACATCTTGATGCTCTGGCTCTTCACACATTCCTCCCATGCCTCTCATCCAATCCCTGTCCATCATGACGACGGTGATGTCTTCATGGCAACGACGGGCAAAACACTGAGGTGTTTGACTTTTGTCACTGCACCTTTTGACATCCTCCAATCATGTTACAAGAAAATGTAACTTCAGACACACGAGGATCTGTCGCTTTAAGCAGAAAGAAAAGGTAAAGTCGGTGTAAGGCCTTTGATGAGCTGTAAGTGTGTTCACCTCTGCTGCTGCTGTCAAACCCGGCCTCTCCTTAAGACGCCCATATTTCTCCTCTCTGCTTGACGAGGGAGCTGAGGAGCTTTGAAAGACAAGGAGGAAGAGGACAAGAAGACGAGATGAAAGGAGGAGAGGGGCCACACGAGCATCAGTCTCAGCCTCCGTGATCACGGGGCCCTGCGGCTGAAAAAAAAAGGAACAATGCCGCCCTGTTTGCATGTGTGTGTGTGTCATCTCAGATAAGGCGGCCTGCTCTCCGTTTCTCCTCTCTCTCCTCAAGCCTCTGCTCTCTTTGTGTCCCGTGCTCGGAGGCCTCTCCTCGAGATGAAAGAGAGAGCAGATAAGGGCAGGTAAGAGAGAGCAGGAAGGGAAAACAGCAGAGAGGAAAGTGATAAGGACGGGAAACAATGACTCCTTTGATAGGCTCAGAGCTGCTGTGTGCATTTATATAGATTTGGGAGAGTAACTGTGCGTACGCTGCGTCTACATACGTTTTATCTTGTGTTTTGTAAGCAGAAATCTTTTATTGCGGGTGAGGATATAAAAACGTGACTTCCTTTTGACCCCTCATATTACCCCTATTAGCTTCCCTTCCCTCTTTTTATTAGCATTTCTCCACGAGCTGAAAGAATCTTCTCTCTCACACACACACACACACACACACACAGATGAACTCACCTGTTTCTCCCATTTGAGGCTCCACGGCCTCTCAGCTGCCCCGGCCTTCCTCCCCCGATCCCTGCCGGGTGCGGTTTTCCGATCCGTGCTGCTTTTGTCATTACAGCCTCACCCACCCAAACATCCACCTGCCATCCCCCCATGTGTGTGTGTGAGTGTGTGTGCTTTCACCAAAACTTTTATCTCATTGGAATAAACTTGAGAAGGAGCAAACTCTCAAACTGTTTGAGAGCGTAAAGGACACAGTTAGTGGAGTATTTCCTTCTGTGCAGGTGATGCAAGTGTACGGAGATAACAGTGTTTCTCTTACGTTCGCCGCATGCGTCGCAGACATTCCTGAGGATATGGAAAGAAAGGCCTCGGGGTGATGCTGATACCAGGAGAGGTTGTACACACATTCAAAGCTGTAAAATTAAATTTTATCAGATCAACTGAGAGTTTTCCTGCACTTTCTCCTCTTTCTTCTGCTTGACTTTGACTTGAACAAAAAGGAGATCTGAGTGAGAGGTGAAGGCAAAGTAAAGCAAGGCCTCTGGACAAAAATCTGAATATTGGCTGCCCTACTTTCCGGCACAGAGCTCCTTTCTGCCTCCTGGTGTTTGCTCACTCACTCATGTGCGGACACAGCAGGACTTTGTAGTTTCTCCTCTTGACCAGCAGGTGGCAGCCTAGGACTAAAATGCAGACTGTGTCAGGTGATTGGTGTTTGGAGGCTGTGCTGCAGAGGGAGCTTTCTGCACAGTGGTGGAAGTGTTTGTTTGAAGGAGAGTGAATTAAAAGCTGCATCTTGTATGACTTCACTGCAGGAGGAATTTGTTTACATGCACACAGTGTAGCCTTGATTTAAGGAGGAGAAGTCATGATATTTGACCTAAGTTTGATCATCACCCCATTATGAAACTTGCTCCTCGTTATCATCTGAGTCTTTTGTTTTGATTTGCACTCGGATGAACTTTTTATGATGTGTGTGAGACGGTGTGAGCATTACGAGCTGTTACGTAAACATCCAAATCTTAGCTTCCAGGATGTTCCCAGTGTTTTGGCCTCACACGGCTGCATAATTCACACTCCTCTCTGAACACAGCCGATATCAAACAAGCCTGATGTGAGTCAGGCCTGTGAATCAAGCCAGATGTAATCAGAGGCAGCTGTCAGCCTGTCGTTTGAATCAGAGAGTGTTTACGAGTCGGAGGAATCGGAGTTTGATTCATGCGCTTTGAATCAAAAATTCTCCTCAAACTTCTCCCTTTTTTCTCCGTCTATCTCTCCTGACTCCATCTCCTCTTCCTCTCCTGTCTCCTGAGTTGTCTGCTTCAGCTCCAACTTAACTTTTCAGATGCTCCAGAGTTTACCAATCATCTTCAGATGCCTCCATAACGGATGTGAATCCTGCATTCCTTCTCCTCTAGTTACAATTAGGCTGCATAACAAATTAGCACACAATGCATGTGTGTGTTTCTGTCCTGGCGTGACCTGCACTTCCAGTTGCACAAGAACGTCTTGGCAGCAGGTCTCATGTCCAGCCTAATTTCTCATGTTTCTTCTTACGGACATTAATTCTCATTTGGCGTCGTATCCGCAGCCCCCTCAAACTGACGCTAATCCCTGTCATTTAGAAGGATTAGAGTTATTGCCACAGCTGCAGTTGATGCAACGTTAGAAATGAAGGGCGCACAACAATAATAAACATTGTCAGAGTAAATCATCCGCACATTAAAGAGTGGCTCCTAACATCTCCTCATTAGAGAGCTCATCCTTGATCGCTGACAGCTGCAACATGAAAGTTTGAGGTCTGTGAGTCACACCAGCTCTTATTGAGACTGAATAACTGAGTTCAATGAGTGCGTTTGCATCACGCCCGCAACAACAAAACATTTATCTTGGACTCATTGGAGAGCAGGGAGCACCGAAAAAGGAGGAGGAGGAGGCTAAGACTTCATTCCAGGGGCCCAAACAGGGATCCTCTTAATCTCTCTTTAAGGTCATACAAACAGAAGAGAAAAAGACTTTTAATCTCACTTTTGAGTCTCCACTTCCTGTTACCGCTGCCTCACTGGCCTACTGACAGACTTCCACTCTGCAGACTTTTGCAGTTTCCATCGCTCTGCGTGCCAGCACACACAAGAGCAGCGAACCCTCGGCATGCGAGAGGGAGCTTGATTCGTGTTTCTATTTGTGGGATCCAATTACTTTCTGACGCTTGAGGTTTCTCTCTGAGTATTTGCCCGAAATTAGACACACGGGGATGATCGGAGCGAGCAACAACAGCAGGTTTTCCCTGAAGGCGTGCTGTGCTAATTGTTCATTCACACGGCTTATCAGCTTCAAAATAACTCACACAAGGTTATCTGTGAGCTGATTCTTGGCCTTAAAAGCCAGGATAGCGCTTTTTATGGGGCCTCTTACCTCAAAAACAACTTCTGTTATAGTAATAACACACTGACCTTTGACATCACACCTCATCTGTTGCTTTCTGGTCTTTTAAGGGCAGGAGTGTTCTGTCACCACTCACCTGTTGGGGGAGCTCTTACTTTCAGACATCCTGTGCTTTAAGACTTGGAATTAGAGAATGAAAAGCAGACCAATGTGACATTTTTGACCCTTTTCTCTTTCTGTCCACCTCTACAATGCCCCAAAGGCTCCTGAAAGCTTCCCATTGTGCTTTGCGATGACTGTGAGGAGACAGCACTCCTCCGAGCACACGCCTCAGGCCTCCATCCTCACAGCGGTGACGCAGCCTCGCAGCAAGTCAAAGTGACAACCATCCCTCAGTCCACTCATGCCCCCATCTCTCTCCCACTCTCATATGACACCCAGTCTCGTTATCTGCCAGGGGTGTTGGGTGACAGCAGTGTCTGTCTATGTTTCCTGCTCTTTGGAGAGCAGTGACATAACGGGAATCCCCCGCCATGCTGCATATGAGCTGACATCACGGCACAGGGAGGGGGCGGAGGAGGAGGAGGCAGGCTGACATGATGCTGGTTGTGTTTTTTTGAAGGTATTTTAACCACTTTTAACATCTTATGTTAATAGAAATAACTTGGATAGCTCAGTCACAGGCTCATAAACAGGCCTCACTTTGATTTCTTGGAGATTACCGTGGAGTTTTAGGTACTTTTTTTAACTTTGTCTGGGGAGGAATGAGTTGGTACAAACATCTGGAATACTACCATGCACATGATAAAGTTTGGCAGGAGTTGTGTCAATCACTCATATTGAAGTCGTTTCAAACTTGTATTTATTATCTGTTCCTATCTGCTTCATCAGTTCCTTCTTGAGTGTAGACTCCATAAATTTAGTTCGTCTATTGTTGACTCCTTAGCATTAGTGGTAACACATTGCAGTTTTTAAGAGACGGGATTATCCATATTGTCTTCTCTATTTGGTGTTTTTAGGTCTTTTAATGAAAATCTGGATGTGTTATTGCCAAAAACACTCTAAACTTTGATGTGACATATTTGCCTCAAAGGGATAAATCATCGCCTGTTTTTGCTGCTGCTGGCTAACTTGATCATCTGATGCAACCTGTTAGTCATTCATACACTTAAATATATATTCTTCTTCAGAGGAACAGTTTTGGGTGGTGTTTAGAGGATGAGAAGTGATTTCATAGTTCTTAGAAAGAGGAAGGTGACTTAACGTGGAGGAGGAACACCGCACGCACTGACTTCTGCTTTGCAATCTTTGTGTGTTGTTTAGAAATTGGTGAACCACTTTTATTTTGAAATGCACCTCAGCATGTGAAGTCCGGCTGCTGCCGTGCCAACAAACACACTTTCATACCCACGAGACACAAACATCCCTCCTCACACACTCATACACACTCACTGGTGGAGGAGCAGCAGTGTGAGGAGTGGTCCCCGCTGGCACAGGAGAGCGGCAGCTGTGAAAACAGGCGCTTGGTGATGTCAGAGCGGCAAAGCACCATGGGAAGCAAGCACCACTTTAGAAGTAGGTTTTACTGGGAGCTCTGGGAGGTTGATTTGAAGTGTGTGTGCACGCTGAGATGCCAACATGAAGAGCGAGGAAGGGAGAGAGAGTTATGGGAGGTGAGGAGAGGTAAATTCTCCACATTGCGATGGACAGTTTGGCCTCCAGACAGATCCCGAGTGCTGCAGGTGCAGAGTTACACCCCTGCTTTCTTTCCTCCCCATTTCACTCCCTCTCATGGAGAGAAAACACAGCAGAGGGCAGGGGGGGGCACGCTGCCAGATGTGCCAAGTCATAGAAGCAGACTGCAGATCAAAGAGGAGCTGGAAGGAAGTGTGTGTGAGTGTGTGTGTGCATGAACATGAGCAGGTGGGACATAGGTAGAAAGAAAACCAGACCTAATCTGTTCCCCTGTCCCGCTCTGTGAGTGAAGGAGCAGTTTCAAGAACAAACACGAGCTCCCTGGCTCACCGCACGCCGCACACTCGTGGTCTTTTCCGTTCCATTAGGTGATGTTAATGAATATCGGATTATTCCAGACATGAGGCTTCATCCTGCACTCCGACTGCTGACTGAGCAGAGTTCAGAGGCTGGGCATTGCTCTAGTTGGCTGATAAAGCAGAGTGAAATCAGTCTGGTGATTTCACAGCGGGGAGGTTTCATAAGGTGTGATGTCTGGTCCAGAAAAACACTGGACTGATAAAACACCTGAGATTTCAGCATCCTCACACAAACCAGCTCTGACAGCTCTCCATGAGGCCTGAGCAACCAGCTGACCTCCTGACCTTTACTTAACTGAGGGCTGAGCTTTTTCCTGCAGCCTGACAGAAATACAGCCCCACACTCACCTTTCTGACGCCCTAATAAACGTCAAATCCACTCAGCTTTTCCTCCCTCTCTGCTGAAACTGGATAAAGACACTGAACGAGTTTAGCTCTCACAGGTATTTCCTTTATGATCCCAGCCTGGGGTGACACATTTCTAAGATTTCATTTCACAGCCTGATACTTTCACTTATTTACAACACAGCTGACAGCAGTGAGACATTCCTCATGAGTTCGGGCGGAGCTGAGCAACAGAAGCAAGGAAAAATCAGGCCAATGTTTGCAGACCTGCATTCTTCAGGATCCATTACCTCCAACAGGAGAGGAGGCCACACACCTGAGAGCGTCCTCTCTTTGTCTTAAATACCCACCACACATTCCTGCGTATTATCCCTCATCTTCCACAAATCTTTCACCGCTTCTCCTCTCTGTGGTTTCCTCAGTGATGGAGTGTTTCTTTGCCCTCGGCTTGTTACTCTGTGTTTCCAGCTGCTGTCTGAGGTGTCAGTCTGTCAGCAGACACACCTGACAGGAGCAACAAGGGGGGCGTCGCTCAGTGACCTCAGATTATCCACCGCAGGGCTCCAGCTTTACTGCTAAAATTGGAATTGCAGGATTATTTTTGCCTCAACTTTAACTCCAGCTTCAGTTAGAGCTGAAAAGTGATGACACAGCAGAGAGAGGTAGCTCTCAGGTCATCTCCATCCTGGAGACAGACATAATGAACACAGAGACACAGAGACACAGCTCTGAACTGTACCGCTCAGAGCCACAATGACAGTAATGTCAATAATTACGGCTTTTAACTTCATCAAAGGTCACGAGGTGCTGGGCTGATTGCGTCAGTGTGGGGAGAGTCCCGGAGTGTGTGTCTCTGCATAATGTCCTCTCTGATGTCTGACTTTGCATATTGTGTCTGACTCGTCTGGTCTGCAGAGAAGAAAAGAGACTCTTTTTGGCGAGGAGCAGCTGTTTGTGGGGTCACCGTGTCAGTCAGTAAATCAGTCGCCTGGGGTTTCAGAAAATCGACTCAATTATGGTTCGGTCCTGGAGTTCAGTTCTTAAGTTGTGGTCTAACAGTTAGACTGTGAGTGAGGCAGGAATGAGATGAAATACATTAGTTATGTCCAACAACTATGAGTCTAAATCAACCAAATTATGACAAGGGTGACAAAAAACATCTAATTTTATCAAGATAACTTCTGGTGGTGTTTGAACTGCATTTATTTTTGATCAAATAAATTTTAAGGCAGCCCTTGACGCTGTGTATTCTTTTTTACATTAAAACAACAAGTTGCATGTAACAGTGCATCTGTCCCTGTCTCTCTCATCCTCACACGTCTCTTCGTCACAGGTCACACGGTCTCAGTATCATATTTTAGGACCTGAAAGAGAAGGAGAGCTGTGGTTGTGGTGCAGGGAACATTAAAGTTTCTTTCTTTTCCACCGTCCTATATATCCTTTACTGCCTCTCCATCCGTCCGTCCAGAAGGTTATGATTACCGCAGAAGACAGGCCAGTCATGCTCAATCAGCTGCTCGCCCCAACCCGTGTTATTGCCCTCTCACGTGTCCCTCCGAGCTGAGAAATACTGCTGTAAAAGCAGAAACCAGGCAAAGTGGTTGATGTGGTTTGAAATCTTTCGAGGTATGTTTCTGTGGGGACTCATTTATCAGACGCACACAGCAACCACAAGCCGTGCCCTACATCCAGATTCTTTGTTTGGTTTCAGCTTCAGAGTATCAACTTGTCAAGTGTGAGGGGGCAGAGCTGGAGCGGCTCCAGGTGCTGAGGGGTAGAGGAATGACTCTCAGCCCAGAGAGAGGTTCAGGTGTGTACTCTGGAGACGCAGGAGGAAATTTTACTTTTAGATTTGAATGTCTGAACTCTGTGGTTGGCTCCCACAGGCCTCTGTAGAGTGGCTTTTTGACTTTGAGCTTGTTCTCATGCTTTTTTGTTTCACTGACCGGTGAGGGAGCAGTTAAAGAAATATTTCCCAGTTTCCACGTCTAAGATTCGGTGGAAAGGTTTTTCAGAAGCTGTTTACTTTCTAGAGAATCAGTAGTGATGGAGATGACAGTAAAAATTACACCCACTCACAGAAAAGCAGCCGCTCTGACCCCCACTGAGACCGGCCTGCAGCCTGTCACCAATTCCCCTTCAGACTCTTCTCTGATTTCGCCCCAAAAACAACCCAACACGACCACAAATACTCACCACACAGACAGCACCTGACTGCTCACAGGTCAGACCCGGGCAAAGGCTTGTTTTGATGCAAAGCTTTCTGGGAATTTTCTTTCTAATTGCCTTGTTTACTTTTCCAGGTCGACTCGGAGGGTTATTTTCCAGCGTGATGAATGATGACTTGGACAGGACGTGAGCAGGGATGACTGGAGGCTTCAGCGAGGTTTGATAAATCCCTTTTAAGAGTCTTGTAAAGAAACATCCTGCCACCATCTTTTTAAGTTTTCACAAACACATGTTTCTGCCAAAGTTTGGGAAGTATGATCTGTTACAGCACGAACAAAAACGGATTATATTTCGTGTTCATGTGCAGAGGGAAGCTGGGTAATGACATTTGAAAGAGTAATTGGCTGGTATGAGAAAACAGCAGGCACCTTTGAGCCAGTTTATGTCATCAGGAAAAATATGGAAAGTATGCTGAGGGGAAAAAATGACTCCAGACTCTGCTGGGTCCTGTTTGTATGTGTGTGTATGTGTGTGTAGGTGTTTGTATGCATAAATCTGCATCCAGGTCCTGTCGTGTTTTCTTACTTGTCACGCCAAAAGGTGAAATACGTCTCTTCCAAAGCCAGGGCTGGAGTAATCTGTCTTCGCTGGTAGTGAACATGTAAACAGTCATAAATCTGTGCCTAAAGATGATAAATGTGCTTGTAATCGACACTGATACGTCTTCTTTTGTCCTCACCACCTCCTGTCTCTGGGACACCTGAGGAGATGATGTGGGTTTTTTGAGAATAGATTTCTTTACGGCGAGGTCACAACCCGTCTCTGTTGTTGTGTCGGAGGTTTTTGTTATTGCACTCTGAGGCTGGATACCCTGATTTGACTCGCATGACGGGTATTAAACAATAATTCAACATGTGCTGTTTTGCAATATTTTCAGGAAGTCGCCGCAGTCTGTCTTTCCTCTGGTTTTATGATTTTTAAATAAGAGGCAGATATTAGTTTGGAGGCACTACAAGGCTGCGAACAACCACAACAGGTTGTTAAATGGAAAATATATGAACAGTGGCGCGCACAGACTTTTGAAGTGTACTTATATTGCATTCTAACGACTGAGTAGGACATCCAGTTCTGTTTAGGGGTATGCAATTTGACTCCAAATAAGGCATAGGAGCAACCTTTTTGGCCTCCAGAAGGGCATTTTGGTCCTAAATAAGGTGTGTGTTTCTGCTAGGGCAAGGGCACTGTAGCACATTTTTGCTCCCAAAAGGGAATTTAAGGCTCTTAAAAGGGCACTTTGGCACATTTTGGGCATTCAAGACTGCACCTAAGTTCTTTTTTTTTTTTCAACAACTGAGCCTCAAATAGGGAGGATAAATGAACATGAGCATGTAATTGTCATGTCTACATCAGGAGGGCCTTTGACAGGGCAGAGCCAATCATTTAGTGATGCATTACATATCTAGGTTGATGCACTTCCTGAGCATTTTTGAGTAATAAAGTGATAAATCAAACTCAGACTGACCCCTGACTCTGCAGAGTGATCATTCTCGTACCACAACAACACCACCACCTTCCCAGAAAACCGTTAGCTAATGCAGCAACCCAAGACTTTCCCAGATTTGTCATTAGATCCCTCACACTAACACAATAACTGATACGATACACGCCATGGAGATTAAAACAAGACTGTAAATATTTACCTCAACCAAACACAAGGTCACTGTGCATGTTTGAGGTTTCAGCGTCAGTAAACAGCTGGAAACCTGTTTGTAATTCATCACTAACAAATCATATTTTCTGACGGTCGTAAGCTGCTTATGTCAACCCACCCAGTTTGTGTGTAATCACTTAAACAAAAGGATACCACAGGCATGACAGAAGCAGAGACTAGAAGGTTGAGAGCTGTTTTGCAGTTTGTATTGTGTATCAGACCATACGTCTCTTTGGGTGGAGGCGTTTTCAGCGACTGTCAGTGAAGCCACTGTTTTTCATTTTTGCTAATTCGATTTTCTCCTCTACGCTCCACGGACATTCAGGACGTCCCTCTACTGTCTCGTTTTACAGTTAGAGAAATATCAAACCTCTTCAAACTCATTTCACCTTGCTTGCTTTTTCCAACACCACCATGACAGCGGGTGAGTGTAACCGAGGCGGCTGGTGGATTCAGCCTGAGAGCCCGACTCTACCTGTAGCTCATGATCTCAGAAACACATGTGAGGCTTGGATCCAGCAAAGAGTAGTGTGTGTGTGCATCAGTGTGTGTTTGCAAATGAGAAACAGACCAAGATGCAAATTGGAGTTGTTTGATTTACTTGGCTGTTATTTGTGAATTATGCTTTTACTTCTTTTTTATTTCTCAGGAACTGTTTCTGGTAAAACTCTTTCGAGCGGGGCATATTTTTGTGCACGACAACATAACAAGATCCAAGAATTTCCCCCCAAATTTGAATCTGTTAGCAGACTGACCTGGTTCTCACAACACTCTGCTGAACCAAGACACATGTGGAGGCTGAGGGGGGGGGGGCAAAGGAAAGGCAGGAATGCCTTCACGTGCACATACAGTACACCTCAGCTGATGAGAAACACATGCCTGCTGCAGCTTTAGACGGACACTGTAGGATTCTTTTCTTCATATAACATCTTTACCATACAGCACGAGGGGATGGAAGTGGTTTGATTTGATTAAATTACTGCCCTTTCCAAGCTGCTCTCACTTACCTGGCCTCATGAAATCTACCGCCAAGAATAAATAAAGTGATGCAAGATTATTACATGTGTCTTTCATGCTGCCCAGCTATGGTTGGAGCTGGGTCTGGTCTGTGTCTCTCGCTGCAGAGTGGGTCAGTAGGACAATGCTGTGTATGTGCGTGTGTGTTTGTCTGGGTTGTATTTTGATCTACAACCCCAGTTTGGATCTGGTATCCAGGAGGATGAAAGGAGGATGGATGATTGCACAGTTGGCAGTGCTTTTAATGAGGACTCCTCATTGGGCTGCATGACAGGGAGAAGAAACATTCTCGCTTTCTACCTCTGCGTACTCTCTCCATCATACCCTGCTGTGATTATCTGCAGTTTACAGCCGATAAAAAGCCTCCAGGTACATTCCACATTAAGCCATGCAGTATTACATATACCCCGACAAAGAGTAATGACCTCAGACATTTGAGGCTCCAGTAAACCGACACTGACGGCAACCAATCCCTCGTGCCACTTTGGCAAACATCCAGGGTATTAATTTACAGAAAACTTTCCATGAGGCTGGTGCAGCAGGCTTTCCCAGATGACTGGGTTTGTTTTGTGGCCTCGTCGGCGTTTTTTGGTCGTATGCTGTCCCACAAGTCTGAGTAAAATAAAGGAAATGTGACCACCCTGAATCATCATGTTTCATACAGAAATCCCCTCATCACACCCAGTGTTTCCAGCTTATTCCTGCTTCTTTGAGAGCGGAAATGTCTAAATCGACATGATTTTGAAGTTTGGGGGAAATTTTCTTCCAATTCTTGCTCAGATTTAAGCGTTAAGTCATCTCGGTGTCACTCTGACCCCTGATACCTCCATATGAGACCCTTTAGAGTGTTTATGCCACATTGTGTTCACGAATGAACCATAGGACCAGGTTCCTTAAACTCGAACTGCCAAAGGTCAAAGGTCAAACTCTCTTGCCGTTGTTTGAATCAGGGGAATACATTACAAGAATGTTTGGAATCGTGGTTGAAATCTGCTTCTGTTTCTCTCCATTTTCAACTTTTACGACTCCCTTTCCTGTTTTTCTGTTTTCAGACATTTCTTCTCCTTCTCTAAAAGTGAATCACCCACCAACGTCAAAACAGCACAGCCAAGACATCTCTTAACTTTAGATATTAGTCGTTCACTCAGCATTAATCGTACGACACAGAAAGATGAATCAAAGACAGAGGAAGTACGACTCGTGCCTCTTTGACACTTTTATGTCCTGACTGATTGATTGAGCCGCATAAACACAATCCAACGCAGTATCTCACAATCTGTCACAAGAGACATCTCCTGTGTGTGTGTGTGTGTGTGTGTGGGTTTGTGCAGATGTGCGGAGACTTTTTGTCCCGTGCTGTCCTCATGACTTGGCTTCAGCTGCTTGGAACAAACGTCTACTCGCTCTCCGGCTGTTATTTTGGGACGTGCTGGGCCAAATTCTGCTGGAGGCTTGACAGCAGATCTCGTCAAAATAAGATGTTGTTGTCCAGTGGAGTTTTATGTAACTTCAGCTGGCTTTGTTTTCATATTCTTGAAAACACATTCCCAGAAAGGTCACGGTTCTTTAACGGCTTTTAACTCTGTATGTATGAGGGCCAAACACACAGTTTCATCTTCACCAGTCGCCTCTGGCAGCTTGAAACGTCCTCCAGGTCAGAGCTTTGGCTGGCCTGGACTTCACCACCAAAATCCTTCCTATTAACTCACCACAACTTCACTTTTCTGGATTGTGTTTTATTTCCAAAGACACTTGGCACAACCCCCACCCACCCATCTCCCCCTCCCCCCCATGCTGAGACCCACCCAGGCAGGGCAAACACAGGGCAAGGCCTCCCTGCATTTCCCTCCCACCACCACCAGCACCAGCTCTGGTCACCAGCAGGTCAACCTCACCACCAGACCCAGGTCAGGGTCTTTAATGCTTCCATCCCTGCCTGGAAAAACAGCCTGAGGCCTGGACTGAAAGCCTGGGAATCTGGCTTCCACCTGGAAAGATTTGAGGGAGAAAGATTGAAGCTGGCGTTTTAACAAGTCCCTTAATCGATTTTTTTTTTGTGTCCTGGTCTTTTTTTTATTAAAACATGGGAAAAAATGAAAATGGGGTGAGATAATTGTCCCCGGATCCAAAACAAATCCTGCCCCAAGAATCAGTTACAAGTCTTAGCTTTCTTTTATTTGATCCTTTTATTGGGTTTGATGGAATCTAAGCTTTGGCATTATGTTTGCCAATTAAAATATTAAAGTTAAACCTCTCATGAGCTGATATTTATTTACATGCTGGAGGGAGAGAAGGTTTTGTTCTCAAAGATAAATGTCTTAAGATGGAAACTGGCACCACAGTGCTTTGGTTCCTCTTGCGTTTCAGCCGCAGCCGCTCTTTTACCCGCTTTGAAAAAAAAAACAGATTCCTCAGATTTGGTTCATGGTGTGGTTTCTGGAAAGTTCGGAGACGTAGGTGGCTGGAAAAAATGTGAACTTTGGAAGTTATTAAGTAACTCTGTCCCTTCTGTATTTGACGTCGTCTGGAGCTGCAGTGAGTCGGGGTGTGACTGGAAAGATGATCTATCCTCACTGGCTGAAGAGAAACTGTGCAATCAGACATGTTGCAAAAACACCGGGGGATTATCTAAGCTCATTAAAAAATGATGTTTTTCTCAAGCCTCTGGAAAAAGTAAAATTTTCCATTTTAAGATGAGGTTTTCTTTAACACTCTCCCTTTCAGGCTTATCTCCTGACTCAGAAAACAAAACAAAGCTCCAGCTAATCACACTTCTTTCACATTTCACTTAAAGGTCACCTCAGAGGTCAAAAATCCTCAGGTGCAGGTTTCGGCCTTTTGGGGGAAGCTGTGCTCTCAAAGACTCGCTCTTTGTCGACATTCCTGCTTAATTAAGGGTTCTGTGGGCTTGGTATGTGGAGGAATGACACTGAAAGGGCTTGAAATGTCTTTAAGAGGCGTTTCCATGAAAAGCTAAAATCAACTCAGACCAAAAGTCGCTCACAGGAGCTTTAAGTGTGTCTGAAAAAGAGCTTATTTTGTCGTCAAAGTGTGGGAAAGCGGCGCTCCTTCCCTCTGTGTATAGAACAAAATGATAAGTGTGTAGAAGACGGTACACATAATGACATGAAGGTGGTTAGCTGTGCAGAATACATACATCCGAGGTAAATGTAAGCACATACATGTTCCCAAGGACATACCTACAAAACACACCCTCAAATTACTGTTTGGCTTAGCAAGCAGGAAGTATCCCAACCCACTCCATCTGACCGTTGTCCTGGAGACAGCCAATGAGAGCAGGAGGTTAATGAGGGAGTCAGACGCCTGTGGAGCCAAGTGGGACTGTCAGTCATTCTCCTTATTGGCGTGAATTCAGAGAATGCTGCAGCAGAGAGGAGCACAGAGGAGTGAAACGAAGGGGGGAAAGAAGAGATGGAGGAAGTGAAAGAGGCTGGAAAGCACCTGAAGTGTGAGTCAGGGGAGGAAGAGGAGGGTGCTGGGTGCAGCTGCGAAAACACAGTCTGAGCTGCTCGACTTGTGTACACACACTTCGCGTACATGTTGCTCTCGTTGGCTTTAACTTTCTCCTGTCGCCTCAGTAACACATAAATCAGCAGCTGCAAACACTTTCTCATCGTGATGCTCAGAAACAGCTTGTGTGTATATATGTGTTACTGCAGGTATTAAACATACTAAGGTTAGTTGGTGCAGCTCGCCACAGCCGCTGATCCACACCCCTTCATCTGGCAGCCGTGGATGTGGCCTTGGCCCTCGTTTCACAGCCCTGTGGTGGTCTGCTGCTGCTGCAGGTCTCCGTTTCTCTAAAGCATCCCGGCCTGCTCCTGTCTTCACGTCTCCTGAAACAAAGCTGGACTCTTTACGGAGAAGTAATCCAGACTGTTTACTCTGCAGCAGCACTTAATCATTAAACAAACAGGAGCGTGAGTCTTGAAATAATTTGGGGTCATGGTAGCAAACAGAGTATGGATGTGGACTCATGAGGACAGAGAGGTCCAGGATCAAAGACTTCTTTACTTCACTTTATCAGGCTTTGCTGTAAATGCTCCCGGCTCATGCAGCTGCAGGTTGACTGTAAATGTTTTCACACTGCTGAGGAAATGACATCACCTCGCTCTCCTCACTCGATCTCGCTTCTTTTGAGGTCACTCACATTTTACACTTTGCCTCTCTGGAGGGGTAAAGTCATCGTCAGCTCACTTTGGTGTAGCTTTGGTAGCTCCTTGAGTCCACTTCCAGAGATTTATGTGTTTTTGCGAGTTCATAGTAAACAGTTGCCACCCTAGAGCCGAGCGGACGAGGAGGGAAAAGGAAGCAGATAAAACAAAGATGAAAGCATTTTCAGGCGCAGGAGGGAAAACACTTTGGGGAGGTACGTTTGTGAACGCAGCTTAAGATCATAATCGTGAAAACACGAGCTGGCAGTAACGTCTGCAGCCTCTTGCTCCCTGAGTGCTGCTGTGTTTTCTGTGTGCTCAGCAGATGTCTCCTGCTGATGACACAAAATGAGCGCTAGCTGACCTGGGATCAGCGTTGGGCTTTGTCGGGGACAGAGTATAAAAACATAATGGTGTTTGAAAGCAGATTATCTGATCTGGTCTGTACAGTCTGGCCTACATTGAACGGGTGTCACACCAGGTCAGCTCTGAGGGCTCAAAGGTCGTGTTCCTGTATATGTACCATATTGACTGTTATGAAATGATGTCTGATCCCGATGTTCCTTGTCACTGAACGCGATAACCCCGTCTAATGATCCGTTTAATAGCTTTATGCTTTTATTGATGAGTAAATGTGTCAACATCAGGATCACACTCCATCACAGCCCTCTTCTGTCGCAGGAAACGCACCAGTTTATGAACTAACCAGTTATTCATTCCTGGAAAGATTATCAGCTACTTTTCCACCCATGCCTCATTTATCCAGCTCCTTCACTACTTTGTTACTTTTCCCAGCATGCCTCTGGCAAAAAGTGAGGGAACCACCCTGCGCAGGTTGCGGGCGCGAACGCTTTGCCAGGATAAAAATACTCTCCACCAAACAGACAACAACGCCGCTCATGGTAGCATGCTCGCCTGTAAAGTTAACAAGCAGTCTGTTTCTCACCGTGGAAAAGTTTTGAGGCCAATCTGGCTCCAATAAACACGCTGCTAATTCAGATTGTTTACAGGGGGCATTAAATCATAAGAGGGCTCTTCCTGCTCCCTGTTTGCGTCTCTCTCTTTCTAGTCCCTTCGAGGTCTTCTCCTGGACGATAATGGCGACTGGAAATCCAGTTCCCCTCATAAAATCTCTAATTGCTCCTCCTGCTTCTTCCGTGTATCCCCCCCTTTTCAGACAAACACACAAGCTGTCACTCGGCGGAGCCAAATGGAAACACCTTAGAGTTAATTCTGTCATGGCTGCTGGCGTGAACGCTGGAATTTTTGGATTTCTATGCTAATGCTGTTTCCAATTTAATGCGACTGCTTCACAGGGGTGGGCCGCGTCCACAGGGCTTTAAAACATGAAGAATCATCCCTCCATAAAACTTACAAGACCCCAAATACCAATTATTAGCTATCAAGGTCCAAGAGTTGCACTGACTCGCCTCTGAAATATGCCAAATGACATAACAGTGTGTTTTAGCCCCACTTTGGCCGGCGTGAAGGAAAGTGGTTTACTAAAAAAAGACTCCTCAGTTCTGGTTGACATGTCCCCATGAAAAGAGAAACTTATTCTGCAGCCTGTTAGGGTTCAACTTGTCACCAGGGCCGTAGTGAAGTCGCTGCAAAACAAACCAGAGCGACAGAGACACCTTTATGTTTCACCAGCAGCTGCAGGGGCCTGATGGAAGATTTGCTGCAAAGATGAGTTTGTGAAATGAAAAAACTGATCGGAATCTGCTGCAAATGATCTAATATATTTAGGGACAGTAACATTAGGTGCATTAACTCGTTAGCAGCAGGAGATTATGGGTAATTTGTCGAGAAGATTGTGTGGAGTCAGTAACACTCTGACAGTTCAGGATATCTGGAGAATCTCACAGAGCAGGGGTGGGGCTGACGTCACTAATAGCAGTCATTACACTTTTAAAAAGCCCTTTTTCTTCACGACATCCATCGTCATAACGGGAATATTGCTCATCAGTGGTTTCAACGCGGCGTTTGATGGAAGTCACGGCGACATTCTTTCAGGAAACATGAGAGTAAAGGGTTAGAAAAGTTAACAAACAAGGCCACAGCCCACACCAGACAAGAGGAGCTGAGAGCACGGACCACACAGTAAGCGCCCCCGAGAAACTGGGCTACAAGATCTATTAACACAACAAACCGCCGGGTGTAATTTCCCCACAGATGAGCCAGCTCCTCGCTGCCAGGGAATGTACCAGGGATGTCAGGAATAAACCTCAGAAATGCTCCCAGCCTGTCGTGCAGGTGGAGGCTTCATGGCATCATTATTTTCATTCAGTGGACGCTTTAGAGAGAAGTCTTCGCTTTGAATTTGTACGATTTATTTGATTAAACCACAGTTTGGAGAACACGACTAACTTTGAGGCGTTCAGAGCGCATGCAGGAGTTTTGTTTGTGTAGTTTTACTATTACATGTATGATTAAGCCAGTCTGTCTCCTATTAGGCCCTGCAGTGACCTTTGACCTCATGCAGACTGAGATATGCATCATAAGCACATGGTTTGTATATTGCCTCCTCTGCTATCGCACATACATCAGGCATAGTTTCAGGGGGTGGTGGAGTATTCCTTACAGAGTCTCCGAGGAGAGTTTAAAGTTTTCACAGAAGAGTCTTACTCCAGGATACTTTAAGACGCTGACTGATGAGGGTATTTCTGTTAAGCATTACAGGTTCCTAGTTGCCTTAAGGGTATTGTTTCATAAATGTAGTTCCTAGAAAGGAGAATGTGGAGCAAATGGAAAAAACATGAGCTCAGTAATGTGACTTTATGGAAGAATTTAAAGGCAATAAAACAGGAAAGAGGAGAAGAGAAAAAAGCAGTAAGGATGTGAACTCCATCTTTAAGGATATGTGGAATCGATATACTCTGAGATTTTCAACAACAATTCCAGGAAACACAAAAACAGCACATGAAATGTTGAAGCTAATGCTTGTTTTTGTTGCTGTTTCAGTCTCGACCCGTTTAATTGGTGTCAGGACACAAAGCAAAGACTTAACAGCCTTCACACCTCCGACTTTTTCCACATCACCTTGGTATCCTGGCCCCGCCTCGCCTTTGAGCTGGGTGTTTCAAAGTCATGCTGCAGGAGTGAGATCATCCGTCCCGAAGTTTGTGCTCTTACCGCAGCGGGACCAACTCCTCACATATGTGGGCCACAAGATTAATGCTGCGGCCACAGCGTGTGGGCGTCCCGGGAGATATGCAAACACAAGGTCGATATTTTTCACCCACTTGATGTCAGAGTCACACGCAACTCATGCATTCAATTCACAAGTGGTTATGTTAATGTGCGCTGAATGAAAGATGGAGGTTTGTGTGTTGGTGGTGCAAATATGAGGAGTTTAAAGAGGCCACAGCAGACTGTGTCCAACCCTCTGCTTTGTTCCTGTTGACCTCCAGCTGTGAGTAACACCCCACCTTTACTTTGAAGAGAAAGCCACATCACGTGAGCGAGTGGCCGTCCAGCCAAACACTAAAGATCAAGGTCAGCTGTCAAAGTCAGGGTTAATGTCAGGATGAGGCAGGGAGCGGTTTGTAGGCTGAGGTTAAGTCAACATTTGGTTTGTTTTAAGCCCAGTTTGACCTCAGAGTGTGGGTTTAGAGGAAGTCTGAGTGGGTTTCTGCTGTTACACTGAACCAAATCTGCAAAAATTGATGTTTGGAAGAAGCTTTGGAGCGAAATCTTCAGGATCTAGTTTTCTCTATTTTACACACCTGCTGCTTTCAGCTTTCATCCTGAGGGAGGCTGCAGATTAGATTACACATACTCACACACACTCTTCCACTTGCTAATTCCAGTCAACAGTAGCTTTAATAGGGTAGAAATATCCACACCACACACCTCGCACACTAACTCTAACACACACCTTCCTCCAACTTCACTGTCTCCGTCCTTTAACAGGCAACAATCAATCAGGGTCGTTTCCTGTGTGGAGTGGACGTCCTGTCTCACAGGAAGAGACTTAAGAGGGTTTGGAGGGCACCAGAGACTCGGTGGGCAGAACTACCTTCATCCACCCTCCAGCTCTCAACGTCAGGAAATCCCTACATGCCTACGAAACACTGCTCTGTGTGTAAGGCTGTAATGTAAATCCTGACACCTGAGCGCTTTAAGGAAAGATCTAGAGATTATTCTCCTTAATATTAACGCTCCAAAGGGCAGCTAACTCCCTGTAATACCAGGGTGAGAGGATGGAAACAGCACATCAGTGTGTGTGTGTGTGGGTGCAGGTGGAGGACAGGCAGTGTGAAGGTTGTGTAATGTCAGTTTGAGCATATATTCACACACATGTGCGACACAGCGTCACCAGGATGTCAGATTCAGGAGCCTTAGTGTTGTTATAAAAAGTCTTCGAGGGGAAAAGGAGCAGTTTGCTATTTTTTCCATTCATTTTTTTATTTATCGCTCTAACCGCAACAAACGTGGAACATCTGCCTCAGGTCCAGCCGTGGAAACTTATGTAACGACGAGTGGATTTACGCGCTTTCGGAAATTTTTCACGAGCTTTCAGGGAGGGAAAAGTGAAAACGCTGACAGTGGAACGATTCACGTGAAGCCAAGCGAGTGGTTAAAACGAAATGATGCTGATGAATTGAAGCTATCCTGATCAAATATGTGCGGTGGAGTCTTCTCGTTACATTTACTGCACCTTTCTGTCGTGTTACTAGTGGATGCAGGGCCTGGTGAAGATGTTAGGAGGCAGAAAGTATTCTAAGGGCAACCATACCTTTCACTTAGACGTCCAGTTTGCAGAATTTCTCCCCAGTAGTGTGGGAGCAGCTAATGAAGACACTGACAGTCAGTCCTACGCAACGGGAGTCCAGTGAGTCAGCCGCCTGCTGATTAAGGGATCCGCTCGCAGAGGAGCCATCAATCAAACCCAGAATCACTCCTACTCTCGCGGCTGGTCTGTCGTGTTTATCCAGCTGCTGGCTCGCTGCCGTGGACAGAGACCCCTGCTCCTGTCCTGGCTCTCCGACGGAGGAGCAGCATGAAATCCAATCCTGCACTGTTATATTACCGACTCAAGCTCAGTTTATAGTCATATGTTTAAAAAATTACAGCTAAAGACTGTGTCACAACCTTGACTCTGTTCCAGACATGCAAAATAAACAAAGTGCACATGTGTGTATAAAGCAATAAGCTGCTGAGATGTTTCTGTGCACTGCTGCCAGCTAGGAAAAAACATACAGTGCTGAGCGCGCTCTGGGAAAGTTGGATGGAGAAGTCTCAACTCACCCACGACGATGGGGATTTGCAGCTCAGCACCAAGACATATGGCTCAGCGGTTTGGAGATACGTCGGAAGCAACGGAGACAGGAGAAAGCAGGAATGGTGATGACTGAAACAGAAAACAGAGAAATTAATTTCTTTTCCTTGGCTTTGATTTGACAAGGTGAGAGTTAAGCTTCGCTAAAGGAGAAAGTATGCAAAAACATGAACGTGGAGGAGGCTCTAGGTGATGCTAAGTGGTCCGAAGAGCTGGGAGAGACCAGGATTTCCTGGTTGGAGCGTCCTCTGGGAGTCCAGACGGGGTTAAGTAAGAGAGCAGCTGCAGTAGTCGGGACGCAGGACCTGCTTCTCCTGTGGAATCCCCCCAACTCACAAAACTCACAAAGGAATGCACAAAGTTTAATCACTTCAAAATCAGAACAATAACATCCTTCTGTTCATGTGTCAGTCAGTAATCAGGTTTCTAACAGCAGCTTTTCTTGAAGACCAGAAATGGTGAACTTTCTCCAACAGACAGTTTGGCCAAGAGAAGAGCCATGTCAGCAACTTCTCACTTGGAGTCTTTGTTGTGTCTTGAAACCACCCCAACTGTGAAAGTCGTTCCCCATGAGAGGTTTCCTCAAGTCCCACACACACACACACACATTTCTGCACTCAAACACACTTTCCCCAGCCGTTACAGGGAACGCAGCAGTCGTCTAACATCACTCATGTTACACATTAAGACGGACAGCTTGTCCCGCAGGATTACTTTTACACAAACACACACACACTGACATCATCTGGTGCCAGCCGTGGCCACAGTATATAAACTGTACGTCTGTGGGCCTTTTGGTGCGTTTTTATGCTCCTTCTTGTTGGTTTTTCTCATCAGGGAGAAGGTCAGGGAGGCCACCTGTGAGAGTTTCAGCGTCTGAGTCACTGCAGCAGAAATACTTTCCTGTGTGTCCAAAAGCTTTATGGAAAAGTACAAGAGGCCAAAACTGAAGTGTGTGAATGCTGTTGGCGGGATCGTGACTCCACTGTGTGTCACTCCTCTTTCTCTGATGTTATCTGTCACAACTGATAACTGGGAATTCAGAACTAGTTTGACTAGTTAGTTAAGTGTTTGATGACAGAACCAGTGTGGGCACGTTTGACAGTAATAAACTGAGCTCAGGTTTCAGTAAAGAGACTCTGTCCACTTATCCTCTCTTTGTTTTCATCTCCTCCATCCATCCATCCATCCATCCGTCAGGTCTGGGGAACAGATTAGAGTCAGAAAGTGGAGCCAATAAAAAGAGGTCAGTCACACACATCTGTGTGTCTGTTCCTGTCTTCTCCTCTTATTTCTCTTTTATTTTCTGTCAATCATCCGTCAACGTTGGACTCAGACCGTACCTGAAGTTTTCTGATCTCATCTTTGCACCAAATCCTCTAAATTAAAGCACCATTTTCCTGAGGAACCTCTTTTGAAACTCCTTCTTGAGGGAGAGTTTCACTTTTATGTCTGCATCTTTTCACACTGACTGAGCCGACCGCACTGAGCGTCTGTCTGGCTCTGCTCTTTGTTTTGCTTTGGATCAGACTGAGGAAGAGCTCTCTGGTACTTGTACTCCGACTGAACCCTAAAAGTCCCTCAGAGAAGAAAAAAACATGGTGCAGAAGTTTCAAGTCATTGACAAAACCGCTGCTGCCTCCTCAACTGAAACCAGCGCTTGACCTTTGACTCTGTTTACAAGATGAAGCTCAGAGATGTATTTGACTTGGATGTTCCTCCAGGAATGTAAAAAGGACGCCTGGATCTAAACACAGACGACTTCATCAAAGGTGCTGACAGAGGAGGTTTTCATGTGTGTGGAGGAGTTGGAGCCTTAACAATTAATGGGGGCTCGCTGACAGACAGATGGACAGAGAGAGAGAATCTTAAAGTCTGAATGAAGAAGAGGAGGAGACTGAAAACACCCACCCATGATTCTCAGTCTTCATTAACGTGCTGTTATCTGTCAGCATGTGCTATCAAGTCTTAACAGCTCTTTGATGGAGCTTAAAGTCACAGAAACTAACCCCTCACCCTCACTCCTGTCCTGAATCGATTTTCCTGCTGCTTGAGAAAATTAACTCCAAAGTTAAGAAGATGGAAGTTTAAAAAAAAAAAAGGTGGTGGAAAGGGAAAGTAGGTGAAGCCCAGTCAGCAGCTCTGCCCTCTCCTCTTCACCTTACACACACTTTCTGTCGGAGAATATGGGTCACAAAAACACATTCCTGCCTCTGAACGTTCATACGATCCCTGTGGAAGCAGGAGAGAGGGAGGTGAACGGAGGGGAAAGTGTAAAAAAAAAAAGAAGAGGAGGAAAGAACAGGCGCCCAGAGGTCAAAGATAGAGGCTGAAAATGAGGAGGGACTGTAATCCTGGGAGACTCCTGCTGCTTTAACGCAGGTTGCTTCAGTTCACTGTGGATTAGAGCATCCACAGGTGATGGACGGCTTTCACAATATCACATTTTTCTCTCACGATTCAGAAGCATCTGTACCATAAACATGATTTTGCAACCTTAAATGTATGTCTCAGTGCTGGTAATTTAATCCTGGGGTTCATTCTGTTCCTGTTTCAATGCTCATCCCGTGTTGGTATCCTTATATCCACTTGTTTTTAAACCTTTAAAACCTCCTGAGAGTGCTTTATTTGACATTCCTCTCTGCGTCTGCGTCCCTGCTGCAGTCATTTGTCAACGCTTCATCTCCAAATGCAGGCTGACGTGTCTAAGAGTGACTCTGCAGCATGTCAGAGAGCTGATAAAAACACATGTAGCATGGGCCCCGCATGTAAACACAGTCACTCAAATGTCAAACTGCTGACATGAAGCATGTTTCAGCCCTGTTTTTGGTGCAACTGCCCTTTAAAGGCTCATGCATGTGTCAGGTTTAATATAATAGGATGTTTTGTCTGTTCTGGTAATTGCGGCGCTTTGTTGGCAGGATGACCACTGCCCTCAGGCTCTGACCTACTTCTCCAAAAGCTCACCATCCTTTTGGGCTACAAACAATGATTTATCTGTGTCCAATGTGTGTGTGTGTGTGTGAGTATGTGTGTGGCTGCATGAGTGTGTCAGTGTGTCAGAGTGCACCAGGCCACTTCCTGTCATCAATTTCTGTCAGACACACGCACTCCAAGTGTGTTGACAGATGCAACAAAGCGCCTCGCTACAAGTGTACTCCCTCACCCTTCTCTCAGTCTACCGTACTGTAACACAGCCGGACGGGAACTCTGGTAGGAGATTCACCTTTGACCCTTTCAGGTCACTGACTGTGAGACCCAGACGCTTGACAGCAGGAAGTGCTGCTTTTTTTCCCCCTCTAAATCAGGCAGACGCTGATACTGCAAGAGGCCAATGCACGGCATCATATCCAGAGAGTGTCTGGACCAATATCTGAGCCCAACATGACCTTTGACCCCCAAGTTCAACAGCATTCTTTTCAGGTCAAGGCAAAGAAGTGGTGTTTTTTATTTATTTCTGTGTTGTTAGCGTGAACAGGGATGTGTCAGTGACAGTTGTATTCGTGGTCTCATGTGAATGGAAACAAGAAGCCGTCCCGCCAAAGAATGACTTACAAATACTTATGTAACTTTAAGGCTGGACGGATTTGAAGGATAACATTTATGACACTATTTCAACACTTTCATCAATCTCCTTGGATGTACGGATTTGCAGCCTAGAGCCTTGAAGAACACGCCAAGAACTGACATCACAGCGAGCAAAAATACCTTAGAAGTCGGAGAGATCTGAAGGTTAAAACATTAAAACAGCGTGTGGTTGTTCACATACTCCAAACAGGCGTGGGAGGCTTATTCTGCCATTGGGCCGTGGAGTATTAGCAGGGTGGGAACACAATCCCTGAGGCTGGGGAGCATCAGGAGTCATTAAGGGGAGGTGAGGAAAAACAGAGCACAGCTTCTGGACAGTATCACAGAGAGAGGTGGGGAGTCGGGGGGGTGAGGTACAGGGATGTATCCCCAACAGTGTGAGCTCATGATAGTAATTCTTCTCTTGTAATGTTCACATCCTTCACTGCACTTTCCAATCCTTGAAAGCTGGCTGAAGCTAGCATTTCTAATTCTGCCTCCACTGTCTTTTGAGCAACTTTTATGCTTTTCTAGATAATTTGTGATTTTACGGCGTAATGTCCCATCAGTTTGCACAGAAACAGATGGAAGAAAAGCCCTCCTTTTTTTCTGCTTTAAGAGTCTGTTTGTTCACTTCTAGCTCCGTTTGGGTCATAAATCAGTGGTTTCTTCCATAAATATAATATGTACTGCTGGATTTAGTACCGCCTGCACTTTTGGCCCCTCGTATTCCAAATCAAACCCTACACAGAGAGGTCTTCTTGGCGTTTGAGGTTCGCTCTGACCTGAGCAAACTTTGGCTTCTGTTAGAGAAAAAATTCTCAAATATTTTGGAGTCATCAACATGTGCTGAGGAATCGAACCACCCATCTGGCAGAACAATGGGAGCAAACGTCCAAGTCATTGACATAACCTCCATTACATAACGCTCTATTGCGAGAGTGTCCGCGCCACGCAAACGCCTTAGACCCTGATAGAAACCTGCACCTAAAAACACAGTTTGACACGAGACAACCTCTCAGCAGATCTCTGAGGTCTGCTCAGTGTTAAACTGCCAGGTGCAAAGGTCGGTCTTGAAGTGAGGTGGAACCGGCGCTGGTGGTGAAGTCATGGTGGCTTCCTGGATGAGGACATGCGAACAGCTGCGGCCGCTGACCTCGTCCTCTGGCCCAGCAGCGCTTACACAACCTCTATGTAACACTGTGAGAACGCTGGTTTGGCATCCAGCGCTCAAACTGCCACACGCCAATGCAACGAAAAGTGGAAAAAATCCTGCATGAGCAGTCGGTCGGCATACCTCGAGAAGAGGAGGGCGTTATGGGAAAAGGCGGCGCCAATCACCTCGGTGTGACCGCTTAATATCAAAGTCATCTCACCACCTTTCATCGTCCTCATCAGAGAAACCCAACTGACTCATCCTGGAACCGCTAAAGATGGAAAAGTCTCTCTATTTGTCTCTGTCATCCTCTTACCAGAATCCTACTTTTCAACCTCGTCTGCCCTCGCTGAAAACGACAACGTCAGCGTTTTCATCCACACACACACACAGTCACACAAACAGGCAGATTGTCTCCAGATGTCTAATTGGACGGAGACATAAAGAGAGCAACAATCGAGAGAAGGAGAGTCACAAAGTCAAGCTGCAGCAGATGAGAGGCTTGTGGCTGTCTCTGAAGATTAACGACGACTGCGCAAACACACGGGAGTTTGATCCTTTTCAGGGGTTCATTTTGTTTATAATTAGTGGTGTGTGAGGTCATCAAATCCTGAAAATAACCTGGTATAAAGTCTGAGGCCTGATCTTCAGGGTTATCTCTGCGACCAGCCCACAGATCCTGACTCTGAACGAGACAACGAGCTCCCCCAGCGCCCCCAAATTAGTTTTCTGTCAAGTTTGTTTTGGCCCCATGCGTCCAAGTATTTTTCACTTAAATGTCAAAAAGTTTGTATAAAATTAGATCAGACGGTTTAATGTTTGGGCCGAGTCACTTCATGAAGCTGAGTCAACTGTTTCAACACCCCCCAGCTGCGTTCCCTTCTGAGCTCACTCAACAACATGCCATCCTGCCTTCAAATGTGGGTCAGATCAATGAAAAACAGGCCAGGACCTGACAACAAAGACATGATGAAATGAAAACAGGGCACACGGGTAATACGAGCAGGATGGCGTTTTTTCACAGATGAAGAATGTGATGAGCGTTTGGAGGTTGTTGTGTCTCGTCTGGACGGATGTGGTGTCGTTTCTGACTCCAGCTCTTGAAGAGGAGAGAGGATGTGGAAAATGATATGAGATATTCCTCTTTGTCTCAGTCTCGGCTTTGTTGGCGTCCTCTTCTTCTACCTCTGCATCACCTCCTGTTCTAACAACTGTTATATCAGCTTGTTTCACGCTCAGTTACCAGGCCCTCCCTTCGTCCACCTGCTCCCAATCACACCAGTCACACCATCCTCCCAGTTATCTCACCCCATGACCAATCAGTAACCAGTGAGTGACACCTCACATGGCCTATCACCTTCCTCCCTGGCATCTTTCTGGAGGCGAGGGGACATTCCTCTGGCGTCCAGGACCAGCCGACGCTCTGCACGGCATATTTTTCTGCAGCTTCCCAGAAGATGAAACCAGAACCACATGGTGGGATTTTTCAAACTGAAAAACAGTTTGGAGTGGGATCGCTAAAAAACACCTTCATCCCTCACTGTCACCAGAGTTTTGAGTCAAACCTAAACATGCAGAAAACGTAACATCAATGTTGAGTAATTCCCACTCCTGTCGTGTCTTCACATTAAAACCTGAAGGGAAGCAAAGACTTAGAAAGATCAAACACAATGTGGGCGTTTGAAACTGGCCCGGTGTGTGAAAGAGGAAGCTGCCCGTGTCACCAGAGGAAAGGTGCAGTGTGTGTTTTCCCTCCCTCCAAGCTTTCCGCTTCCTCGCCCTCCACTGCTCCACCCAGGCCTCGCTGCATCCGGCGCCCGAGGATGGGCAGCCATTCCAGGGCAAAGCTGAGCGATTGTTCCCTTTGTTATTCTGTCATGGATTGTATTTGGATATTGGAAGTATGGATGGGGTGTGTTTGAACACTCCCTGGCTCTCGCTGCCAAACTTCTGGCTTAACTTACCAAAAACAGAGCTCTGTTTGGCGACCTGTGGCTTTAAATTTGACGATTATGTTCGTTTTTCTTCTCATGGCTCCACAATCAATTAGAAATGATTTCCCGTCGTCCCCTGCTGTGTTTGACCCTGCTCTTGTGACTTCATATTTGGGTGTGTGAGGGTGTGTGAGGATGTGTTCAAACCCCTCAGAGCCCACTGACAGGAAGAAGGGAAGGAAATTGCCCTCATCTTCGCCACAATAGGCGGTCATTCATTAACCTTCACCTCTTTCTCATTGTTCAGCTTCACACCCTCATCAGTGAGGGCGAGTTTCCTCTGTCAGTTTCAGATATGACTTCATGTCACGTGATCACCAACTCACTCCATTCTCCTTTATTAATCTTACTTTTCTTCTCCAGTGACATGAAAACTGTCTCTCTGATGGATGCGTTTCTCGAAGGCGGTTGGAGCAGCGACGTAGGTGGCTGCACCGACCGCGCTGATGGATGGTTCGAGATAATGTGTGTGTTTTTCAGGAAACCCAAAGGGGAACGTAGGCGCTGTGGGAACAGTCACCTCTGCACCTCTCACTCTACACGTGCCGCTTTGAGGGGATTATGGATGTGTGTGTGTGAGCATGTATAGCTGTGGGAATGGCACATTCCAGCTCACATGCCTGAAAGACAAAGTTTATACTTCTTTTCTTTCTGCAGCACAAAGAAAAGTAGTTCAGTTAAAAATCCAGACTATGACAGGCTTATAAAATGTGATGTATCATTCGGGCAAGTGATGCATCAAGTGTGGGCGCGGCTTACAGTCAGACATAACTTCATCTTTCTGAGCTGAAATTTCTGCATCTGTGCTGAATTAAGGCAGCAAAACAGGAAAACCACCTCCCTACCTCTTTCATCCATCTTCTGCTAAGCCTCCAATCCAAACGTCTACTCACAGAGACAGACGGGGTCAAAGGTCAAGAGCACAAACATCAGCTGCACTCTCACAATAACAACACCCGAGCTTCAAAACAGGACTCTTCAAACAAAACTACCAGGATTAACATTTGGTGTTGGGATAGCATGACTGATGAGTGATGTGTGTGTGTGTTTTAGTGTGTGTGAGTGGAGGCTGACTGTCCACATGGCTCATCAGGTGATGTATGTTGCCGGTTACCTGCGGTGCAGACTGTTTTTGTGCTGCAGCTCAGACACACACACGCTTAAACTGAGAAGTAGGATTATACCAAGTCACATCACAGGAAATTAAAACTTTGTCCACTGATTTTGACTTAATTAACCAGCAGGAAAAGTACAAGACAGTTACATAATGGAGGAAATAGACGCCACAGTGGGTATTTGAATCCATGTGAGAGCTCACATATAGTGAGGATAAACATGACGCTGCTGGAGAAGCTGGTGAAGTCGTGGCTTACACTCACACACACACACTCATGCTGGCAACACCGAGCAGTGCAGCAGGTCAGGAGTGTGTGTGTGGGCCCGGGCGCTGGACGGCTGAATATTAATGTGGGTTGATGTGGTTGGGGCTGTCATGAGAGCGCTGTAGGTTTGCGCCGTCAGGGAAACCCTCACCAACGAACCCCGTGATCCTCCATCTGTTCCCTCCACACTTTCTCCACTTTCGATTCCTCCAGGAAGCTGAAAACATTTTGAATCTTGAGCTTCAGATATTTCATTTGAGGAGCAAAGCCAGTAAAATCTCACACTCGTTGTTTTCTCTTCCCCACTTGGATTTCTTGAACTCTCTCCTTTGATATTTTCATTTTTGTCTCTCAGCAAACGTTCATTAGAAAGTCACAGAAGTTGAAAACCACAGACCTCCCACCTCAAACTGTTTAGCATGTCTTTATTCTCTCTGTACGACTTCCTTCTTGAACTCTCCGCACCCACTGACCTCAGTGAAAGTCTAGAAACCGTATCCCCGTTTCAGGACCCTCCATGAACGTCTCATTCCACTTTAATCCTTCGTGTGTACATGCCCGTCAGAGAGAAATTTTCCTTTCCCACTCTTTATTTCCCAGAGGATGTTGAAGGCTGTTTTTCTCACGGTGGTCTGGGCCCAGCCGTAAGCTGGCACGGCGTGGCATGGGTTGGCACAGGAAATGGCTGCCTGCAACGCCGCAAGGGAATCGAGCCAGTTCCATTTCCTGTCAAACATCCTCCCAGAGGAAGGCAGCTCCAGGACATCAGAGAGAAAACGCACAGTGGTGGAAAATCAGAGTGCAAGTGGACCCACAGAGTATTCAACATCATCTCATCTCTATGTCATGTTTGCAAAAATCTGAGGCCTAAAGGTCAGGCAATGTGTGACAGCTCTGAAGAAGATGTTTTGGTTGTTTTTGACTCCAGCAGTATATTTCACCTCCCCGATGTCTTATTTTTCCAGCGTGAATCAGATAACACGCCACCATAAATCCTCTCTGATAACCCGAGGCGTCTCTGGATCTCTTCCCGTCTTCAGGGGGGGATCCGTGTTTGTTTTTCAGGGTTAAGCTGCATTTTTGTGGAGGTTCACTCTCCTCTATCTCGGCCTCTGTCTGCGCCTCCGTCTCCTCACATCACAGCTCTTTGGATGCGAGCCAGACAAGTCACCGCGCAGAGTTTGCGTCTGTGGTTTTTGGTCATGCTCTCCCTCACACCGCATTCCAGACGGATCTTCTTACATCCACACATTTTCTCTTTTCTTCTTGTCTTTCTTTTTGTCTCAGAGGGCGAGGTCGCGCCTTTACCGCAAACACACAGCACTCGGCTTCTCAGCTTCTGCATTACAACCATCATGATTTGATGTTTCTGTGACTCTGACTTGATTATTTATGTTCAAAGGCTGACACATCAGAAACCACAGTGTGTCAGCTGCTATTTCAGTGCTGTGAACCATCAATCACGGCCTGATTACTATGATTAGGCACTTAAATTCAGCCTGCAGGGTGAACACGCTCAAAACAAGGCTGCCACAGACTCACCAGAAACCGGTTTGGGGTTTTATGAGGCGTTAATGTCGAGGAATGCTATTTGACAGCTATTAAGAGCTTAGATAGGAAAAAGGCTCTTACATCCAGGAATCATAGAAAGCGTGGGCAGCTGGGTTTCATCGAAGGGTTAAATTGAGGCGCTGAGTTAACTGAACTAAAGGAGGGTTCAGTTGTTGATGTATAGCTTTATCTTTGTGGTGGAGTCATTCTGAGAAAAAGCAGCACAAGGACACTTTGACAGATTAACGGTCGATGCATCGTAGGGAATTCAAACGATGAGTCCCTGAAAGTTTTTGCTCAGAAAAGTTTGAATTCCTCAAAGTTTTCCAGCATCGAAGAGCATCCAGATCACGTCTGAGGACAGCGGTGGGCGTCTATTGTGTCTGCAGGCGATTCATCACAGGGAGGAAGCTCATAAAAAACCCTGGAGGGGCGGCTGTAAATCTCAGAATCTGTGAGCCAGAGCATTAAGTCAAACGTGGACGTGAATGAGAGAGACGTGTTCAATGTTCATTCTCTCAGTGATGTAAACACTATCAGGATATTACTCTTTATCTCTAACTACCCTCAGAGGAACATAACTCCTTGTAAGATGAAGGCAGATACATTATATAATGTTAGCTTGTTATTACTCAGTGTATACATACACAGAGAGTTTTATGACTTCACACTGCAGCTCTAAAAGTCTGATGACCAACTGTAAACACACATTCATTTTAAAGCTTTCATACACATTTCAGAAAACACACAGACTGTGTTTTATTGCTGCAGTATTTTCTGTTAAAAGTTTCTTGTCGCTCCTTCAGAAATGAAACACTTTGGCCTGTCATGAGTCAGAGTCCAGAAACAGCACAGACGCTCGCACACATCAGGTCCCGGCTCAGTCTCTGGACCCTCCCTCCTGTCCTCTACAGCTCTGACATCCTACAAACAGAATATGGGTCACAAATCCCATTTTTCTTCTTCTTCTGCTCCGTTACGTCTTGACAGCTACTGAATGACGGCGTCAGCGTAGTTCGAGGGATTCAAAGTGTTCCACATCAGGGAGAGTCGGCCAATGAAAACACAAACCTGCCCGTCTGTGTGTCTCTTTTTTTTTGTGATGAGATACTTGCATCTGTCTGTGTCAGCATGACGAAGCTCTATCTCAAACACCTGTATGCCCTCAGGTGTGTGTTGGCTTCAATCCAGGCCTGAATGCTCTGATAAAGAAAAATCTGACAGCATGTCAGGCTGCGGCACTCGCTCCGTGCAGGGAAGCAGAGATTGTTTGCTGCTGTCAGAGGGGGGAAAGGGTGTGGGTATAATTACAGTAAAAATGAGTGTATCTGACTTTAATAATACAGCAATTACAGCTGACAGCTGAGTACAAGCGCACTTAGAGAGCGCGGGGGGATTTCCATTGTCCTCCAACACTATGTCGGCTTGTATTAATCTGGATGAGTGTTGGAGATTTAATGGTGATGGTGAAAGAGCAGAGAGGAATAAGGCTGCATGTATATCTCACCCTGTGCTTGAAAAGTGGGTGCAGTTTGCCCGTAGGGAGGACTTTAATAACACTTTAGCTTCGACAAATGAGTTATTCAAGATGCTTCCAGGCTCAGATATTTATTATTGAATTCAGAGCTTAAGAAAAGTTCACCATCTGTTTGCTGTTGTCTTCGAGCTCTGAATGTGACTTTTGGAGTTTTTCTCAAACACAGACGCCCGTCAGAATGAAACAAACACTCCAACCGCATTTTTAAATGACACGTTTCCTCCTTTTCCTCATTCATTGTCCCAGTTTTCTCTGCCTCCCTCTGACCCCAGAGCTGTGCCAAGTAGGTTTCTGCACCACCGTCCTGAGTCCAGCTCCCTGACCCAGACACTGTCCAACACTGGTTTCTAGTTTGTGGCGTTAAGTGGAGCCAAACAGCATTAATTACCGCTTTGATCGCAGAGGCCGTACAAAATATCCTCTTCTTTTGGTGTTGGGACTTTTTTCATTAATATGAAACACTTTGGAACACAGTGTGATAATAAATGCATCCTCTCCTAACTCAGGTATTTGCAAGTCAGAATGACTGTGCAAGAATGACAGCTGCCAAATACAACCACATGCAAACATCAGTCACTGCAGTGTTGTGAGTTTGCGGTACGTATAACATTTGTCTTGGTAAGCTAACTGGTTCTTCTGGCTCCTCAGGTATTTTTATGGAGAAACAAAAGATAATTAGGTGAGTGTTTGGATTTGTTTCTCTAGAGCATGTTCGGTGAATTCCTCCAGGCGATCGTTTTCTGACTGTGGTTAACAAAACCTTTCAAGCTGCCATTAACAAAGCTTGAACAAAGTTTCACTCTGTCCTTGCAGGTTGTTAAATTGATGGGTTTCACCAGCTGAACCGTTAGATGAGAATTGTTTTCAGCCACTAGATTTAGCGTTACCAGATCAGCTTTATCGCTCACGTGAATGCTCTCGTAAACTCGTTTCTACATCCGAATTAATAAAAGCCACTGATGAGAGCTTCAAACTCATCCTTTCACCTCCAGCTCGACACGTTCATCCTCGTGTGTTCGATTGGACTTTGTTGCTTGTGATGCCCTCGCTCTCACACATGCGTCTGCTGACCTCAAGTTGAAATATCTGTGGCTGCAGATGTTGTTGCAAATTTTAAGCAAAGTCTGCACATATTTGGGAACCATGTTTGGCGTTCTACACGCTCTGGTTTGCATTTGTGGCCTGAGTGTTTGTAGCCGAGCTGCTTGCAGGAAAAAACACCACACGGAGAGTGAAAGGGTGAAACGTGGCAGCGTATTTAATGTCTCAGAAACCGTTTATGTGTTGGAGGAATATTCAGAACAGAGCTGCTGAAGGTTTCAAAGTGAGGAAAATAGGTTGGGTTATCAAACAGAGCGGCAGAGAGGAGCGGTGAAAAGCTGGTTATTAGAGCATGTTGGTCTTGTTTTGATGGGCCCTGTGCTCTTCTAACACACCGCTTTGGCCTCTATCAGTCAGCATCTCTCTCTCTTTCTGCGACGTTCCCAGAAAACCACTGAGGTGAAACGGACACCGGCCTAATTGGGTTTTTACAATCACGTACAGTGTGCAGAGAGCGTGAACACACACACATACACGCACGCTCTGCAGCCGGAGGAGCTGGGAAGTTGGAGGCGGTGTCAGTAAACAGGCAGGTTGATTTCTGAGAGTGAAACAAACGTATTCCTGGAACAGATTCAAACTCCTTCTGTTGCATCTTCTGTGTGCGAAAGCAAAAACATCCACGTTGAATCCTGTCCTCGAAAGCTTCCGTTATTACCGTGTTATCCTCACACAACCTTGAGTGAAAGTCTTTGGGAGGATGTCAGGGTTTTACGACACTCCATTTGCATGCCAGGCGTGTTGCGTGGTGTGTTTGGGTGTTGTCTCTGCCTGGCCTGTTGACCCAAATAAGGGATGATAAGATATGCAAACTCTCGGCATGGTAACATGGTGAACTTAGATCACTTGATAAAGTATGATGACATAAAGATTTCAGCCTCATCACTGTGTAACTCACTTTAAAGCCTTAAAAACAGACCTCTGCTTCACTTTATTGACATGTTGTTACAGCGTGATTGTGCAGTGGTTTTATGTCCCAAGGACATTTCACACCTCACTGATAGGACATTTGACCGGTTTTTCTTTGCCGGTTCAATCCTGTTTATATCAGTTTATTCCTGCTGCGATCATAACAACTTAACGTCAAACACAACCAGCTGTCACATACCGTCAGGTGAAGTCTTCACTCAACGAAAGCGAGAAAGTGACACTCAGATATGACAAAATAATCTATGCAAACCTCCCGTTAACATAACACGTGCTTCGCCGCAGCTACCCTCTAATTAACCTGATCCTCTGCAGGTGATTCATCCTTTAAGACGTGTTCCTATCTGCTATAGGAAGACAAGCCTCTTTAGGGTATTTTTGGAAGCATGCCAAATTTTTGACCAGTCAGACCAGCATGACTAGCATGCAGAGCTTCGAAAACAACTAACACAGCTCAACAGAGGCACCTGCAGGGTCAGGTTAGCTCACGTGAAATTATTAATTATAAGTTTGACAGTGGAGTGGCTGTGAGAGCTTTTTGTCACGTGGAATGAGTTTTTTTCAGCTTGAAAACATGTGTACACTTCATTTGTTGATTGTAGATGACTAATGTTATTAATCAGAATAACTCACTGAAAAGTGATTTGTCAGCAGACACATTTTCTGGCAGTTTTTGAACAATATTAAGCCCAAAAAGACTCAAGATTTCTTTACATGGTGACGTTAAAGAGGGGTATTCTGCTTTCTTTTATTTCAAAGATAAAGATTAGTTGATGAAATCCTGTAATCCGCCCCATAGTTTCACCCCAGACAAGCCTTAAAAGGGCTAACCAATCAGAGGGAAGTGGAGTTTGTGGAGGAGGAGCCTTAAAGTGACAGCAGCTTCCATTACTATCTCAAGAGTTTCATCATTTACATCCATCATCTCCTGATCGTATTTCTCATGTTTCCACTCTTTACAAACCTCACTGGCCTCACTGTAAACACACTTCTCCTCCGCAGCCTGGGTGTGTCCTCCGTCTCCATGTGAGGACTGCCTCAGAGCTGACAGCCCCTCCTCCTTCACTAAACACACCTGTGATGTTTGAGGTATCCCCAGTGTTTGCTCCAACGCTCTCTAAAGACCGTGTGTGACCACGCATTCAAAACAAATCCGGCTCACCTGACTGTTGGGAGCTTTCCTGCTCCTCCCATTCGTCTTGGGAGGTTTTATTCTTGCTCCTCCTGGATTCTTCCATCCAACACCTGAGAGAAATAGAGAGAGAGAGAGAGAACTGCAGAGAGGACTGCATCACATTTCTACAGGTAGGTGTGAGATAATGTGAGGCATTTGTTTGTGTAAAGGAGCGTGGTGTGATAGTTACGCTTATTTAACCTTCATAATCCAGAAAACTCTGAAAAGTGACAGCCAAACTACATTTCCTTGAAAATCTCTGAGGTGTGTGAATTGAGCTGATCTTTACTTTATTAACCACAGCTACTTGAACATCACCTGTGGCTATAAACTGTGTGTGAACTGTAGGAAACCCCTTAGGAACTCGCTCCGTTACGACCACAAACCTGCATGACACAGCAAAAACGTGAGTGTCATGAGTCAGATCCTGAACAATAAGAGAGGGATAGAGTTACACGTCACGACACTGTCAGTGCAGGGTCTGTTTAAACACGTGTGTAAACATTTGACTTCATGTTCAACATGTTTAAAAGGAAACAAACTCATCTCATTGTGTTACTTTAACCTGCTTTACTTTTCTGTGCTACTATAACCTGACGTCACCGGTGAAACAACACGTGGGTTTTATTCCTGGTCCCCATTTAGCCGTTATAACGCCTGCCAATGTTTCTAACCCTTTCGTTTGATGCGACCACAGTGCTGAGGCAGCTTCTTACATTTGGCTGAAGCACTTTTCTGTCATCATTAATGGCGGGTGTTTGGCCTGCGTTGCGCGTTGGCTCGAGGATTGAGCAGAATAAGTGAAAACCGCTAATGTGGGCCCCCCAAAACAGACCTGAACAGTCTCCAGAAGTCTCACAGTTCAGCTCTGTGTCACTATCTGTGTACAAACAGCCAGTTTCTCCACATTCTTCCTGTTATGGAAGTAGTAAGTTGTGATTGGAAACATGTGCGCGTTAGATGTAATCATCTATAAAGCGCTTACATCACCCTGCTTGTGGCTCAGAGTTCTTTCATTCATATCTCAGGGATGGATTTTCTGCTTATCTCGCTGAATCCCGGAGTATCAGGAAAACAAATGAATGAAAATCACTTTCTGTATGTGAGTGTATGTCCAGGGTTAGAAAGAAGGAGGCCAGAGTTTCTGAGTCAAACCACACCCAAGGAGCAGAAACCAAGAGGTCTGTAAAGCATTATGTAACAGTTCATTTACAGATTTACAGCACAGGATAATTTCAGAGTATGAAGAAGATAAAAAGGAGGTGAGCGTCCACACTGTCTGACTTGGGTGGCTCAACTTGGGCGCTGACCTTTACACACACATGAAGAAAAAGGAACGTTTTAATTTTTTTAGCATCACTCCTCTATATTTGAACTACACTCATCCTTCAACATGTTTACAAATGTCTCCACCTGAACACTCTCCAGCCGTGTTTTTGTGTTACTCTGCTGGTCAGGGGATTCGAGGGGCCCCCTCACAAATCCCCACCGGACTCCATTGTGGCCCCCTTGACCGCGGTGCTTAACCTCCATTAAGTCCCTCCTCATCCAGGCGCATACAACAGCAGGCTATGGAATGCAAAATCTCGCCAGCAAGAGCTGCCAAGTCAGCAAAGAGCACAGTAATGAAATAATCAAATCAGGCTTTAATGGAAGCGATGGCCTGTGATGATATAATTACCTCTCAGGTACCCCGCCACGGAGTCATGTGCGCAACAATGGAGGAGCGTGGGGTGCTAGTCACTGAAAATTAATCAGATTATTTTTGGGGACTTAAAATAGCTGGCTTCATTCAGTCAGGGCATCAATATTGGATTCAAAGTTGGAGTCCTGCAGAGTTTTGTTCATGCTTTATTCACCACAGGGAGGGAAAACTTTCTGTTTGCCGTTAGCGACGGTGGCGGCAGCGGCGGATGAGGGGCTTATTATGTGATGTTTTAAGATAATCCAGCGCCGCATTCCTCTCTCAACCTAACATGTGAAGGGCTCCACCCGAATCAGGTGGCTTCATGAAGTACTTCTACGCTTTCTTTATTATCCTTTTGGAAAATAACTAACCTCATGTGTGCTGCACAGTTTGATACAAGTTTTATCATCACAGAAATGAGCTGATTTCACTTTCATGGCACATGATTTATCAGAGTTGCTGCAGTGTTGGTTTTAGCTTCCTGGCTCCCAAATTATAAAAGCAGGATGTTGACCTTTCTTAGCACTGTTTGGGTTACACAAACTGACCACTGTACAAGCTGCTGCAGGGTTGATGCTGCTTTATTAGTCTCACATCCCTGACAAATCCCACGATATGATCATTTCTCCCTTTGCCTTCTGCTCAGTGAGCAACAGGAATCTGGGTTTGTTTGGCTTGCCCACATTTGCCTGAGAGCCTCGCAGTCAAAAGCTGTTTGGACGAGGACGAGCCAGGGTTCGACTCACTTTTCTGTCAAATGATCCGGACGAACAGGGTCTTAATTAATCCGGCTAATTAAGGGGCAGTGTAGACGGCTTAGTGAGAACCAGCGTCCACATAACAGAGGTAAGTTCAGCCCAAGGACATTCAGGAGCTACTTACTCTTTCTTGGGAATCTTATTGCCTCTCTTTGCAGGTTTATTTGACTGATTCTGTCGACTCAATAATTCACGTGACTTTCCTCTCCATTAATTTGTTAAAGTTGCTCAGAGGCAAGAAGGAGCTGAACTCAAACTTTTGAGTAAGTGAAATCAATCCAAGCTCTTTTATGGGCTTCTAATGCAGCCATAAAGTTAACCTTTGGTCTGCAGAAATTAGGACTTTATGTACTCTGGCTGTTAGTTTCTTGAATATGAAATGAAATCACCTCAATCTATATCCATGAAGGAGATTTAAAGAGCCAAGTCCAACATGCAGACAGTGGGTTGATTGTTGGGTTGTTGTAATGTAAGTTCAGAGCCACTTTACATTACAGCAACCTAAGGAATATAGGGAGTATAGGAATGTAATTCATAATAAGTTGAAGTAATACCTTTGCATTCTCATTCTTTTTTTTTGTTGTGCATTTTTGCTCTTTTCAATAGTTAGGAGTACAAATAAGCCAAAACAACTTTCCCATCTTACATTCCTACAGATAAGAGAACGAGAAATGGTGCTTCACTCTGCTTCTCAGCTCCATCCAGCACCAATCAGATTGCAGTTTGTAACAGATGTATATAAGCAGCTTTGTTCACTCTTGCACATTGACTGTACTTTAACCTTTAACTTGCAAAAGCTGGTGCAGGGATTTTAATTCAAGCTGTTCAAACACATAGTAGGTGTATACAGAGCATCCTTAGTTTTCTACTAGTTTCCAGTCAATTCCAGAAATCAGGACTGGAACTGCGGTGAAAAGCCTCTTCCACTGAATGGCCTCTGAAAACATTCCCATAAAGTCTCCTGGAAAGATTATCAGCACCAAATATCAGGCTCACCACGAGCCCCAGGGGAGCCGTGTACAGTGTGGACACAAGGCCAGAGGTTAACGCTTTAAATGACGCGGGATGGGGTGCAGCCACAGGAATGTTTACCTATTTAGGGCATAAGAAGTAAAGTACGGGACGAGGTTATGAGTTATGATGTGACCACATTGTCACCTCCTTCATGAGAGTTCAAGCAAGGCAAGAAGACCACTTTACCACTCAGAGGGTGAAAGCAGCGGTTAATGAGTCTGGTCTTGTTTTAATCTTCCAGATGTTTTATGATCTTTCTGGTCTGATAGCTGGTAGACTTTAATCAGAACGATGATCCAGTGTTGTCAAACATTCACGCCAGGTCGCTACCTTTGACCATGTCTCCATCGAGCTAGCTCTGACCTTGTTCATGCCTCCCTCGTGATCATTATTTCACTTAATTCAAGTTATCTAATACTTTGTTAAGCTTTTGTTTGTTTCTGATTGGCTTGGGCTAGTCAGATAAGCTGCGATGCCTGGGATCAGCACGCCTGTGTACCTGCCTTTACCGACGTTGTGGGGCAGTGGGGCAGAGGGTCCCTGTAGTACTTGTAGCCTTGGGAGTCCCCAAATGGTGTAAGTGCCAGCCACTGCATCAGTGTACAGTCTTGGCAAGATGTTTGAGCAAACTTTAGTTGGATTCCTGTGGGTCTGCTCTGGGAATCTAGTTCCCCTCCATAGCACAACGCGATCCACCGCGCTACAATTTGGATTTTTTCGAAGGATTTGGAGTCAGGCTACTTCAGCATTCTTTGTCGGTGCCACCGGGACATCTTTACGTGGACACCAAGAACTCGAAAATATCTCATCTGGCTTGGGGGAACCTCAGTTACTTCCAGGAGAAGCTCGCCCGACATGGTGACCCAACCAGGGATAAGTTGAGGAGAACATAGGGATGGGTTTCTTGTTGGTAGCAGAGAAAGAGCAGGCGACCTTTCTGAGAACAGGCTCATTGTTCAGAAGATGAAATGGAAAGTCAGTTAATCCCATGTTTGTGCGTCAAGAACAGAATGTACATACAGATTTGTGAAGCTTATATTTGTGTAAGGAGTGGAAACTGTGGCAACGACCTTCATCTTCATCTTCATCTTTACATTTACTCAGAAGGAAAGTAGTAAGATCGTTTCCCCAGGATGGAAAATATTTAGTGTATAGTTTTGGCACAGCTGTACCTGATAAGTTTACACCAAAACCTCCAAACTTTGAGCTTATCCAGCTTCAAACTTTGGTACGAGCCAAACTTTCACTTTCTTGGATTTCACAGCTAAAGTAGGCTAAGCACTTCCTAACTTGCTCTTTTGTAAGCACTGAGACGTGTTGTTGGTGTGAAACTTATCTCGTTTTCCAATTAAAGCCAATAAGCAGATTTCACAAAAGTTCAAGGTATTTCATTAACTTCTGGAAACATTTGCTGGAAGGATTTGGAGTGGATAGCATCTTATGTACTACACTAACCTTGAATTACTTGTGTCGCCCGTGCTGCTCTTTTTACACTCTTTCATCCTATGTGCAACACAAGACTGTGTTTTTTGGAGGTGTGTTTGTGTAACCCTGTCACCTTAGACATATGGCCAGCACCAAGGTTGGCTTACAATTAATGTGAAGGGAGGTGTTGGGTGTCTATTCAACGTCAAGAGGCGTCATTGTTTGGTTAGATTGGACGCCGAAGTGAACCTGACACCTTTGACCATCCTGAAACTCGCAGACATTGGTTTCACACTGTGGTTAAATAATTAGCTGTAATTCAGTGACTCAGAAAATATGTGTTTAATTACAGTGATGTTGACTTTCTAAACTTGCCACATTGAATATGCATTGTGTTTTTGTAACTGTAACCATGCTGAATGTGCAGAAATGATATTATTTAGTATCTGAATGTACTTGCATGTTTGCATATGGTGTTCAAAGCACACATTGTGTTAGTACCAAGGACTCAGAGCAGATTTGATAATCAAACTTGATTTCTTTCACCTCCCGTAACCTGCTTTATTATTGCCACCTATTAAAAGTTTTGAAACCCTCTCAGTTATACAAGAGGATAGAGGCAGTCTGAGGGAGTTTCACAATGCGTACCACTGTATATCAGTGACCCACTGCCTTTGTCCTGGCTGCCAGACACCAATAAAAGACGCCGTAAAGCATGCAGAAATTGTGTACGCCTGAGCTCCACGCCGTGGCACCACATTTACTGGGCTGCAGGTTTGTCAGGACAGAACAAAGACGACTGTATTGAAGGACCCTTAACGCTGGGATTTTATTTGGCCCCTGGGACGCAGAGCAGAGACTGCATTTGGTGAGAGGATATGCAGGCACATGTGTGGATGAGGAATTTGTGCATTGTACATGATTGCAAGACTTTTTACCACTTCCTGACTCTTGACCCTTGACTTCCAGTGTCGGAGGAATTTCGTCCTCTAATGAGGGCTGCTGGGTAAATTTGACATAGATTCATATAGGCACCTTATTGAAGCTGTGCAATGACAGAGCGTCACTTTTAAAAACTCAGTCTTTCCTCTCTCTTGGTTGATTTTGGGTTCGAAATCATTGAGGAAATACTCGTAAAATCGAACAGATTATTTTTTTTGTCAGTATCGGTGTGAATGAACTGAATCTTATTTGAATGTTTTGTCCCTGTAAGCAAACTCTAAAGTGAAACCGACTATTGTTTTCCTCAAAAGTAGGGCTTCAAGTTAAAGAGTTACCTCATGAGGGAACATCTAACATTACGACATTATCTTGTCATAAAACTTCATCAATAAAACCATAAGAAGCCGCAGCTGAAACCAGTTCATTGCCCTTGAGCAACCTGCAAGAAAAAAGAAAAACAATCACAGAAGTTCGTGCAAGTCTGAATATTAAATTATGTAGATCCAAATTCTTCATTTTTTTTCTTCTTCCCAATTTGTTTAACTGTTGTGTGATGTAGAGTGAATGACGCTGGCAGCAGTTCTCTGTTTCTAAGAACTTTAGATAGACTGACATGTGGAGACAAAACACCCTGATGTTGTAACTCAGTGAGTCAAACTGTCTCCAAAGACAGGCTCTCTTTTCCATGTCAATAACTTTATAAAGAACCACAGCTCGAGCTTATATCCCCTTTGTGAGGCCTCTGAAAACAGCTGAAGTTAACAAACTAGTTTGACCTCTATTCTGGATTTTACAGTACTTTAGCCTTCACCTTTTAACCGTAGTGTTTAATTTCCCTTTCATGCAGTTGCAGCCAGGAGTAATTCAGTTACTGGAAATTATTCCTTTGTTTGATTGCAAGCTTGGTAAAGCTCTTGGAACATTTAATAAAATACAGGGAAGTATCTCTAAGTGTTCAAATCCACAGGCACGCACGTGTGTTTGTATCCACAAGTTCAACTACAATTAGATCCACTTTTTGCATGGGATTCATAAACCCACTAATATATTGTAATATGCCTAATGCAATTCTCTGAATGAAGTCCAAGGTGCAGAGCGTCAGCTGGAGCCAGGACTTTTTTACAGTGGCTATAAATGCTCAGCTGAATGAGCCCAGGCAATGACACAGTCCATTAAAATGTGCTGCAAGCTGCTTAAGGTGGCCTGAATGGTTAAAACACTGAGTGCTTTTACCGGACAGAGTGCACAATAAGGAGATAAAGGCTTGAGTGTGTCTGATGCTCGAAACAACACTGATGGATTGAGTGTATTCTCTCCTTCTCTCCTCCATCTATGATCTAAAAGAAGTAAGCATTAGCATTTACTGCAAAATACTGGGTGGTTTACATGAGAGCCTATACCAGAAACAATTCAGTGAAAAATATCTTCGATAAAAGTTGCTTCTTATTTAGGTATTATCATTTACGACAGAATAGTTTGGGTGGTTAACATCAGTCAATAACACAGACAATTCAGTAAAAATAAATTTATTTAAGATAGAAAAAAAAACATGAACCAGTAAGAATAAAAGCATAAAAAATACTTTTTAAAAATCCTTGAAGTCAAACGACTCAAATATTATTCGATCTTTTTGTGTTTCTTGACTAGTTTTTCCTTTTCACCTCTGTGTAGTTCCTCTTCATCCAGGTGTCATCATTTATCACAGAGAAGTGAAAAAAATATAATTGAGATAGAAAAAAATATATTAAAATAAATAATCAGAGAGAAAAATAAATAAGCTTAATTCACACAAATATATATTTTTTAAAAACTCAAGAAAAACTCACGCCAAGAAAATGTACTTTTTTTTTTTTTTTTTTGCATGTCTTGACTTGTGTTTCTCTTGTTCTGGAATGTTTCCTTCGGGGCCACCGTATGTTATGCCACACTTTAGGGCACTTCATAACCATAGACTGTCTGGAGGTGTGTCTTTAACGCGATGACGTCACCTCTGAGGACGGTTCCTTGACGGTGTAGGATGCTGCTGTTTCTTAATAATAGCAGCGGCTCTATTTTTACTCCTCCGTGCCTTATGTTTAGCATTTTGTCACCTGTATCTCTAAAAGAAGTCGAGGGTGATGTTCTGTGTTGCTTTATTTCCTCATTATATCACTTAGCAGCGCGTGGTTTCGTAACCTGTTACTGTAACTGCTGGTAAAACTCCAGCAGCTCCGGACTGTACATAGTGTGCTCCCCCCCCCCTCCTCACATTTGGATCGCACCGGTCAGCAGCAGCTACACACAGGGCTGCCTCTGCCTGGAACAAACCACTCCACCACCCGGAGAGGGGTGGTCGCGGTGTTGAGACCTACAGGAAACGCAGAGGTAGGAAGTGAGATGCCGAATTCTTAGACATTTACCTTTTCTTAGGAGGAACCTGACGAAGCTGAATGTGTAGATTAATAGATTTGACAGCAGGCGTGAATTAAAGAGCATCGTCAGAGTTGAACCACGCCTGTGTTGGTGAGCTTCTTTCACCGTTACATATCTCTCCTTCACTGCATTCACTACGGAGCCCATGTGCTGCTGCTGCTGTTACTATATAATTCTCTCTTCATTTCACAATCAAACCATCATGTTGACACTGAGAGGGAGGTCTGGCTGCTTTGTTGTGCTCGTTAGGGCCGTGATGTTTGTTCACATGTCACAGCAGCAGCAGGGGGGGAAAGGAGAGGAAGAGTTAAACCAGGTCACGTTACGTTCATGGCCACACAAAGCAAGTTCACTGGAAATCAACCTTTAACCTGACTTCCTGCTGATACACCTGCTTCCAGTGTTGACTAACATGAGGAAACAATATCTACACCAAAAACAGCCTCGCTCTTACTCACTGATCTATCTTGATTTCTTTGTTTATGTTTGTATCCAGTCAAGTATTTGTGTTTACATTACACTGCTGAAGCATTTAAAGCACTTGAAGTAACGTCAAAGTCAGCCTTGATGAAACTTTTCACACAAACAGTTTAATGCGACTCTGTGTAGTTTATGAGATGTTTTCATAGTCCTCAATCAGATGAGTGAGCTGCAACTGACAAATTTAGTCCTTGAGTGTTCTGTGGAGCACAGATAAAGGACACACACCCACCATCGCCTGTCCTTGAGACACACACATCACAGATAAGTGAGGTTAACAAACCAACTGCCAGAAAACACAACTGCATTTTCAGACTGCAAAGATGTGAGCGAGCCTTCTTTCGAGTCACTTTTAAATTGTTTAAAACTTTTCATGACACTCTCTCTCTCTCTCTTTCTTTTCTTTCAGGGGGGTTTTTGTGTCGATACCAGAACTAGTCATGGCGGATAAAATACCTCCAGAGCAGGAAAACCCGCTCCTCCACCATCCTGGCCTCCCAAACGGGAAAGAAAGCACCAAAGATGGCCTGCAGGCGCGAGGACAATGGGCCAGTAAGGCAGAGTTCCTGCTCGCAGTGGCGGGGCAAATCATCGGGTTGGGCAACGTGTGGAGGTTCCCCTACCTCTGCTACAAAAACGGGGGAGGTGAGGAAAGATAAGAGGAAGTATGTAAGTTTCATACATCTCTCAAAGATGGGATTGGTTGTTTCAGCTCTTTCTGTGTATCCAGGTGTGTTCTTTGTCCCCTACCTGTTGTTCCTGGTGTTGTGTGGTATCCCCCTCTTCCTCCTGGAGACCTCATTGGGACAGTACACGAGCCTGGGAGGGGTCAGCGCCTGGAGGACAATCTGCCCGTTATTTGGAGGTGTGCTTGTCTAACTGTGTCATCAGGAGTGTGTTTGTTTTGAGATGCGAGTGGAAACATCAGCAGCATGTATTTAAGTGACTATTTTTAGAGTACAGCATGTGCAAGTCTGCAAAGTCTGCATCAGCAAAGACATCTATACGCGAGGTCACATGACCTTTGGGTTGTCCTGAGCCAACATTTAGTGCAGGAGTTATAGAGTGGGGATTCAGATTGGGGTGAAGGATGTTCCTGTAACACTTAATGCAGCTTTGTTTACACCATCAACTGAAGGTTATTCCCTAACTACATCTGCATTACATGAAACAGTGTAGATTAGGGATCCCCTGCAGTTACAGTCTAGAACAATATATTTAAAGAAAACAGCCCATCTTTGCTTTCCAGGCACGTGAAATGCCAAGTGATTATCAGCAGATACTGACGACTGCAGGCTAATAATTGGCTGTAAGTCTGTGGTGGAATGGCTCGATGCTCGCCAACATCTGTCAGCTTCTCCCTCTGTTTTTTTTCCCTCTCTTCCTCCATCTCTTCGTTCTAATCTTTCCCCAGAACTGGCACAAGCATTCAAAGCATTCCTACGTCGACATTAATACCAAACACATATTAAGAATCGGGAAACGTAGCCCGCTTTGCCAGCTGCGTGCGTGCGTGGATCATATTGAATCTCAGCTGTTGTACCAAAACAATTCAAGAGTGCAAACAGCAACAGGGAAGCCAATGACAACACACATTTCAAGTTGACTGCTTTTTTTTGATGGCATCCTGCTGACTCTTGTTGTTAAGTTCTAACCAAAATGAAAGCTTCAGGCACTGTTGTCTATTTTGGAGGCTTTCACATGATCTCTGTTACTCGAATGTCTCTGAAAAGTCTCGTGAAGTTCTTCAGGTCTCCAGAACAGGGAGAGTGATTGTTTCTCAGAACAAAGTTTGGCCTTCATATCCTTGTAAAAAATCCGCCCTGGAGCCCAGTCAGTGTTTCCTAATGACACGTTCAGTTCCTTTTTTGCCTCCATTAAGTTGATTTTCTCAACCTACCTCACTCTGCTGCGAGCAGCGCTCAGTAACCATAGGGAAGAAGTCTCTCAAGCTGCTTCTAAAAGACAAAATGTTCCTGTCAAACTAATTGCTGTTGAATTCAAAGCTCCTCTAAAGCAGACCTTGGCATTCTTTCTCTTCTACCCTCCTCAATGACAGAAATGTAGAGTGTGCAGAAGTGCTGCTTGCTCCATATGGCCTGCAGATGCACACACACTTACACACTTACACATCGAGCACAAGGACAAACTGCAGGGACTTTCTTTGTGTAAACATTTATTTGTATACAGACGCAAACAAAGACATGCTTCTGCAGGAATTCCTCACTTGTCGGCGCATTTAATTTTCCATCATCAGATAAAGGGCTGAATTTCATTAGAGGAGACCACAATCAGCGACTTTGTCTGCCTCCTTGCCCACTCAAGGCCTCATAAGAGCGTCATTCAATCTCAGTGAGGATTAAATAGATGTGGGCTGCAAGTCAAGTGGGTGCTTTAATCTGAAACTGGAGCACAATAGAATAAGTGTGCGTGAAGGCTTTGAGGCAGATTCATTTGTGTGTCCTGCTCTTAATGAAATCTGCTTCTTCTTCCTCCTGTGCAGGTCTGGGTTATGCCAGTCAGGTGATGATTCTTCACGGCTGTGTGTATTACATCGTCATCCTGGCCTGGGCTGTCTTTTATTTGGGATACAGCTTCCAGGCGGAGCTGCCGTGGTCGCACTGCAACAACACGTGGAACACCGGTCAGTGTGGTTACAGCTCGCCTCTGAATCGGTTCAATTTTCCTCCATGTTGCATCATTTTGACACTTTTTACCCCTCCTATACAGAGTCATGTTTCCTCTTTGACCGCCACAACCAGTCAGCCAATGTGAGCAGTGTCCCTGAGAACGCCACCTCTCCTGTCATGGAGTTTTGGGAGTAAGTGTAGCCTCATTGGGGCTCTGTCATTTCCAGCCTTTTCCTGCATTAATAACGCTTCCCGTGTGTTTCTTCCAGGCGGGAAGTCCTGCGGCTCTCCAGCAGTCTGGACGAGCTGGGTCCAGTCAGCTGGAAGTTGGCTCTGTGTCTGGCGATCGTCTGGTTCGTCTGCTACTTCTGCGTCTGGAAGGGAGTCAAGTCCACCGGAAAGGTGAGCAGGAAACACAGCGGTGTGTGCTCGCTCTGCAGGAGGCGGCTGTGAGGAAACCACAGCATCCGTCTTGTTTTTCAATGAGCTCATCGTTTTATCTCAGGCAGCAGGTGGTCAGGTGGAGCTGATCATAAGAATTTCAATTTCTGCTCCGGGGAACTGGAGGAGAACATATGGCACTTTAGTTGTGTCTGAGTTTTTAATGACGTTGTCAAAAAGCAACTTCAGAATTCAAGATTACAAAACAAATCCTCTCCTTTATAACTGAACTTTAGGGGCTTTACCTCCAGATACTCACTTTTTTTTCTGCTTTTATTTGTCAGACTTGTTTGTTTTCTCACAACAGCTTCCCAACTTTCCCCAGCTCAGTCTGACGCTTCTTTCCACTGTTCCCTCTTTCACGTGTACACTCTAGGTGGTGTACCTGACAGCCACCTTCCCATACGTCATGCTGTTGGTGCTGCTGGTGCGCGGTGCCACCCTCCCTGGAGCGACACAGGGCATCATCTACTACCTCAAACCTAACCACACCCGCCTGGCAGACCCTCAGGTACACGCTCTCACTCCCAAAGTCACACTCTGGATGTGTTTACACGACATTAAAAACTCTCTGCTGGAGTCTACAGACATTCCTGCAGTCATTCTTTCTGAGGGTAAAGCAGCTCATACAGGTAGGGGGGTCAGGTGAGTGGAAACAGACAGGACGTGGTAAACTAAACTGAGAGTCTGCGGCTTGAGTGAATCTCCAGTAAACAGAGATTTTCAGCTCAAAGCTCTCAGAACAACCTTGAAAATGTTTGTGATCCTCTGCTTTAAAGCTGAACTCTAAAACTAGAGTCACCTCCTGAAAATCTCCTGTTCTCCTGCTCTTCTTTCTCCCCCTCCCTCTCTCTCTCTCTCTCTCTCTCTCTCTCTCTCCACAGGTATGGATGGATGCAGGTACCCAGATTTTTTTCTCCTATGGCATCTGTTTGGGAAGTCTCACAGCGCTCGGCAGTTACAACAAATACAACAATGACTGCTATAAGTGAGACACTTTGTCGTGCACGAAACACACAACAGCACTCAGAGCCACACAGCTTCTCCCTCCACCTCACTCCTGAGCCCAGCGTTGAAACGTTAAGCGTACGCTCGCTCTGGTCAGATGGCTTCCAAAAGGAATGGCTGGAATGGACAGAGAAAACACACTGATACAGCCACACCTTAAAGAAAGCCCTCGCTGCCATGTTTCCCACACTCCACTGCTCCCACACACACACACACACACACACTCACACTGAGGCAGAGCCAGGCACTTAACTCCTGGCGTGTATTTACAGTAACAGGCTAGAACTCCCCAGTACAAGGCCAAAACCTCACTGGACTCTGTTGTGTGCCACTTTCGGCCTCTGTGAGACATTTTTCTTCAAGCTGTCAGAGTTTGCGTCCAAGCTGCAGAGCTAAATCATCTTTGTTCTTCTAGGGACTCTTACCTTCTGTGCCTCCTGAACAGCAGCACCAGTTTCCTGGCAGGGTTCGCCATCTTCTCGGTGCTGGGCTTCATGGCTGAAGAGCAGGGTGTGGATATCGCTACTGTGGCCCAGTCAGGTAAAACCCACTGTGAAGAATTAAAAACATCTTTAGAGTAGTGTTTGAAAGTTGAGCTCATGTCTTTTTTTGTTTTTAGGTCCTGGCCTCGCCTTCATCGCCTACCCAAGAGCTGTTGCCATGATGCCCCTCCCCCAGCTCTGGGCGGTCTGCTTCTTCCTCATGATCATCATGCTGGGGCTGGACACACAGGTGAACACACACTCTGAAGAGCTGCCCTCTCTTGTATCACGCTCAGCTGACCCTGACTCTCTGTTTCCCTCAGTTTGTAAGTCTAGAGGCTCTGATGACGTCTGTGACTGACCTCTACCCTCATCTGATCCGGCGAGGACACCGCAGGGAGCTGCTGTTGCTGTTCGTCTGCGTGGTCTGCTTCCTGGTTGGGCTGGTCATGGTGACGCCGGTATGCACGCTCAGCATGGATGTCTGATGTCTGCATGTCGCTCTAAAGGAGACTGAAGTCCTCACTGTTCTGTTTTGTTGCAGGGAGGTCTCTATGTGTTCCAGATCTACGACCATTTCTCCTGCAGTGGAGCCAGCCTGCTGCTACTCTCCATATTTCAGTCTCTGGCCATCGGCTGGGTCTACGGTGCGAATCCCATCTTTCCTTTTCACCTTGAATTTCATTCGTTTCATTTAAATCTCATTTAATTTGGAAAAAAAATCTCCCTCCATCATTCCATGTCTAAATTTAATTAAATTCAGTAGGAGCTCATTAGTCTAGCAGTAGGAATCCAGCAGAATTAAAAAATTCCTTAAAACACTGGAAATAAATTGCAGAAACAGCACCGCTAGTTACACTTTTTTATCCTTCCACTAGTGAAAATAGAGCCTTAAATCTGATAAACACGCAGTGAACCGCTCCACTTCCTCCCCTCCTTTTGCATTCCAGCGCAACTCAGTAGACAGTATATTAACATGGCTGCAGATACCCACTGTTGTAAGGAGACTGGCTCCCAGCCAGGCCCCCGCCTGTCTCCTGCGGGCCCTAAATCAGCCCCCGGGCCCCGTCGCCTCTCAGTCTCAGTCTGGCGGCCCCAGGGAGCCTCTATCCCAGCCAGGCCTGGAGTATGAGGGCATTGAGGAGACATTGTTTGTTGAAGAGTGGGGTGATTGGTCTTACAAAACCAAAACAAGAGCTCATCAATAACTTTTTCTGTAAACTGTGTGGTCAATTCATCTTTTTCAACTCTCACTGAAGTTTCCTTGTCTTGTTTGACTCACAGGAGCCGAGCGCTTCAGCGACAACATCAGGGACATGACGGGCTACAGCCCCCTGCCTGTTTTCAGACTGTGCTGGAAGTACTTGACCCCGGCTGTGTGCACTGTGAGTGCCCCCTCCCTATCCTGCTGTCCTCTTCTCACACCGCTCAGCCGGCTTGTTTTGAAATGACATACACATCAAGTCATGCTTTAAATATTTTACAAATCCCCTATGTGTTTATGAATCTATCTCTAATGTCATATAAGGTCTCTGTGATGAAACACTTTGATTAAACCATCCAAATGTTTGTTTTTAAATCTTTGAGATACCTTAATTCAGCTAATATTGAACAAGTATAGAGTGTCTGATTTGTTTATCACGCCCTTAAGGCACATTCCTAAAATCACCTGAGTGTTATCTCATCTTAAACAAGTATTTCTCAGTGCTTTTATTTACTAACTGCCCCCCTCTCTCTCCCTGCAGGCCACCTTCATGTTCTCTTTGGTTCACTGGTCTCCTCTGAAGTTGGGGAAAGGATTAGTTGCTCCACCTTGGGCCACCACCCTGGGCTGGATCCTCACGCTCTCCTCCGTCTCGCTGCTTCCCATCTGGGCCATCTACGCTCTGGCCACCACCCCGGGGACTCTTCCACAGGTAACACCAGCTCTACTTTCATGTTATGATCTGTTTTGACATCATGAGTTGGAACAGGATTGGCTAACTGTGATTCTTTGACTCCTCAGCGGTTCCAGCACCTGTGCAGCCCCTCTGAGAAACTCCCCTTAGCCCTGCGACACTTCCCCTCCAGCAACTCCTCACTTCCCTACAGCTCCGCACTGCCCCTGACTGACAAACCAAAGGAGCCAATCACAGACATCATCCAGGACCGTATGACCTGATCATGGTCAGTGACAATGAACTCTAGGTCAGCCAGTCAGGTGTGGGTCCAGGTGAACTGTTCAGCGGCTGGATCCTCGATTAAAGGGAGCGTCTTAACGGAGCACGGAGGCACAAATGGAGCGTTGTTCGCCTGATAGTAGAGGACATCTTTGCAGCCGTTGGTGTCCCACACTCCACTGCAAACAGGTCCACTCTCAAATCAAACATCCAGGCGTTAAAACATCACACTGAGATGGTTTCTGCTCGTTTGTTTTCAGGTGTCTAGAATTATCAGAGCTAGTATTAGCGTAACAATCCCACCCTGAACGCACCCTGCTTTTCTGGTCTCCTGAAAGAAGCAATAAGTGGAGCTCTCTGAGGGTCCAGCCCTGACTGAGACACAGCGAGCTTTACCGTTAAAACCTGCCCTGACCCCCTGTTACTGGCTGCCTGACTTACAGCGCACACTCCTCAATCCTCACAGCTGTATCTGCTGAGAATCTTAAGCTTTTCTTTATTTACTAACTCAATCACTGTACTTGAGCTCCATTTAATCACTGCTCCTATAACCATCCATCACTTTACTCTCTATGAGAGATCACTGCTCAGCTTAGCTTAGCTCTGACTCTTTTTTTCTTTTTCCATTTTGTTCTGATTTACATGTCAGATGTGTTTTATACAGGGATCTGTCTGTTCTTTTTGAGCTGTTTATTCGTGCTTCACCCTCTGTGGTTTTTCTATCACGGGGTTTGAATGGTTCATAACATGCCTTACACTCAGACCAAGTGGTGCTCATGCAACGAAAACTGTTTACAGCAAACACACATGAAACGCTACGATCAACGTCGTGGTCTCACTTCAACACAGACAGAATTACTCACACATGGAGCTTTCAGCATTAACTTGTTAATCATGTCGATGAACTAAAAGGACGAGAAAGGTTTAACGAAGAGGATTCAGGCTACATAGGCAGAAATTCTTAGCTTTACTTTCAACTCATCATCCTTTAATTATGAAACCAAATTATCTGATTTTTAATTTTTAATCATGAAGTCAAAGAAGATACGGTCAGATTCTCTCACGTGGCCCAAATCTTTTTCCGTACATTTGTCAAACTTAAGTGGTGTCCCAGCAGACAAAGTGGCACCGCTTTGCGCTGTACCAAAAAGAAATAAGCATCAATAATCAAGGTGGACAACATATGATTGTCAAATCTGGATCAGTTCTTTCTAACTTTACCGCTGCTATGATGTAAGAAAAACAGCAAACTTTTTTTTATTTTTTAAATTCTATGCCCAAAATATTTAACGTCATATATTTAAGTAGTTTGTACTAACTACAGAGAGTGTAGATGAAGCACTACATGACTCTGGAGGCGTCTGTAACTGTAACATGATATGCAGTAGAACTTGAAAGTGGCAAACACAGACGTGAGCTGTATGTAGTGAAGCGATGTTTATATTTTTAAAAAGCGAATGCAGTATGTAAATGTTTTGTCGAGGTGTTATCATGATTGTCTTTTACCTCCTTTAAGGATGTCGTCGATTTCAGTGAACTAGATTTCCCTCACAAACACAAACTCCTGATGTTGGTTTACAGATCAGACGGTGTTTTTCACAAGCCCCGTTGTCCTTTCCAGTCATTTAAGTTTTTAAGCGCTTTTCATTTACTGTACTCTCAGTCAAGGACAGAGTGTTCTCTGCAGTCAAACTAAACTCATGTCAATGTGGAGGAAAGAAACAAAGAGGAGGAAGAGGAGGAGGCGAGAGATGGACTGACATGTTAAGAGAGAAAACTTCCACATGCAAACAGGAAGTAACGACCCATCTGGTTCATTTTTTCATCTTTCATTTACTTGAAACTGATCCTAGTGTTATCATCTCTGTTTACAGGTTTCTAGATGTGCCTCTTTATTTGAACATGGCCTTCTTTTGTATGTGTATCATTATTTTTCAATGAATATATCTCTACATTGTGGATCCTGTCTTGTGTTTGTCTTGTGTGGTCACCTGAGAGATGCTGCGCTCTCCCTCCAGAGACGCCAAGCACACACCTGGTTTCTATGAAGAGAGAGGAGGAAGAGAAGGACACACACACACACACACACACACACACACACACCACATGAGCTGCTTGAGAACAAGCACTTGTGATTGCCGTTTGAAGCCTTTTCATGTTGAGGAGAGAAGACGGATGGAGGGGAAGGATGGAGAGTGTGTGTGTGCAGAAGAGGAGAAAGAGGAGAGGGATTGTGACACCACCACTCAGATGGAGCCTGGCGGTTATGTAAAAGGCTCGGCTTGTCAATTAACCGTATTGGATTCCCCTCCCAGCCGCCGTAGGAAGTGGGCAGGTCCGACACACACGTGGCTCTGCACGCAGGGTTCACACACACAACTTGTTTTGGTGACGCTCAATACTGTATGCAGCCTGCGTTTGCACGTGCGATCCGGGTTACTGTGTGATTCTGTGTGTGTGTGTGTGTGGAGATAATGGGGGCGGTTTATGTCCATATGGTTGCTTTGGCACACATCTTTGCTTTCAGATGACAGGGATTAAAAATGATCCAATGGTGCTCAGAGATTCAAAGAGGAAGAGGGAGGGAGGACGTTGTGGGAGCCAAAGTGTGCAAGTCTTTTTGTGTATGTGTGTGTGTGTGTGTGTGTGTATGATTTCTGCAAAGCATTCAAAGAAGCTGTGGAGAGTTGTCAAATTTTTATGCTCAGGCTCGGTGCCACAAGTTTGCAGCTGCAGCACACGTCCCTGTTGTATTAAGAAGCGTGTTTGTGAAGAAGTCCCACAGATTGAAGTCCTGATTCTAACATCCCTCTGCCCTGATCAAACATCCTCTCTGGGCTTTGTGTGCCGTCTCGCTTTACTGCAGGTAATACACTTGACAGGAGGGTGTAAAGGAAGAGGCAGGCGGCAGCAGCAGGGTGGGGGGCGGCTGGAGACGAGACTCGAGGACGGAGGAAAAGAGTCGACTGGTGGGGGTGGAAGGTTTGTTGCGTAACAAGTTGGGTGATTTGGACGTGAGTTGATTCTGGATCTTCTCTGCAGTGGTCACTGTGTTATGGAGGATTAGGGGACGATATGTAGTGAAGAAACTTTGGGTGGGATTGAAAGAAGAGCAGAATTCTGTGCACATCAGTTTCCTGAGGCCTCCAGCTCAGGATGTCACTGAAGTCATTGCCTGCTTTAACTCTCCGTACCCCAAACAAAACCAGAATCATCCAAAAGATGCTCCATTTCTCTGCAAATGGAGATTAAAGAGATCATTCTACTTCATGTGTGGATCGAACCACGCTGGGATTTGACAGCACAGAGAGTGGGGAGGGGTGGTGGCGAGGCTTATGATGGCAGCACACCGTGTTCTATGTTTTGGCCGCGCTTCCGCCCACTCCCTGGCTGCATCCTACCACCCACGGTCATGTCGACGGGGCTTTGGGATTAGCTCGACATGGGCTCTCACTGCAAGAAAGTTGAAATGCAATACGCACTCTTAGACCCCCCCCTCACTCCCTCTCTTTGTGTGTGTGAGAAGGTAAGAGCAGTGAGGTGACTCAGCAAATGAGCAGTGTGTGTGAACTTTGAAGACTTCTAGAAAAAGCCACTCTGCTCTTCTGGGAGTGTTTGAGCGAGCTATGCATGGGTACACCTCTCCCAGTGCCGCTCGACTTCCTGAAGGTACAGAAAGTATTCAGGCCCTGTCACACACCTGCACGCACACACACACACACTTCTGCAGCTTTCCAGGACCCACTGCATGCATGCTCACAGAGCTCCTCCTTCTCCTGGTGCTACTCAACCACCATTAATGTTCACACAGGCACCCAAAGCTCCCACGACTCTTATTCTGGGTAATGGCCATAAATTATCCAGTTTCCTGAAACTCTCCGGTCAAAAGCTTCAATTATTAAAAGACTTAAAGTGGAAGAAGTGTAAAAATAACTGCTGTTTAATGGGGATGTGTTGGTCCTGGGTGAGAGTCTGAGGGAGATGTTGATATTATGCAACAGATAAGGAACAAAAGAGGGGTCATCACAGTGGAAGGTTACATAATCAGGAAGTCTGATTGATTGAATTAAGACTCAAATCTCTGAAAATGTCTTAAAAACTTCCTCACTTCTGATTGGTTTAAATCATTATTTTTCTCACTGGAAGCTCTGAGAGTCACGAGGGACACACTCAGGCTCTTTCTGATCTTTTTGGGAGCTGACTTGATGTTTTGGTGACTCCTCTCTCCTCTGCTGAGGCATGAAGAAACACTCAGTGACAGCATTGTTCAGGTTTCTCTCCTCCAGCACTTGACTTTGCTTTATAGGAAGAGAGAGAGGGAGAGAGAGAGAGAGAGAGAGAGAGAGAGAAGAGGGGGGTGGAGGAGTGGTGATTGGGCGCAAAGGGGGCAGGACTTTCTCTGTGCCGGTTTAAGAGCAAACTTTGTGTTTTTGTTCTCCAAGTTCAGCTCAGTGCTCTCCACTCCGCACACACTCCCTCTCTGCTGCTGCTGCTCGTTTTCTTTTCCATTCTCTGCTCAATGTGTGTGTTTGCTCGCCTGTTGGTCACTGCTGAGTGTGTTTCCAGCAGTGGGGGATTTGGACACAGGGAGGATGCGCTTTTCTGAGGAACTGTTACACGAAGTTGTCTCCTCGCGCTTCTTTTGAGTGGATGTTTTGGATGTTTTTCGCGTTGGAATGAACAATGGTGCGGCTGCTTGCTGCTCTGGACGAGGGCATGCTCTGCTTTCGGCTGCTGCTGCTGTGCGTGGTGGAGTTGGAGCTTGGAGCAGGGGTTTCCACTTTCCAGGGTTTTTATCTGCCACCTGCGAACGGGTCTCTGCTCTCACCTGCGCGGAGGACGGACGGGGTCGTGCGCACTATTGACCGGATTTACCACGGAGGAGGGAAGGTGGGCTACCTGCTGTACCTGGATGGGAGCCGGTTCCAGCTGGACATGGAGCGGGATGAGTCCGTGCTGTCGCATCACTTCAGCCCCCAGTATGTGCTCGCGCTCATGGGGGAGAACCCTCCGCCTCTGAAGCGGGACTGCGTGTACCGCGGCACCGTGGACTCCAACCCGGAGTCTCTCGCCGTCTTCAACCTCTGCGGCGGGGGTCTGGAGGGCTTCTTCGCCGTCAAGCACACGCGCTACACCATCACCCCTATCATCAGGGCAAAGGGACACGAGCACGACGCGCGCACCCTGCAGGATAAGGACGCGGAGAGCGCGCTACATGTGTTTACGCGTGAGAGTTTCAGCTTCGAGGCGATGCGCGAGGGGCGTGAGAGCTGCGGGACGCGAGACGGACGCAGAGGACGCAGGGACGCGCTGGGGAGACGCAGGAGCAGAGGTCGCAGCAAGGGGCGAGAGGCGGATGAAGACCACGCGCGGGGGAGGAGATGGTGGAGCAAGTTCGCCAAAGACGCAGGCGCACGACGCAAGAGGTCTGTGTCCCGCGCCAGGCACGTGGAGCTTCTCCTGGTGGCGGACGACACCATGGTGAAGAAGTACGGAAAGGACCTGAACCACTACCTGCTCACACTGGCCTCCATCGCCTCCAGGCTGTACGGGCACGCGAGCATCGAGAACCCCATCCGGCTGACGGTGGTGAAGGTGACCACGGTGACGGAGAAGGAGAAGGGGCTCGAGGTGTCCAAGAACGCGGCGCAGACTCTGAAGAGCTTCTGCAAGTGGCAGAACCAGCAGAACCCGCTGGATGACGACCACCAGCAGCACCATGACGCGGCCATCCTCTTCACCAGGCAGGTAAACAAAAGTCTCTTTTACACACCTTTACCTGGGTTACCGTGGCACGAGCCTGAGTAACGCTCCGGTGCGTTGTGACGTAACGGTTTGTTGTTATTTTGATAGCGCACGCGGTGTCAGTGTCAGCTCCTGTGCGTAAAAGACGCGTAAAAACAAACATTCCCCTTTTCCATCACGTTTAAACGTCATGTTTTCATTTTTTGCGCATTAATTCATAACCACAGCAGAACCTGCTTCCCACATGTCTCAACTCCTTCCTCTCCTCTCTCTTTTTCCCTCCTTTTTTGCACGCAGCTTCTCTCTCACACTCATAAAATCTGTATTTCCTGCCCCTGGTGTTTTTCTAGGCAGCCTCCTTCTGTCTCAAACCCTCCCAGTCCCCTGACAGCCTGAAAACCTCGAAGTCTGTGTGATCTGATTCTCCCTCCTGCAGGAAAAATGCTGGTTGGAAATCATCAGCTGGGCTGCTCTGCAGAAACATCCCCAAACTCTCCTTAAAACTCATCTCATCATGTGTTCCTCCTTTCTCCGTCTCTCTCTCTCTCTGTCTGTCTGCACATTTTTTGCCTCTCCATCAGCTGTCAGAAAAACAAACACATCCATCCCGTGAGAGGCCGCGCATTTACAGAGACCACACTCATTTAGCCCTTCTCTCACCATCCCTTTCTCTCCACGCTCAGTTTCACCCCCTCCGGGTGGGGCTTCATGGCGGTTAACATGTCAGATCGCTCACCTTGGATTGCGGTTGCGCTCGGCTCATGCAGGGTCTTGTCGTAAAAGTGGAGCGGAGCACGCAAGGGGTATTACCTGGGATCTCCTGGCGTCTGCCGCGAGCAGGCTCTGCTGGCAGAGGGAAGCGGCTCCTGCATACCTGAGGTCAGCTGCTTGGCAGGAAACCTCCTCGGCAACCTGTGCTGCTGTTACACCTGCAGGAGCGAGCGGGAGACGGTGCCATCCTGAGGTGTTAGGGTTTGGCAGGGCGGGAACTGAGACCTCCAAACGACAGGAAGCTCATGAAACATGACAGGCGCTGTGGTGTGGACTGTTCTCCTTCCTTCTCGGGCTTTAATCCTATTGAAACACTCAAATCCAGCCTTGAGAAACCACGCTGCTCAGAGGAGCTGATTCTTCTCCATGTGCTGCTCCGATTTCTGCGTCACCTGTTGCAGCACAGGTGCATTATTGAACAACCTGTCTCTGTTTTCATGCTGCAGATTTGACCTGTCAGCAGCAGATCAGCTCACTCTGCTGCAGAATGATGAGTCAAAGCTAAAGCACGACCTCTCTGAGGGCTAAAAAAGACAAAAGGAGCAGCTGACCTTTGACCTCCCAGGCTTTTAAAGCCCATATTTAGCTTAAATTGCTGTTACTTTACCTCACAGACAGATAAGCGCCTCGAAACATTCTTGTGCGACTCCTCCAGGACCCTGTCCTTACATATTTTGGAGTCTGAGCGACAAATGCGAACAAAACATTTTGGACGGGGTCCAGATGGCGCCGAGAAACAGGCTGCAACTTAATCCTTCAGGGCGGGAGAGCGCGGTCAAAGCAAGTTCATTGGAAGTACCTTTTTGTGCCGCTGACAGGCCTGGAGAGTCACTCTGAGTGTCTGACGGCGTTATTATACAGGATCCCTGCAGAGAACCAGCTCATTGGTGCATTTAGGCGCGCACAGAAAGGAATGATGTAAAAGTATGTTTTAGTAACTGTACTGTACTTTCCTGTCCCATGAATCATTTGGCAGTTTTCAGAGCTGCTCTGTCACTTTACAAACAGCAATTAGACTTTCCATTCTCTGGATGCAGAGCCAGGAAACAACCGTTTCTGGCTCTGTTCGTTCATACTATTCGTTGGAAGAGAAGAGGAGGAAGAAAGAAACAGAAGTGGGTTATGTGTTGAGTAATTTCTCTGCACTTTCTCTGGAAAATTCTGTGGAAACTCAGCAGGAACTGGATCATGAAGTTCATTGAAGACTTTGTGACCGTGAAGTCAGAGTGCTCCATTGTTCCGGGGGAGAGGTGATGAGGGAGGGAGGGAGGGGGGGGGTCGTCTCTTTGTGGTCAGGTCCAATTACTCCAACACCCCCGGCCCCTGCAGCCCCGCAGTGAGCTGACCCGTGTGGCGGTGTCACCCTGTTCCACACATACCAGCACCGGAACAAAACAAGGGCCACATTGAGGAGACTCTGGACGCTCCTGAGTGGATCTGTGGATGTTCTGCATGGCTGTGTTGGCCTGTTGTGAGCCGGGGCCGCAGACAAAGACCTACTGTAAAGTGGACAGAGAGCTGCAGAGACACAAGTTTGTGTCAGCACTGGTTCAAATATTTGACTTATGATGCTGCTGCGAGGAGGATCATCATCTCAAAGCGATGCCCCGTAACCTTGAATGAGGAGCCTTATGTAAGCGAGATTGATGTCACAGCAGACACAGCATGTAAACAACCCGCTTCCTCCACACGTGTGAAACACATGCCCGTGTCACTCGGTGGGAATGTGCACATGTATGTCTCCTCATCTCATTATCGTGTACATTTCTCAGCCCTCGCCCCCATCGCAGCTACTCCCTTTATTTGTTTTAACTCTTCCTGAGATTTCACATGAGCTATACATTCACCTGCAGACGGATCTCAGGACGGAGACGCTTCACAACAAAGTTTCAGGAGTGTTTTATGAGTTGAAATCAGCGTGTTTTCATCCCACGGTTGTAAACTCACTCTGAACTCAAGCATGAGGGATTTTGGTGTGTGTGTCTGAGTCTGGCTTGCTGTTTGTTTAACACAAGCCTTCAAAACACACACACTCACACACACACACGGAGCTCTCCTGGTCTCCTGACCTCTGCAGCCAGCTCACCACCTGCTTTCTTGTTATTTCTGCCAATATTTCTGTAACTTCTCCATCGTTCCCCCTCCGGCCACGGCTGATTCCTGAGCTTGTTTCTCTTCCCCTCCTTTCTTCGGATACACCTGGAGACTAATTATTTTCTTTTGTCTTGTTTAATTTCCACGAGGAGATTCCCCTCTCTTCTGTTTTCGCCCTCTTGTGTCCTGTTAGAGCGACGCGAAGCGAGGCGTGTGTACGAGACGGATGGGAACGAAAGCGGCTCTCAGGCGAGGGTGTGAGTGGATAAATAAATGAAAGTGGAAGGAGGTGTGGAGACGTCGGGGTGAAGGAGTGTGGGAAGAGAAACAGAGGAAAGTCTCTGAGAGGCTTCAGCACATTTTTGCAGACTTGCTCCTTGTGCTTCCAGGAGTTAATAGACAGGAGCAGGGAGTCATTATCCGCCCTGTGTGTGTGAATGCATCATTAAAAAGCATCATTATACATGTTAGCATCCATTTACACTCTGCATGTGTGTGTGTGTGTGTGTGTGGTAGTCCAACCCAGTCGGTCATGTGTGCGAGCGTAAACACAAGGCAGTCTGTTCCAAACTGGTCGGGCAAACACCCTCCCCAGAGAGCTCCTCTCACAGGACCCAGCAGGCCTGTCAGCACCATTTAACATGACGATTCATCCTCACCATGGGACGTGAACGTCTGTGTGTGTGTTTTCCTCTCTGGCTGCATACATGGCGAGGCCCTCGTGCTGTTATATGTGCTCTAATGTGACAGCACGATGAGCGGATCGATGGCTGCACTCAGCGCCCCCTGAGGCCTCCTCTGCATGGACATGTGTGGGAATCAAAACAAAGATCGATGCTGTGAGCTCTGGCTCCCTGACGGGCAGATGAGGAAGGAAGCAGGGACTAAAAGCATGCATGAAAAAAAAAAAAAATCAAACACTTATATATAAAAATCACTCAGGCTGATTCGTGAAAGTTCTCCTAGAATAACCTCTGGTGAGTAAACTCAAACTGGGCGACAGTTTTAAAGACGCTGTTAGAAAAAACTTTCTCATCCTTACATTTCCTCTCCTCGTCCTCTCTCCAGGACCTCTGTGGCCATCACTCCTGCGACACCCTGGGCATGGCTGACGTGGGCACCATCTGCTCTCCGGAGAGAAGCTGCGCTGTCATCGAGGACGACGGGCTCCACGCTGCATTCACAGTCGCTCATGAGATAGGTAGGTGGAGATATCACATCATTCTTTCCTCAGGCCGTGTCCACGCGTCACCAGGAATCTGAGAAACAGCATATGTTTTTACACCTGGTTTCATTGTTTCATCAAAAAAATCCAGTGACATCACATGGACGAGGCCTCAGTCTTCCTCTCACATTCTGCACATCCTCTTCCTCTCAGGTCACCTCCTCGGTTTGTCCCACGACGACTCCAAGTTCTGCGAGGAGCGCTTCGGCGTGAACAGCGACAAGCGGCTCATGTCCTCCATCCTCACCTCCATCGACGCCTCCAAACCCTGGAGCCGCTGCACCTCGGCCACCATCACCGACTTCTTCGATGATGGAAATGGTGAGTGTGGGAAAGCCAAACTTCCTTTTTTTTTTACAACTACAAATCACAACCATGTGAATTCACTTCTCTCTGAGCTGTTTACCGACAAACAAAGCTTTAATCCGTCCTAATAGAGAGTCATGTAGAATCCTATTAACTTCTTAAAGAGTGCAGTTGCAGCCAAAGACAGATCGTTGGCAGCAAACCAAGATGAGTCATACTTTGCAGTTTCATTCATGCAGGCACAGAGGTTTATGTTCACATTTCAAAGAGGTTGTCGTATCTCTCTCCTCCCACAGCCGAGTGTATCCTAGACTCTCCTCGCCAGCCCCTCCTGAGCCCCGAGGAGCTCCCAGGTCAGAGCTACGACGCCGTGCGCCAGTGCCGCCTCGCATTCGGCCCCGAGTACACCGTCTGCCCCGGCATGGACGTCTGCTCCCGCCTGTGGTGCGCCGTCATCCGGCAGGGACAGATGGTGTGTCTGACCAAGAAGCTGCCAGCCGTGGAGGGGACGCCGTGTGGGAAAGGACGCATCTGCCTGCAGGGGAAGTGTGTGGACAAGACCAGGAAGAGACATTACTCGGTGAGAAGAAAAGACGAGCTGTTCTCTTTCTGCTTCATGGAAAATAAGTCTCCAAAAATCCCAGGAAGAAGAAAATTCAGACGTCAGGGGGAGCATTTAGACACAACTGTCTTCTTTCTTCTTATTTCTTATCTTTATCTTTCATCTCTTACATCATCTTAGGCGTCCAACCACGGCAGCTGGAGTTCCTGGGGTCCCTGGGGTGCCTGTTCTAGGACTTGTGGTGGCGGTGTGCAGTTTGCCCATCGTCTGTGCAACAATCCGCCACCGAGGAACAACGGGCGCTACTGCACGGGGAAGAGAGCCATCTATCGCTCCTGCAGCGTCACTGCATGTCCAGCATCAAGTGAGACACACAGCCGGCCTCAAAAGATCCTTTTATTAGAGTTTTATAAGCTTTCTGCTCTTCATAACCTCTTCTTCTAACTCCTCAGATAAGAGCCACCGCCAGGAGCAGTGTGAGGTGCGAAACGGCCCCCAGACCGACCCCAAAGGAGTGAAGACCTACGTGGAGTGGGTGCCCAAGTACGCAGGAGTCCTCCCTAAGGATGTGTGTAAGCTGACCTGCAGAGCCAAAGGAACGGGGTACTACGTGGTGTTCTCTCAGAGGGTGAGTTCATTAGACAGAAAGAAAAGCTGCAGTGTGTTCAGAGAGCTGTGAGGTGACGTGGTTCCTTTCCTGCAGGTGGTGGACGGGACGGAGTGTCGACCGTACAGCAGCTCAGTCTGCGTGAGAGGGAAATGTATACGGACAGGATGTGACGGCATCATTGGCTCCAAGCTGCAGTTTGACAAGTGTGGAATCTGTGGGGGCGACAGCACCGGGTGTATACGTGTAGTGGGCAACTTCACCAAGAAGAGGTGAGGAAAAAAGAGGGAGGGGGGTGTAGTCTGTGCTTCCTGCTGCACTTACATGTTCGTATGCACGGTTTATCTCACTGATTAACTTCTCTCTCTCCCTGAGCAGTAAGGGCTACACCGATGTAGTGAAAATCCCCGCAGGCTCCACCCACATCAAGGTTCGTCAGCACAAAGCCAAGGACCAGACCCGCTACACCGCCTATCTCGCTCTCCGGCGCCCCAACAGCGACTATCTCCTCAACGGCAAATTCATGATCTCCACTTCCGAAACCATCATCCCCCTCAACGGTTCTGTCCTCAACTACAGCGGCTGGAGCCAGAAGGACGAGTGGCTCCACAGTATGGGTCCAGGAGCCATCCACGAAGCCCTGGTGGTCCAGATTCTAGCCACAGACGCCAAAAAGCCGTTGGATGTTCGTTATAGCTTCTACATGCCCCGCAGGACGACTCCGCAGCAGCCGGCGCCTCCACTCATCCCAAAGTCCATCCCTATCCACGTCCCGACCACATCCCCAACCACCACGAGAACCAGCACCACCAGCACCACTACAGCCTCCAGAGCCCCCCCTGTCCTGATCCCGGGGCCACCCACAGGTCCAGTCCCCTCCACCCCCACCCCAGGACCTCAGTGGGTGACGGGGTCCTGGATGACTTGCTCCAGAACTTGTGACACAGGCTGGCAGAGTCGGACAGTTCAGTGCAAGGACCCTGAGGGGAAACTGTCCAAGGGCTGTCAGCTGGGCGCCCGGCCTTCTGCCTTCAAACACTGTCTGGTGAAAAAATGTTGAGCTGACAGGAGCAGAGAAGTGATCGCAAGAGAGGAGAGGAGCTCAACCTGTACCTCTGGTCTCAAGTGCTGGATGTAGGACTACGGACCGATGAGTTTAAGGACAACGAATGTTGGCTTAACCCAGAGACCCAGAGACTGACAGGCGTGGTGCACGGCTTCACGCCCCAAAAGAATGTCCTGGAATCACAAGAGCTATGCAAGTAAGACGGAGGACGGTTTCCCAGAGACCAGGAGGAGTTGGATCCTGGCATAGCTGCGGACTTTATTGCATGTCACTCTCACGTGGACGGTTACTGATTGTCTTTACTTCAGCCTCTCAGTCCTGGAGGCTTTGTGTGTGTCGCCCTGTAATGGCATGCGTGTGGTGTTTTTTATGATACTCACTGTGGGGATTCAGACGTCGTACCCCTTTGTCTTTTGTCGTGAGTTTGTCTGAGACAAGAGCCCCAGTGTTGGGAGGCGCTCAATATCCAGATTGTTGTCATTTTTCTGTTACCGCAGCACTGATCCAACACTGAACTCCAAAAGCTGCCATCCAAGACAGGCCCACAAACTTTGGGTTGTTCATATTTGGATGTGGGCTCGTTCAGTGGAGGATCAGAGCTGCTATGTGAGACCTCTTTGTCTTAAATTGACCGGCTGAAAACCAGAAGGTTTGTGTCTCAGCGCAGAAGCAGGGAGGTCAAAGTGACTACGACACTCCTTAAATAGTACGGAGGTCAGTTCTGACACTTAAATTTGGGGATATGCTTGATTTTTATGTGTGTGAGTGTGAAGAGTGCATGTGTGTGTGTGTGTGCGTTTATGTGTGCATGCTAAGTGCTAGCACATCCATGTAGCCAGGCCTGTGTTTGAAGCACACACACAGTATGAACTGTGATCTCCATGCTTCCTCACTCTCAGTCCCATTTATATCAATCATTATGCTGGTGCTGGGAGGTTTACAGTCCTCACCTTTTCTTTGTGTCTGTTTCTGTGGCAGTCAATATCTTTTTTTTTTGTCTATCTGTTTAAGAAACATGCTAATATGACAATGTGTGCCCTGGATACTAGCAACGACAGCAAGAGAGATACTAATGCACTCATTAATGTCCTTTTGCAATTCAACTCTGTCTTCTTCCTGGATGTATCATTATTTTCACGTCTTTACGACCCTCTTGGATCGAGTTAGCCACATTACAGCTCAGATTTTGCCACAGAAGAGATTCTCCTTAAGGGTCAGCCCATTAAGAGTATTAAAAAATAGATATCTCAAGTTATTCTCTCCAAGAGATAAGGTGCCTGATTCAGTCTTTAAACCAGATTTCATTTTCCAAGGTTCCAGGTATCAAAATGCCTGAGTTAGATCAGACAATCATCACATTCTGACAGCAAGAAAAGGGGAACAGTTGACTTATCTCCGTTCAATAACATCAAATCTGCCTCCAGAGTTCAGTGATTTTCATGTCTCGAAATAGTTTTGCAATCTCAGAGAGAAAGTCACTTTACCCAGTTTAAAACTCAATGCTAAGCCAACAGACAATTAGCAAAATTCAGGAAATGAATGAACACATTCACCAACAGTTGCCATACTTTGATATTTTGATGACAAGTAGGAATTTGAGATACAAACACGTCTGCAGGAGAAAAAGTCTTCAGGTCAACAAACCACTTACAAAGTGTTCTTCTTCCTTTCCTCACACACTCCGATTTATTTAGACCATGTAAACATTTTTATGCAAGTAATAGGTCTTTCATATATGTGTTAGTAGTCGACCATATTTACACAGACATGTACACACATCAACGGAATCAATCCATCATTTGCACAGTTTGGAGTTTTCTGGAAACACACTCACACACAATACACACAACCTCCTCTGACTCCTCCGGTGGGGAAAACCCGTCTGGCTGAACGACAGAAAAACACAGCACTGAACTTGTAATTTATTGTTTGTACAACTGGTATGTGTGAATAAAAAAACAATGAGATGAGTTTTATTTATTATAGTAATTTTGTATCAAATTACTATTTAACTTAGGAATATGACTGTGCAGATGCATTCCAATGTAAGAATATAGTGTTTTTTTCTAGTCCTCCACATGAATATATGTACATAAAATCTATATATTTAAATACCTTTGTGTCTGTGTTGTTTACTGTGCACATGCATTCATTCACAAACAAGTCAATAGAAGCTTTTAGAGACAATTACATATCTGGGAGCTGAGTTATGAATATTCTTCTAACTTATGGAAGCAATTTCTTCCAAAGATAAGGAGAAAACAAGTTATTCTTTCAAGAAAATTGAGCAAATCAAATTGAGATTTTACCTATTAAAGCAAATATACACATCTATTCAATATTTCCCTTAAGCATGAATTGAAGTTGGGATTAAAGTTTATTTTAAGTTTTCAAATCCAAAGTTATCTATGCATGAAGAAAGTTGTTTCAGATTGGCACATCATCAGGGTTCAGACTGGAAAGGGTTAATTTCACTCCCCCCAACTTTAATCTGACCCTTTATTTCAGCTCTATTTTAGCTCATAAGTGGATTATTTCAGAGCTTCTTTCCTGTCCACAGGTGTTTGATGCGTCACTTCCTTTTCACCTGTGCCAATTAGTCCCACCTGTATTGGCCCCGCCCCTTCCTCCTTCCTGCGTCACTCCCTGTGAGTGTGACAGCTCCTTCTCCAGGCCTGTGTGCAGTGTTGGTGTGTGTGTTATTTTTTACCTGATTTCATCAAAATGCTGATGTGGCTGCTCTCTGCTCAGGTCTGCACCAAGGTGAGAGGTTTCATCACTGTCACACACTTCCTCATTTTTCCTTTCTTACACACAACCCATTCCTTCAAACATCTCTGGACAAATTCCCAGTTTGACTTTAATTCTCTGCTCCACTGATGTAAATTGGTGACGCACGTCTGCCCCCCTGTGGTCACTGACTCATGCTTACAATTTTACAACTTCCCGAAAGTGATGCAAAGGCGCCATCTACTGGTTAGTCACGTGATTGCAGCATCAAATGATGGAAAATCTCCTGGAATGGTCCTTTATGTCTGACTGCCATCTTCTGGAACATTCTGACACCGCAATAACTCACTTTTCTGACCTGTTGCTCTTAAGGTGGACTTCTTTGATTTTTCACTTTAAAAAATAGTCTGTGAAGTTTCCAATGAGTGAAAATGACACATTATAGTAAAGGGTAAGCCAATAAGTACATTTATGATCCAATTATAAATATGTAAAGTGGTTTATTGTAGTTGAAGTCATTAATGTGCGTTTTCCTCAGTGTTATGGTTGTTAACTTTATTCATACAGTGTGTGTTTGACTTTTTCTCCAAACTGCTTCCACTCTTTGTGATTTCTCTCCGTGAAATCCAGATTTGCCGGTGCATCCACATAAGACTCCTGCGTAAACTCTTCCTGTGTGTTTGGGAGAGAGGGATCAGCCTGCGCGGGCGGGGTGAGCAGCCGGAGGACAGGGGCTCTGCTCTCCATGGGTCTGAGCGCAGAGGCAGCTCCGTGGAGGAGCCGCTCCACCTTAAGACCTCAGCGGCCCCTCTCTGCTCCCTCTCCCCGGGGAGCGGAGCTGCAGAACCCGGCCACGGCGCACCACAGCCGGCTTGGCACCGAGGGAGGTGAGTACTGCTCCCGGAGCCTCCGCCAGCTCGGTACGGTTACCACTGCCATCTCCCAGCTCCAGTTGCACAGCCACTACAGCACTGATCCTTATAATGCTCCGCTGCCTGCCTGTCACCCTGATTTATGTTGGAATAAGCCTGAATTTAGTCTGTAGCTGAGGGAAAAAGTTAGAAAGCGGAGCTCTGAATCTGTACCAGACTTCTAAATGTTTCCACCTCATGATAAAGAAAGAAAAGTCAGAGTGAAATGAGCAAAGTTTGAGACAAAGGCTCAGATCAGGGATTATATCAGTGTGTGTACATCTCATGAGCCACAAACAGTCTGAAGAAGAAAACACTCCTCTGCTCAAAGCTCCCTTCCCTCCACAATGATTGATTATTATGGCAACGCTCCAGGTTGCTGGTGCGTTTTCCTTGCGCACGGGATTTGGCCCCTCTCACATCAAAGGCCCTCAGGAAAGGGGTGGTCCGGGGCAGGGGGATATATAGGAGGGACCGGCTCTGTTTCTGACTGCAAGGCAAGAGCAGAGAACAGACTAAACGGGCCAGCAGAGAAAACCCTGCCCCCGAACTTTAAGAGAGAGAAACTGAGACATCTGCTGAGATTTGGAGAGAAAAAGACCCGTTGGATTTACAGCCGAGATCCAGACTTTATTTTCACTAAATGAACAGACTTTTCTGCAACAAGTCAGCCTGCACATAACTTTTAACGGCTTTTTGCACTGGATTTGATCCTTTTTTAGATTTTTATGCTGGTGCGTAATTTGGGGGACAGTTTTGTGGAAGTTCAAAGACTCTGGGTTTGTAGCTTATAGTGGAAAACCTTTTAAAGGATTAACTTGCTTCCTGGTAGAGACTTTATTATCAATAAATTCTCTCATCTGTCGGATTTCAAAGTTTTATGATGTTGCTTTTACGCGTTTCCATCGGTTTAATTGCCGCTCTATGCGTCGGCACGGCGCACGGCGCCTGGGAGGAGAGCACCGTAGTGCCCGTCAGGTTAGACCCCATGGTTTGGGAGAACCAAGCCGAACCGGGGCGGACTCCCTCCCCGGAGGAGAAGGAGAAGGAGGCGGAGATGAGGGGGTACCGGTTGGACGTATTTGGAAAGGAGCTGTTCTTGCAGCTCGAGCCTGACCAGACCTTCTTGGCGCCGGGTTTTGTCTTCAGCTTAGTGGGGAGTCCCGAGTCCGATCCCACACCGGAACCCAAGAGTGGAGCAGAACCGGGCTGTTTCTACTCTGGCACCGTGAACGGAGAGGAGCACTCCGCCGCTGCGCTCAACCTGTGCCACGGACTCAGAGGCGGATTCTACTTTCAGGGTGAAGAGTATTTCATCCAGCCTCTCAACTCCAGCGACTTCCAGGGCTCAGAGGAGGATGTCCACCTCATCCGCCGGAGAGGTCGAGCAGCTCTGGCTGAGGAGGGGAGCTCCAAGTGTGGGGTCAACGAGGACGAGGAGAGGGTGCCAAAGAATCTGGAGAAAGAAGCTTGGAGCGGAGCCGCTAAGGCAGAGCAGACAGGTGAGGCTGCAGAAACACTTTTACGCATTTTACGCACGTTCACGACTATTGAAAACGTCTAATGCGCCTCTTTAAAATCAGAAATCTGTAAACAATGCAAACAGAAGACGTGTACAGTTTTTTCCACATGGTTTAGGAAACATTAGAGGAAGAATAGTCAGGAGCTGCAGTTAATAAGAAGAGCAAACTGCTGTCAGCTGGAGCTGAAACTGTGCCAAGTTGCACAGCATGCGCAGTGCACTCAGCTACCTTTTTGACAGCGAGCAGAGAGGGGTGGGAGGGGGAGGCTTCTCCTCGGGGGAAGAGGAGGAGGAGTGACGGAGGAAGGGGAGGGGAGCTGCGGGGCTGGGGCCAGCCTGAGCCCGGCAGTGTGAGACGTGTAAGATCGCCTCCTGGTACAACGCGCGCCGGCAGAAATTTTTCCCCAGAAAGGATTTGCTCTCCTCTCCCCGCTTTCCTCTCCCTAGCATAAGTTTCCACCAGAGAAGGTCAGAGGAGGAATGTAGACCCCGAGGAGGAGGAGCCGTCGGTGGTGTGACGCTGAGTCACGGCCAGGCTCCTCCAGGCACATCCGGAGCTCTTTTTGGAGCATGAAAAAAAAAAGCCTTTGTATCTATTTAGAGCGCTGGCTGAGCTCTGCAGTCTGCTGAAAGTTTCCACAAACTCTCTATTATGTAAAACTGTCACAGTAAAATCAGGACTACAAAGCCCACGTGGCCTTTGGATGCAGTTTCTAACCTCTGTGTCCTCTCTCTCTCTCTTCTTCAGCCCACCACAGATCTCGCCGCTTTGTGTCCACTCCACGCTTCCTTGAGATCATGCTGGTGGCAGATCAGTCCATGGCAGAGTTCCACGGTGCAGGACTCAAACCTTACCTGCTGACCATCATGGCTGTAGCATCCCGCCTCTACCGCCACCCCAGCATCCACAACTCCATCAGCCTGGCGGTGGTGAAGCTGCTGGTAGTGTACGAGGAGGAGAAAGGCCCTCAGGTGTCCTCCAACGCTGCCATGACCCTCCGCAACTTCTGCCAGTGGCAGCGCCAGCACAACCCACCCAGTGACCGCCACCCTGAGCACTATGACACCGCCGTGCTCTTCACCAGGACGGTGAGTCACACAAAGGATGTGAAACTGAGCAGAGATATTCTAAGAAGTGTTTAAACTAACTCTTCTTCATGGTTTCTGTGTAGGACCTCTGTGGCGCCCACTCCTGTGACACTCTTGGCATGGCAGATGTTGGCACCGTGTGTGATCCGGACAGAAGCTGCTCTATCATCGAGGACGACGGGCTTCAGGCGGCTTTTACTGTGGCGCATGAGCTCGGTAAGAAGGACAAACTCATGTTTTCATGCACCAAAAAAGCATCCAAAGGATTCTCTTTGTGCTCAAAGATGTTTATCCTCCAGGTCACGTCTTCAACATGCCTCATGATGACGCTCAGCTGTGCTCAGGCGTCAACGGCGCCCACTGGGGCTCCCACATGATGGCATCCACCCTGTCCAACCTGGACCAGCAGCAGCCATGGTCCCCCTGCTCCGCCCTCATGGTCACCACCTTCCTGGACAACGGCCACGGTCAGTGTCTCCTGGACAAACCGGTGAAACCTCAGCCCCTCCCACAGCCTCTGCCCGGGACCGTGTACGACGCAGACCACCAGTGCCGCCTCACCTTTGGCGAGGAGTCCCAGCACTGCCCTGATCTGAGCACCACGTGTGCAGCCCTGTGGTGCACGGTGACGACAACTAATGGTTTGCTGGTTTGTCAGACCAAGAATTTCCCCTGGGCGGATGGAACGCCGTGTGGGCACGACAGCTTCTGCTTGGCGGGGCAGTGCCTCACCAAGAGCCAGGCCGCCAAACACCAGGTAGGAACAAACGCCTTCTGAGTCCATGCAAACTCAACCAACCCACTTCAGACGTGTAACCTTGTTGCCTTTTTGTGCTTTTAGACTCCCGTAAACGGAGGCTGGGGCCTGTGGGGTCCGTGGGGCGACTGTTCTCGGACTTGCGGTGGAGGAGTCCAGTACTCCTTCCGCTCCTGTGATACCCCTTTGCCCAAGAATGGAGGCAAATACTGCGAAGGAAAGAGGATCCAGTATCGCTCCTGTAACACCGAGACCTGCCCTGACACCAATGGTACGAGATCTTTGAATCACTAATCTGGTGTAAAATCTGAGAAATGCTCTGTTCTTGTAACTTCACCCCATGTTTGCTTTGATGAATGTTCCCGTGTGAGCGTAAACACGGCTGTAAATCTTAACCCTGCTCTGCCTCTTCCTCAGGCCTCTCATTCCGCGAGGAGCAGTGCCTGGCCCACAACGACATGTCAGCCCAAGTGTCGCTGGGTTCAGGGGAGGGTGTTGAGTGGGTGCCTAAGTATGCTGGAGTCTCACCCAAAGACCGCTGCAAGCTGGTGTGCCGCGCCAAGGGCACTGGATACTTCTTTGTCCTCAAATCCAAGGTGAGATTTGCTCACACACCAGATTTAGAGAGTGTTACATCATCCTGTGGGTCGTAGTTTATCTTAACTCAGGCCCGCTGCTTGTGCAGACCTGTTTTAGGGATCAGCTGTTGTAATTTCTGTCAGCCTCAGGCTGCTGTCTTTGTGAGGAAGAGGCTCTCGCTGCTTCCCCTTTGACTCAGGCTCTTATGTAACAGTTTTACGAGGCAGAAATCTAAACTTTCATCTGCTTCCCTCCTGCCCTAAGGTGGCTGACGGCACGCCCTGCAGTCCTGACTCCACCTCAGTGTGTGTTCAAGGCCAGTGCGTGAAGGCGGGATGTGATCGCATCATTGGCTCCAACAAGCGCTTTGATAAATGTGGCATGTGTGGAGGAGACGGTTCTACATGCAAGAAAGTTTCAGGCTCTCTGGAGCGTGCCAGGTAGGCATCAAGACGGCTGATTGTCCTAAAACATGAAGGTCAAAGGTTTCCACTTCCATGTCTGACCTTTGTGCTTTTTTCTCAGGCCTGGTTATCAGGACGTTGTCACCATCCCTGCTGGTGCCACCCACGTAGACGTCAAGCAGCGTGCCCCTGGTAACAGCCGCCATGACAACAGCTACCTTGCTGTGCGTCGCCAAGATGGAACCTACCTGCTGAACGGGGATTACAAGCTGATGACCATGGAGACGGACATCGCCATGCAGGGCTCACTGCTACGATACAGCGGCTCCTCCGCCACCCTGGAGCGCCTCCGCAGCTTCGCCCCGCTCCCCGAGCCCCTCACAGTCCAGGTGCTGTCTGTGGGAGACTCCCCCAGACCTCGAGTGAAGTACAGCTACTTTGCACCCAGACCCAAGAATGCTGCTTCCAACAACGCCCGCCGCCAGTCCATCAACGCCATCACAGAGGTCGGCGGTGCTGAGTGGACCCTGAGGGAGTGGGGTCCCTGCTCGCAGACTTGTGGCGGCGGGATGCAGCAGAGGGAGGTGGTGTGTCTCGACCCTCAGGGTCGTCCCTCAAAAGATTGTCCAGAGGAGCTGCGTCCGCTGGCGTCCAGATCCTGTGCGGCTCAGCCCTGTCCGTCCTGGCTTCTGGGAGAATGGTCAGCGTGTTCAAAAACCTGCGGACGAGGCTTCCGCAAACGCCAGCTGCGCTGCATCGGGCATGACGGGCGCACGTTAACCCACGACAGCTGTGACTCCAAAGACCGGCCGCGACCCCTGCTGGAACTGTGCAATCAGGGCGTCTGTTAAGGACCGCTCCCTCCTTCCTTCAGCAAAGCCTTTTTTTAGACTCTGATCTTCACTGCCTCTTCTTTTTAACGGACAATCCTGAGAGGCTGTTGAATGTTTACATCCAGAACCAGAGTGCTGCAGGTTGTCACTGGTTCTGGAGGTCAATGGGTCCACGTCGACTGTTACGGCTCCTTTCTTTCCTTCCATCCCGGAGGCGACAGTTGGTCCACATGGCGCTAGCATGCAGCTGAAACTCCAGACTGACTCCAGCTCACAGCGGAGGCAGAAAGCATGGACATTCCTGATTTCCTAACGGAGCATGCTGCTTACTGTGCCAATGCTTGTGTGTGAGTGAGTGTGTGTGTGTGTGTGTGAGGAGTTTTTAATGCATGTTTATGTTGTTTGTCCAAGCTGGGCTGGACACACGTTTGGTTTTTTGTTTTGGTAGGTTCTTGCAGAGTTTTATAAGAAACAAATGAAAGAGAAGAGCTCATATTCTCCTCGCTCAGCCCATCAGGTATGGATTTAAGATAGTAAATAATGTTTATGCTCAAACTGCCACTCCACTTTTATTTATCACAAACCTGTAGCACTTCATCTTCCTTTGACCAGCGGCACATTTTAACACCCGTCGTCTCTGAACGCCTCAGTACTTCGTCCTTAGCCATATCTTGCCCTCGTCACACAGCAGCCTTTAATGAGGGATCTCTTTAAAGACCAAAGAGGAGTGTGTGTGTGTTAATGTGTGTGAATGTGTGTGTGTGTGTGTATGGAGACCTAATGAGGGACTTGTCTCCTGCTAATACTTCATAAGTAAGTCTCTCCTGCCTTCCGAGAAGGCACCTTGTGTTTTTTTTCTATCATGTGGTTTTCTTTTGTACAGAATATCCAAACATTATTTATTTTTGTACAGCCTGTTAAATATAATCATGTGGCTTTTTAATATTATTTTTTATTTGTTGTTGAGATCACAGAAGGGAGTAGAGTATACAGAGTATTTATACAGTGTTTTATATATAAATATAAATAAATATATATATATGGTCCTAGGTTCATGAATAAAGAATCACATTGACTTGTGCAGCTTCTGTTTCTGAGTGGTTTGTCTGTTTGGTGCACTGATTAGAGCGTGGATTTGCGCACTTATACACACAACATTAAAATTTAATAATGATCTTAAATCTTGTCTTGCAATTTTGAGCTCTCTTTATAGTTATGGGATGGGGTTGTTATCCATCCTTGTGTCCACTAGATGTCAGCATTTCAACTTCACTCACTTGATTTATCCATTGTTTCCAAGCCAATCACAGTGCATCCTCATTTTAAATGCCCTTCAGAAGTACGCTACACCCACTTCCCCATGAATATTGTGGATAATCAGTCCAAGAGGAAGTTTGAGGTGAGTGTTTACCAACATCTCATGTAAGAGCTCAGATTTTGTTATGCTTTGATAGTCTCCTTTATACCCCTGAGGTCAAAGGTCACCCTGAGCCTCCCCAGCCCACAGTCTTCACTCTGTCCTGCATGTGTGGCACTTCATGTCCGCCCCTGAGCGAGCTGATCTGCCGCCTTGTCGGCTCCCTCTGCAGCACAAAGGAAATCATTCCCCTGTAATTACGGCTGCTGAAGACCAACATCAGCCTCCTCTCTCTTCTGCATAATGTGTCACAAACATAAACAGCTGCTGTAGGCGAGGACGTGGGACACTATTTCTCTCTGATTTAATGACTGACAGAGAAAAACACAAAATGAATGAAACTTCCTGTTACCTGCTTATTTGTGCTTGTCTCTGTCCCGTCATTACGCCTTAACAGAAACATCTGGAAGGCGTTATGAATCATCCCCGCTCGGTGTGGGTGGCATTTCTGAGAAGTCAATTACCTCCCTCTTTTTGCCACCCTTTGTGTCCCGTAAAATGTGCCATAATTGTGGATAATTCCATCCTCGGCAGCATCATATCAAATTTCACACACCTCCCCCTGAAGAAAAACATAAACTCATAAAAAAGAATAAATGATCACTTTAATCATCCTCATATATCAGAATAGGACTCTTTGTTGCTTGTTCTGTTTTGTAGGATGTTTACAACCCACAAGAAGCCTCTCTGCAGCTATAATTAAGCTCTTTAATGCTCAGTTTTATGAGTGTGAGGAGGTTGGTGGTTTACCTCTGCGTGTTTAGCCAACAGGAGTAATATTAGAGCTGTAAAAAAAAACATATAAGGCTAAGGAGAGTTACCTATACTCATTTATTGATGGATTCGATGATTTAAAGAGACACTTGATGAATAAATTCTGTACTTGAAACTTGGGTTTTGGTGCCCTCCTGTGGGGGAACAGACTTTGCAGCTCTTGTCAAGTCTTAAAAAACTTATTCTTATTTCATTATTTAAGTGGTCTGCATGCGTAATGTGAATTGCGCAAACGTGAATAACTTGCGCGCATCATATGTACTTCTCAGGAGTCCAGAGCTTCAAATTTTTGACCTTTTTGCTGCAGGCTTTGACATGAAATACCCCTTAATGAGAGATGGTTGTTTTAGTTGTTAAAGGTCATAAAAAGTGGAGAAAAATCTAAGATAAGGGGTTGAGAATGTTCAAAAGTGACGCGTAAAGGCGCATTTGGATACACACTAAACTCTTCTGTAATGATGAAGCTGCCTCTCTCTCTCCCTCTCCCTCTCTCTCTCTGTGAACTCTGCAGGGTAATTCGAGTAAACGGGGGAGGGGAAACATACCCTGAGCAGTCAGTCGGAGGTGTGGAAACGCTCAGAGAGGACAGGAAAGACGCGCACACGTGGAGGAACAAACGGACCTCAACAACCTGGGATACTGGAGCATGTAGCTCCTGGATTTTAGAGGCAGAAACATGCCAAGAGGAGAGAGGACAACTACAGTCTGGTGTCAGTAGGAAAGTGAAGAGTAGCTCGTGAAGCGGACTCAAAGGAGGAGAGAAGGGTCATGGAAAACCCCTGGAGGAGGAGGAGGACTCAGGCGGTGAGATGGAAGTTACTGAGGAGCTCGTTGCTGCTTTGTTTATTCACCGGTGAGTTTGGCTTCTCAAGTGACCTCAATGGAAGTGTGTTGTTGTCATGTTTCAGAGCGATTTTATTCTTAAAAGCTTTAGAAATCAGCTGATTTTAAAGTGAAATGTAAGGATAATCCAACATGTTTTTATTCTGGTTGCGTTATCTTCCAAATCCTTATCATGAAATCTTTCCAATTTCCATGATCAGTCCTGAAAAAGTTCAAATCAACAGTGAAAATCTTAAAAGAAGGGGGTGGGGAGGCTCCAGACCAGCTCCTAAAGTTGGTGTGTGAGTGTGAGTGTTTGCTTCTGGGGGGGAAAGGACATGGTGCCATTGTCTCCCAGCGTGTGGAGAGACAGGAGCCAGGACCTCTGTGGACCACCCAGACAGAGCAGCACCAGCAGTCTGCTCCTGGGACCTCCTGGAGGCGTTTACAGGGAGGTGTGGGAGCTTTCCTGCAGGGAGGGAGGGGGGTTTGTAATGTTTAATTAAAAAGGTGGGTTGACTTTGACCTCCATAATCAGATACACATTCATCAAAAGTTAAACAGCAAGTTTTTTATCATTCAAGCCAGATTTGTTTTTCAAGAGGATAGTGTATCCCAGCATCCTCCAGGAGTGATTAAAGCAGCTTTCCTGCTTTAATTTTACTCTCCACGTCTGGAAATATGCACACATGCCTCCAGGCACACATCATTTAAGAGTGAGTGATCGCTGAAGGAAAGCAGATCCACACACACACACATACACACAGACAGAGCTTCTTTTCTCTGCTTTGTTTCTCTAAAACCTCCACAGCCGAAGAGGGGAGAGCCTTCAGATAACAGAGCCCCGTGTGGTGGCAGCAGGTTGAGACGAGTACACAGAACAGAGCAGCTGTGTGTACATATCTCTGGAGTTTAGCTGAGTAATGAAGGTTGAGGATTGTTAGAGTGAAACCACATTAATCAGACCCACAAAAGTGTCATTTATCCCTTTCATGATCAAGCATGTTGGATGAGCAGTTGTGCCTCATTTTGAAGTGTTCAGATTTACCCACATCCATGCAGTTACACTCAGCTGGTTGCTCATGCGTCTGATCTGCTGCCTCAGTAACTCAGCTCAGACATGGAAAACTAAATCAAGCATGTGTGGTATTAACTTAGGAAAAAGCAGCAAAGCCGTCGCGCAGCAACTGTTGCTCTCGTCCCCTCAGTTTCTGACCAGAGCGCTCTTTTTCTGTGTCTGATTGTAAAGAAAGTTTATTCATTTCTCTCCCCACAGCTGAAGGTGGAGACTTTTTTTTATCCCCTGGTGATTGCTATTTTCCTCCTAATCCAGCAGAGATTAAAAACCTTGAGTACAATAATTCATACTCACAGGGGTGGCACTTTTTTTTTATCAGAACAGAGGTTCCTGTGAGCACACTTCACACTTCCTTTTTTATTTCCCCCAGACTCTCAGCAGGTATTGATTGCTTCTTTTTGGAACAGGTAAGTGCTTTTGCAGCTCTCAGGTCTCATAATAAATCGTCTTCAGACTTGTAAAAGTGCCTGTGAAAGTATAAATAGAGGTGACCGGTTGGGTTATATGAGGTTTTATTATAGTGTCAAGTTATTTTTTCATCTTGAAGGAAGTTTTGTAAAGTTTCCTGGAGCTTGTTTTGTATTGATGTCAACTTTAAACTTTGCTTTTAAAGCTTCTCTTGTTAAATGTCCCTTGATATTTTTACTCCAAAGAGCTTTAAATGTTATTCAAATGACTCTACATTTCTTTACGTGTGTGTTTGTGTTTCAGGTGGTAGTGAAGCCCAATGTGAAGGATGTATTGAGTACTGCTGTGACGGGTCACCACCTTTCTGCTGCTCCTACTACGCCTACGTCGGGGATGTCCTCTCGTAAGTTCACACAGACACACCAAGCTCACACACGTCTCCACCTTGTTTTCCTGCTTGGAAATCAGGCTGAAAATGCAGCTTTAAAGAGTTTCAGCCTGATGGATAAAAGTGTCAGCTGAAATTTCCCAAACATAAACAAGCTGATGAGCCTGAGATGAGACAGGAGCTCTAACTATTAAAGCAGCTGTCGTTAAACGGTGACAGAAGACCCTTCAAAGGATCTGACCTTTTGACCTCTATCTGCTCTGGCTCAGCACAGCTGTTTTAACACTTTCACCCAGCTGTCAGACTTCTCCTCCCTCTCTGTAAACCAGGTCTCCTCTGATATTCTCCACACATCATGTTAATTCACTCAGTTTCTTAATCTGATTCGTGACTAACTCCGACTCCAAAGATGCAACCACCCTGTTAATGATGACTGATTTTTCTATTCTAAACGTGTATATTCACAGACTCCTCTGACGCGCACACGCTCTGTCACACAAACAGATCACACAGCCCAGCGACATCAGATGCTGCGGTCCATCTCCATGGCAGCTCCTGAGGAGGATCAGTAGCGTGTCTGTTTGAGACAGCTGCCTCTCCTCACACTCCACTGGGTGGCTCACAGCTTGTGTGTGTGTTTGTGTGTGTATTTCAGTGGCACTGCGATCTCCGGTATCGTGTTCGGCGTGGTGTTTCTGATGGGGGCGGTGGCGGCCTTGTTCTTGTGTGTGTGTATGTGTATGAAGAACGGGAGGGGAGCGAGGGTCGGCGTCTTCAGCACCTCCTACATCAACACTGTGACCCAGGGATACCCAGGTGGGTCCTAAAACACACATATCATGAAGTTTGTTTTTATTGATGAGCTATTATCAAAGCTTTTCACCTCCTTAGACACAAATTTGTGGAAGTTACCTCGAGCCCCCAGGCATCAGGATCTGGAAAGAAAACAAAAGTGAATAGGTGCACCATGTAACAGGATCCACCTCGGCCTTGAGCTTCACTCCCATCTAAACACAAAGAACGAGCTGCTACTTTTCAACACGTCAAACCTTCCTGCCTTAACCATGAGCAGGATAACTTTTCGTACCTGCTTCCTCATATCAGTTACAGCCTGTTCCTGCTTAAAGGAAGGACACCTGTGCTGGTGTTCCCACACTGTACTCACTGGAACATTGTCTGCACATCAGTCTGTACTCTCAGTCTGCAGGAATGCTGTTTTTTTTCTTTTTTCAGGGCTCATCATTTATTTATCACGTTTCATTCTCCTCTGTGTATCGACTTCATGCTACACCGGACGGGTGCTGTTCGCTCTGCCCTGCAGCTCTGATCAGGTTTCATAAACATGAGGCCAGACACACAATGGATGTAGTCGCATGTAGCTGTACTAGAATAATTGACCTTTTTACACTTGCTGCCATAAAGCTACTTATTCTTTGGAAACTTCTTATCTGAGAGGTGTCAAAGTTTCCAGAAACTTCTGCTACTCCTGCTGTCATGTGTTGATGAATAATGTAAGCCTCGTCAGTGTATATGATGCATCCTAGTCAACAAACAACCCCTCACTGTTACTTCATGTCCTCTTTTGCATTGGTTCAAAGCCCTGCCCTTGGAGGATGCACTGACTTACTTTGTCCACTTGGTGGTGCAATTACCTCAAAAGAATTCTGTACCTGAAGAAGAGGAATATAATTCATTCTGAGCTAATCCCCTTTATTTCTTAATCTGTCTTGACCACAGGTCCTCCACCTCCGTACACCTACGACTACGAGATGTACCCTCCCTCCATGCACCCCCCACCCTACACCCCAGCTCAACCCCAGTCTGCCAACTACTCCCCGCCTCCTCCTTACCCCGGCTGCACCCGCAAGTGAATCCCATCAGCAGAGATTTTCTACAGGGCAGTTTAAAGGGATGGTTAACTCACCCGGATAAAGGTGTCGAAGACAGTCTAAAGGGCCCTCTGAGAGGTAAAAGTGGCCCAGTGCAATATGTCTCCACAGGACAGGATTTCTGATGTCTGCTGGGTGTAAATGCTTCTGCATTTTTCTGCACGGTTGAGTCTGGACTAAGGGGTGTGTGGAAAAGTACAATTTCCCACAAAGGTGATAAAAGAGCCCCCTAACATGTCCATGTACTGTCAGCTCTGACTGTCAGCGGTGCAACCAGCCAGTGAGACCTTTTACCCCATTAACAGTATGTCAATGTTGCCTGAGCACATCAAAGGTACCGTGCTGCTTTGATGGAGGTGAAGACCACTTTTTTCCAGATAGATCACTGGGGGAGAGGAGTCTTTCCAGGACACAACATGGACTCTGCTTTTATGGAAAGTTACACCACAGTTTTCAAAGAAGCTGTGTCAAACATCTCAGGTCTGGACTTGTCACCTGTAGACACAAAGACTTGAGTATAAATGTGTAATACTGACTTTAATAGTATGAGAAACTTGAAATAATATGTTTTAATGAACATGACACGAGTTTTATTGCCTTACTTGAAACACAATGAACCAAACATTCATTTTAAAGTAAATTTCAAGCCTTAATTGAGAGGTTGTGAAACAGTCAGACTTTGTACTGCTGTAGTGGTCTACTAAGGGTTGAATATTGAAAAAAATGATGAGATTTGACAAGGAAAATGCCCTTTTTTAAAATACAAGTCAATAATCTTACAAAATTCCAGCCTTGTTGAATAGTTCTCTGCCCCAAAAATTTCAATTTGAGTTCTGACTTTGTTGAATTTATGATTGAAAATGTATAAAAATGACACTTTCCACAGATATGTGTAATTTTAACTTTAACCTCAGCATTAAAACTTGTTCTTTCAACTAATTTGTGGGGTCTGAATAATCTGTTTGAAGTTAAGATGAAACTTTATTTTATGTATCTTTAAACTTAGAAATACACCCTCTGTTCTGTGATTTTAAAATTAAAGTCTGATTAAAAATTTGCGGCGAGGAAAAAAAAACTCGCCACGACCCTCAAGGGCCTCCGTAATAATTTCTACATAAATACTTCATTTCTTATTTTAATACAGTGGTTAAAATGCCCAAATGTTGCAGCGACTGTTAATATATTAAAGAAATGTAATAAAAACTTTTTTTTTTGTTTTTAATATTTTTCGGATGTATTTGCTTGTGCGCATGCGTTGACTGATAGGTTGTTTTCTGCATTAAAAAAGTGAATTCACAATGAAAGATTTCATTTCCGTTGGAGGTGGATTAAAAAAAGTGTGTGTGCCTGACAGATAGCATTGACGTGTGTGTGTGTGTGTGTGTGTGTGTGTGTGTGTGTGTTAATCCAACTCGGCTGCGGTCAGGTGATCGCAGCAGCTGTGCAGCCTCGGTATCTCTCACCATCAGACAACGGGAGTCACCGGCGCCGAGAACACGCTCATTCTCTCAGCCACCGATACGTGAAAGAGCTCGGAGAAACGCTGCGATCCGGAGCGGTGTGTCTGTTTATCGTCATGGGGGATCGAGTAGCTTTACTGCTGCTGGCTTTGGCGGCTTCTGCCCTGGCTGCTGAGGTAAGAAAATCATTTATTTGCCCGTTGTAACGTCTCTGTTTTCCACCATATTGATGTAAATTGTAGTTTCAGTTGGCGACTATTGTACCGGAAGTTTGGTTCATCTGCCTTCAAAGTAAAAGACCCTTTTTATGAGCGGCGCGAAGGGGGAACTTTAAAACGAATTTTGAAATAAAAATAAGATGTACCATTAAAAAAATAGCGTTTCTAGGTTTCATTATTCCTTTTAGAGAAGCATTAACTCGTTACTTCAACATAAAGGAGGGAATTGTAACTAAACAAAGCAGGTATTTTGTGTAACATTTTATATTGAGTGATTCAACCGGAAATTGATGCGAAACCTTCGTTGGTTTTTACACCGATGGTGAATCTTGGAATTGATATATTGTTCCGTTTTTCGTACATTATCATGTAATATATGACATATTTAAGTATTTTTCATTTATATAGCAGTAGTGCCCTCTTATAAACACACAATACAGCAAAAAAGAGTGTTTCCAATGACACTACACTTCTCCAGTGCTTCGTGTTGCCTGTTTTAGGTGCAAAGTCTCCTTTTTCTTAGTGTTTAGAACTGATTTATTAACATATAATACCAGATATTACGTGTGGAACCCGTTATTAAAAACTGACTTCATAATAAATAAGTTTAAAGCCAAAAAGAAGGGTAACATCCCCCTTATTTAAAACGTTAAAGCAGGTTATTACACGTTATTACACGTTGCTGAAAATGGCAGCGCCAGTAGCAGTAAAAATGCGCAATTCGCTGCTTAATATGAAGAAATATTTTCTTTATCTCATTGTTTTGAATAAAATAAAATCGTATTGTCTCATTTTCCATATCCCGAGGGCTATGTTTGAGGGAGTGGGCGTGTTTTGGGAATTAAAATAAGTAAATAAGGCGTCTTGTGGCTTCATTCCGAAGACCTGACGCTAGGTTTTGATTTTAAGCCATGTAAATAAACATGTGGCGATGACGATATCAGTGAAATGTGAAGATAAATGAGGTTTTGTCATGTATTTGAGTCAGAGGGTAGAGGAGAGAGGAGGATAGAGAAGTAAGATGGCGGCGGTGCACTGCAGCATTTATGGAGAGGGTCGGGAAACAGAAGCTTAGACCATCATTGTTGCCTTTCCAGCCCTTTTCTTTGTCGTTGCAAGGCTTTGTGCGAAACTATTATCAAACAATTTACAGCCCAGTCTTTAATGATGACTTCACTGTGGATGATGTGCCACAAAAATCTCTGCCCACCCATTTTAAAAGCCAAAAATATCCCTTTGTGAATACAGACATTTATTTTTAACACTCTGCATTGTGTAAACATGTCATTTAAATGTAATAAATAACATATACAGATCCTTATTTAAATGTAAGCTGTGGTTTTTGATGTTCTCCAGTTTTGAGTGAAAGAAGGGGATTTTTCACTTATGTCAGAGCCTGATTTAAACACCACTGATGCAACATTTGTGGTGTGTTACGGAGGCCTGAAGCTGACTCTATGAAAAAACAAGTGAAGCATTGAAGTCTTACTTCTTTTGATGGAGCATCTATGATTTACAGTGTGGTGACTTTAGGCTCATGTGGTGATTTCCACTTCAGAGTTGTGCCTGTTTTCTACAACCAAGTGTTAGTTGTTCAAACCTCGTCCCTTTCCTCCTGGGACTCTAACTCTTTTAATGGCATTATATGATAGATGATGAAAACAGCTGTAATTAACACAGTGTCAAAGAAAAACGGTGTAAATAAATTGTGCTGATGCATGTCCTCTCAGGGCTTCCATATTGTGGCTTTGTTGTGAGATAGATTACACTCCCCTGAAACCACCGGTAGCCACAGCGTTTCAGATAGGACCTCCATTTGTGGTCGTGGAGCAGCTGCAGTTCAATACTGTCTCTGGGATCTCTTGTAACAATTACAGCTTGAATACATGATAAATATGTTACTCGTAAAAGGTCAATAGAGCCAAACAATGGCTATTATTCTCCTTTTAGGCCTCCTGTTCCTGCTGTCTTGGCCCATTCTGGCCAGCTTTTGTTTCTTTTCTCTCTCCTCCAGATGAATCAGGTGGACTGTGGCAGCTGACCTTGTTGTTTCCTGCACGAGGGCTGTAATCAGGGCACTTGAAATGAGCACTTTGGGCCCTTGAGCAAGCAAAGCTTTAGCTTTCTTCATAATCCATTGCTTAGATTACCTAAAATAATCTTTACCCCTTTGAGTACTGTGTTTACATTCTGAGCTTCAAAGGCAGGAGTGATGAATGTGATAGAAGAAGTTGTTTAAATTTTCAAGGCTAAAGAAGCCAGATTAAATCAGACTTTCGACTGAGATGTTGGAAGTTTTTGATCTTGTTAGGGCTTATTTATAGCCTTCACACACTTCTAAACACACAGATCGAGGAAGCTGCTTTCTCTGCTCGGCCCACAGTGCGGAGCGTGGGACTTGGATGCCAGCCTTTGTGTGTTTGTAAATCCTTGGGAAATGGCTCTTGGATGGGTGCATGCGGTCTGTTTGTGTGCATACTGCAGTCTTTCAGCTCGGGGCGGACCGGCCCTCTCCCCTTATTAGTGAGTTTAATGCCATTATGCCTGTTGGCATGCCAGGGTTTCTCTCTGGCACCTTCTCTGCTGCTCACACTGCAGTTTCAAGTCTTTGAAGGACAGATCCACCCGACAGTTAAATCTTTCCATTTTCTAATTTTACTTTTTTATTGTCGCTACTTTTGCCTGCCTCGGCTTTAAACTTCTACTTCAGTTTGTAATTTGCATTTCCCAGAGTGCCTCTTGACAAACACTAAAGAGAGAGAGTGTGAACTTTGAGCTTAGACTGGGGCTTTCAGGATGCTTGTAGGAAGACAAACAACATTTTCATGCATAAGAAAACTTTAGATCGGCATGCAGAATGTCTGATGGTGTTTTCAAGCTAAAAGCAGAGCTAAATAAACTCACAGCAAGAATTAGTAAAAAACCCAATATGGGGCAACATCAGGAAATTTGTCTGACTCACGTACTGTATGCAAGAGTTAGAATCAGCCTCTTGCGTGTGAGACATTTGTGTCCTGAAAAGGCTTTAGCTTTAAGATTCAAACTTAAATAGACGTGAACAACCAAACTCCATTTAAAGGGACAAGCATTTTAAATGCATCTTTCTTGTAGCATCCTGTGAATACACCTGACAGGGCATTACATTTTATTTTACAAGTCTTTCAGCCCTCATGTGACCTATTCAATCCCTTCCAAACTGTGTGATTGTGTTTATACAGCTGTGGTATGCACAGCAAATATTAGTTTCTCTTGCTAGAGGGAGAATATGAGACTTTTGACTGCTAAAAGGTCAAATATCAGCATTAATGTCACTAAACATCAGGCTACTTGACGCACTTATAGTCTCTTTTGTACATGTTGATGATGATGAATCAACAATCAGCAGTTGTAACCGCACAAACAGGAAAAGTCGGTGCCAACATACAAGTCCCTGCAGGAAAACTGTGTTTGTCATGCTCCTCCAGAGCCTGTCATCCCTGATCTCAGTAAACAGAGGATATTATCATACGACAGCACTGGATGTCCTCTTCGTAATGAGACATGAAAGGATTTTGTCCCGCTCGCTCCCTGTTTTTTTACCCTTTTGTTGTAATCCTTCATTTCCAAGAAGAGTTGGCTGTAAATATCTCCTCTTCCAGCCTGCATTGTCCATCTTGGTTGTGTCAACAGCAATAACAACAAGCAACGCTCCCAATTAATGTCCCCGCTGTTCCCCCTCGTCTGTCCTGGAGAAAAGAATTCCTGACCTTTTGATACTGTTGTTTCTGTTGTCATGGCGCCTGAAAACAGAGGTGACGCTGATGTGTGTGTTGTCTGTTTAATGAAACGACAGGTATCCTTTCTGTGGAGGCGGGAATCGGCAGTTTATGAGCTCTGAAAATGATTATGTCGTTATTCTTGGCTTTTTCTCTCCTGTTTTCTGTCTTTTTTGTGTGTTTGAAATGTAGCATCTCCCCCTTTCAAAGCATGTTAGGAATCCTGTTCCACTGTGTCCCTCAAAGGCCGCCTTTGTGCACCACAACCTGGCCTCTGAATGCGATCCTTTAGATGACTGCTGCGAGGTTTGATTAGATCCAACAGGCGTCGGATAGCGGAGGAATCGGAGCTTCCTCTCTCGTTAACGGCGGAGAACATTTTGATATACAGTAGAGCCTGAGCGCAGAGGTTTCACACTTTGCTACCAGCAGCACGACGCAATTAGAGACTGAAATGTTGGACGTCGGGCAGATTCTTGAGGGCATATGGGTCACTGTTCTGAGAATGAGTTTTAGAGAGTTTGGGGTTCAGGTCACGAGTCCAATTCTCTGACTGTCACAAAAAGAAAGCCAGCGCTGTGTGGGAACAATGTTTCACAGTTTTCTAGTTTGGTTTCTGCAGCAGAGAGTTCTCACATGAGGTGACGTTAATTAGAATTTGTGATTTTTGACACCTTAAAGCTCCTGTGAGGAATTTTTAGCAGCTCATTAAGAAAGCTGAAATTATGACTGTAGTCTTTTTATGAGCACTAGAAGCTTCGCATGAGATTTCTGAGATGTAAGGAAGCACTTAATGCAACTTCAAAATTCCTCACAGGAGCTTTACTTATTGTAGACTCACTTATGCCTACTCACTCATTTAAAGTCAGCCCTCCTCTGTATCCTGCTTCCCTCCTCCTCTGATGACGGCCTCATAATTGGATCTAATAGTTCAAACATCCTGACCTCCCCCCGTCTTTACCGCCTGATTGTCTTCAGGGAACACGACATTCTCCCTCCCACACCTCACATTAGAGCCACTCTCCCACCAGGCAGCACCATTCATCACCACCCGAGCGTTATTTCCATCTGTAAATATCAGCAGTGCGCCACCACGACACGCTCCTCAATTCACTGCTGCTGAGTAAGCAGCTGCTGGGACCGAATCTGAATAATAAGCCGAGAAACGCGCCGCCCTGACCTGCGCAATTACTCAGCAGCGGCGCAGAGAGCCATACACGTAACCTCCATCTTCCAGCTATTTCATGCTGAGCGTCACAGCAGCAGGGCTTTTATAACCTGGCGTCCGTCACAGGTGTCCGTGATGTGGTTTGTGACCTTCCACCTTTCCTCAGATGTGACCTCGGCTGGAATAATCTCACCAAGGCTGGTGTAATCTCGATTCAATCACAGATTTGATCACACAGACGCGACGTTATGAGCATGTGGAGGATGGGCGTGGATATAAATGTGAGCGCTCAGACTCACATGTTACTGTCATAATATATGACATGTTTGTCATCACTCGTAGCCTGAGTGACACACTCTTTGAGTGAATGATGCAGCCGATCCAACAGGCAGCTTGTGGCTCGTTGTGTAATGAACCAGAGGATGTCAAAGCAACACATCTGCGTCTACGAGCTCTGACATTTCACCGGGTCGAGTGCTTTAAGGCCGGCTTGAACTCGCTCTGCGGATTCAGTCGGCCTTGAGAGAACGCGGGGAGGCTGACAGCATATTTGGTACCTCTGAACTAAAAATACCGCGCAGCAAAGTAGGTTAGAAGAAGCGTCTCCACGAGTCTTTTCTGAAAAGACTGACATTTTAGTCACAGGCTCTTACATTTTGCAGAGGCTGGGTGTATTGCAGGGTCAACATTTATAAGACTGCAAATAGACTGTGAGATGTTTCCCATCATGCATCTGGTGAGAGACGCACATTGGACTCCGGAGTCTAATGAGGCATCTTTTTCTCCAGTGTTGTTATGTTTTAGCTCCATCTTTAAATCCTGCTGACTCATTGGGATGTTTAATCCTTAAAAAGCTTCTTCTTGGATGAGCTCACTGCCTTCACCTCCCTCTCCCCAGGGGTCCACTCTCCATCCTGGGTGTTCAGGGTTGCCATAGCTCTGCGGTCTCCACCAGGTGCTCGGACTATAATTAGGCTGCTGTGTGTTATTCTCTCGCCCACCCTTTCCTAGCTCTCTCATTTTTCACCCTTTCGCTCACTCTGAAACGCTGTGTCATCCATACAGGGTGTTACTGATGTGCCGCGTGCCCTCGACTTGGGATTCACAGTTCAGAGGGTTTATAGTACCTCTTCATATCGGGCGACACGCCATCAATTGTTCATGATGAGTCCTCTCGGAGTCCAACTGTGAAATTGGAACACTTGCTTAAAATGCCGAGTGGTGTGTTTGTGTGTATCGTGGGTGTAAATGAGAGAGTAGAGAGACGGAGGTTTGCGTCAGAAAGCGGACGAGTATTCTTGACTCAGGACGGCTATTTCTGGATCTGTATCCTGTTGGTCTGTGTGAAAAAAAGGACACTTCCTGTATTTGTGGGCGTGATGTGTAAACCAGCTTCATACATGTAATCAGGGACTGTGAGGGACTTAGATTTCTCCGGTTTACAATTAGGCCTGGGTACATAATTACAAATTAGATTAAATCCCAACATGGCCCACTGCAGTACTCTAATTGCAGACAGTGCCTTATTTCTTTATCCTCAAATGTGTCAGAATACTCATTAAAAATTTTCTGTAGTAGACCTTTTCTTCTCTACACCAGTTACTCAACCCTGCTCAACTGAAAAGACAAATTGTTGAAAACTCCCCTTGCAAGAGGAACAATTTCAGTGGTGAAAAGTGGCAAGGGCAGCAAGAAGTGGCATTAAGAATAAGTTTAAGGTGGCAAAAATAGTCAAAAAGTAGCAAGAACATGACATGTTACAAAAATCCTAATTTTCTCCCTTATGTTTGTTTTTCTTGTCCTAAACTAGAATAATTAGAGACATCCTCTCCTTCAATATAGCAATTAATATCATCACCTTACAAGACGGAGGACTTAAAAATAATTGCATAATAAATCTCAGCCCTATTGACACTAATTAAGCCCTATATTGCGATGCATCTGCACTCATTGTGTAAATCCTCCACATGCCTAACCTCATCTCCCAGTGAAATAGTTCCACATTTGTGGTTTAAATCCATGTGAATGCTGCGTACTGATCCCAGATACACACACCCATCAGCAGCCCCAGGCCTGGATTTCACAATGACTCACACTGATGAAGAGGAACCTCAAATCAAATCACATGGAGTTGTGTAATAACTTCTCCTTCTGCAGAGTTTCAGGGACAGAAAGTCTTCCTTACTCTTGATTGCCTCTCTTCTGAAATTGATGTGAGTAAAATCTGGCTGTTGTTGTTTATTTTGTGTTTCTCCAGCATGTGGGTCTGACGCAGATGGCTAATTATGAGGGAGCATAATTACTCATTTCCTTTTGGGAAAGTCAACACAGTCGTAATCAGTGAATGAAGACGCTCCTGCTGCAGATAATGAATCTTCCTGCAGAGGTTGACGTCGCTGCGTGCAGACTGTGGACGTAGAGATGATGTAAGATGATGTAAAAAGGATGTCAGTGGGGTGATCAGATTCCAGGTGGGGATGCTGGGAAGTTTTCGAAACAGACCAGGAGGATATTTGTCCTCACGCTTCACATACCCAGAGTTTTCACATTCTGTTCAAATCCAAAACCAAATCATAAATCCTGCTGCAAATATTTGGGTGTGATTGTCAACAGATTGTGGTAATTTTTGCAGCCAAAGTTCATAGCGTGATCACTTTGTGTGTGTGTGTGTGTGTGTTTGTTTGTGGATCACGTCTCCATCTGTGTATGTTGGCCGTCCTCTGCAGGAAGCCTCCCAGCTGGACACCAGCGAGGTCAGAGCCGCTTTAGCAGACGGTTACTAACTGAGGCAGGCATGACTCTGTTTAAGGCACACACACACACACATACACACACACGCTCCCTTACTAAACCAACCTGATGATGAAATTCCCGCTCCGGGCTGACTCGGATAACGCTCTTGCCTCAGGTTGCTGCAGCGATGACAGAGGGAGGTTATAACAGGCTGTTCCCTCTGGGTTTGAGCACAGGCACTGTCTCCATGGTGATTATAACTAAGGGAACCAGAAGTCCCTCCATCACGTCTAGACAAATTAAGTGGGCAGGAGTCAGAACTCTTTTTCTTTACACACCTCTAATCAGATTTGAGACAGATTTGTCTGAGATGCTAATTCCCGAGGAACTCCCCCCCGAGACGAAGCTTAGTTGCGCTGAATATGAATGAAGATAAAGTGTCCCAGGAAGTGAAATGCTGCTCCCAGAGTCAGTGGAAACTTTGGAGGATGAGTGAGGGAGGTGAGACGTGCAGGGGCATGAAGGAGAGGGTGTGGTTGATGTGAAGGTGTGTGTGCATACTTAACATTTGGGAGCTGTCAGGTTAAAGGTGTGTAATATGCAAGAGCTCAAGGTCAAATGCACTTGTATTAGAGTGATGCTGCGACTGAAGATGGTGATCAACACACTTTAGTGAGTTCAGCAGTATATTAAAGGGTGTAAACAAGAAGATAAAAATAAGTAAAAATTGCACATCACATGACATCAATGTGTTAATTTGTTGTATGTTATAAAGTTGAGTTGTTTGAGTTGTTTGGAGCCTTGAGGTTGCCGTAGTTATGCTGAAGTCAGCTGTGAGTCTGCACTTCCTGTTTGGAGAACATTTACCTGTTAGTGTATTGACATTTTTGAGTTAGGAGTCTTGTTCAGAGTGATGTTGATGGATTGAAACGTTTCTATCTATATTATTATTATTATCTATATTATCTATACACTTAACAGGCAGCTGTCCTTGATACCCATTCCTATGATATGGAATTTTCAAACATTTCTTTTTATTATCTTGATCTGCAGTGCTGTTTAAATATTTAAATTGCCTCCCCCAGTGTTTGAGATGCATGCAAAGTTCAATAAAAATATAGCCTTAACTCCATTTGACTCTCATCATGTCAGTTTGACCTTTTTAAGCCCCTTCACAGATCGATATTTATCCCAGACTGCTTCGATCTGTTGGTATAAGAAACGCTTGAATGAGCATGATGGGATGCATGCTGCGTTTCTCAAGGTGCTCGAGTTTCATCATAACCTCTCTTTGCTTCGGCTTGGCAGCCCCGCTCTGAGGATGAGCCCAGTTTTTAATCTTTTTCTTTCTCAGCTCAGGGCAGAACTTCCCTCCTCTTGGTTTCTTAGGTGTTGGCGTTACATCTGCGCTGTAATTGAACCTTTGGCTGGCAGGGAGTGTGAAGAGAAGGGAAGGGAAGCCCGTCCTGTAATCAGTGATCTGCTTCCCAAACATTAGGGTCAGATACTGTTACACTCACACACACTGTGCTGAGTGGGATGCTCACACACTTAAGTCCGGTCAAAGATGATCTGAAGGTTTAGAGTAACAGCAGGGCCTGTGTATGTGTGTATGTGTGTGTGTATTCCTGTCACCCTGCCAGTCTTATCTTATTCAGCCGTCATGCGCGCACACACACACACACACACACTCACACACACACCTCCTCAGCTCAGCAGACAGATTCCCACAGTGATGCAGCTTGTAAACAACCCACAGACAGACGAGCTTCTGCTCCGTTTGAACACAGCTGATTGATTACTCCCTCAGAGGTGAGCCATGAAGGTTTATTCAATCACAGAACATGTTATAGCTGTCATCAGTGAGGAAAACACACAGCAACGTGCCAACAAAGTTACATGAAGACATCCTGGTCCTATGATCTTCATTTTCTCTCCCTCCTGAGCTGTGATTGTGTATCTGAGCTTTTGTTACAGTGGATTTTATCTCCTGTGTGGTACACGATGTCCCAGCCTGGACAATCAGGTCTTGTCTTCTAGCAGCTCGCTTGGATGCAGCCAAAGATGTGAGAATGTGTGTGTGCAGCTCCTGTGACACATCTCGCTCTCCAGGGAGTCTCCCCCCCTGAGGCTTAGGGCTGATCTAAGACGCACCCCTCCCCGTCCTCCCCTTCCTCCACCTTCACCCAGCTCCCCTTGGCGGGTCTGAACCACTCAGATAAGACTGCACAATTAATGGCACCGCAGGACCGGCGCCCATGGGGACACTTCAAAGATTGTGTTCCCCAGTCCCTCTGTACTTATTTGTAAGCGCGTGATGCAATATTTCTTCCTCTGACAGTCCTCCATTTACATTTAACGGGTAATAAACCTCTTCCTGCTTTTTTCCGCTGCTTTTTAGTGCTGCTGATCACATCTGCCAGCGCGCCAGGCGTAAGCGGGTTCGTTCGCGCATTTCAGGACAATTTATGCGAGTGTCTTCGCACAATGACTCTGAGATGGAAATGGTGAGGCAATTTATGTATAGGGGAAGTTATTAGTGCCACACACAGAGGGCTGTGGCGCTACAGAGATGGATGGGAATAAATTGAGGTCTCTTTTTCTCACGAATGGCAGAAAAGTCACAAAGTTTTTCAGTTTGAACATTGGAGAATGTGAAGAGACAAGAGAATGATTTTCAAATCTTTTAAAGCAGAACCTGTGACTGTCAGACACATGATGGTGAGGGAGACATCATGCTGTGATTTTTGTGTCAGTTGGCAGTGGCCCCCACAGGAATTGAACCCACAACCTCAAAGTTGTAGGTCCGCTTCTTAATCCTCTACACCAGTGGCTTCCAATGTTTGCAGCCGTCCTCCAACCCAATGTAACAGATTCTGAGCCCAAAACAAAGAAACTTTTTGCCAAGAAAGTAACAACTTGATACAGTTTGAGTCAGTTATTACATTGTGGTTTTTAATACATTCTTTTTGTTAAGTTTTGGGCTCAGCACTTTGGTTACATTTTTGTCAGGTTATTACATTTCAGGTTTTGTTACATATTGGGTCATTGTTACCTTTTGGGTTATGTTACCATCTCATTTTTTATATATGAATAGCTGAACATTTTTAATATCCTGACCGAGTTTGCAACTGACTTTGAACATTTGAAACATTCCGTTTATTTTTATATAATTACATTCCACTAAAATCATACAGTTTTGGAAATGATTTTGCGGCCCACTTGCAATACCTTCACGGCCCACCAGAGGGCCGCGACCCACAGGTTGGGAATCAAACCAAAGTTTTAGCCTCTAACTTGTGTTTGGAAATTCTGCAATCAAAGTCAGATTTGTGAGATAAAAATGTCTAAATTCTGCAATAATACCATCTGCTAACTTATAAAGTGATGCACTTCTTTTTCAAAGTCTTCCTTAGATTGCTTAAACTTGACCTCCACTGCCTTCGGTGGGTATCGAACCCACAACCTACTGATTGCAGGTCTGCCTCCAAATCCACTATGCCACACACAGATGACAGCAGTAAGGTATCAAAAAGACACGACACCTTCAAATTACTGCTTATTGATTAGAAGTCAGTTGAAAAGACCAGGCTTTTTGGCAAAAATTCAATAAGCTAAAAGTTTAGTAGTAAATAAATATTTAATAGCAGTAGTAATTTATATATATTTATAATAATTCCCAGTATATTATTGCTAGTATTATAATAATAAAAAATTACTGGCTTTTATAAAACTCCACCTGATTCTCATTTCTCCCACCATAACCCCCTCCCTACACCTTCTTGAAACACACGGAGGGGACACGGCCCCCTCCTTCTCCGGTACCGCAGAGGAATCGAACCAGCCTCCTGCCAGCTGTCAATATCGCTGACGCTGTTTCTCTCCCATTGCACCCAAGCACCGATCTGATCACGCCACAACTCCTCGCGCTTTTATCTTCTATCTTTGGACTTTTCACTTTAAAATAGCTTCAAGAGATTTGAACCCACAACCTCTGGACTCACAGTCACTCCACTTTCCCCCTACGCCACAGAGAGACACATATGACAGCTTCACACAAGCTTTTCACTCTTTTAAAGAGACACTAGACGTGAAAATTAATCAATGTGCAACAACCAGAATTGAACCCACGACCTGCTGGTTCACAGTCAGGTGCTTTAACTCACTGAGCTACACAATCACACTCACTGCTCCAGTTTCTGGATGACTTCTACAGTTATGTTAATTAACCTCAATTTCAGAGATAAAAAGTCAAAATTCTGCAAAAAACCTCAGATTTGTGAGATAAAAATGTCTAAATTCTGCAATAATACCATCTGGTAACTTATAAAATGATGCACTTCTTTTTCAAAGTCTTCCCTAGATTGCTTAAACTTAACCTCCACTGGCTTTGGTGGGTATTGAACCCACAACCCACTGATTGCAGGTCTGCCTCCAAATCCACTATGCCACACACAGATGACAGCAGTAAGGTATCAAAAAGACACTACACCTTAAAATTACTGCTTATTGATTAGAAGTCAGTTGAAAAGACCAGGCTTTTTGGCAAAAATTGAATCAGCTAAAAGTTTAGTAATAAATAAATATTTAATAGCAGTTGAAATTTATATATATATATTTATAATAATTACCATTATATTATTGCTAGTATTATAATAATAAAAAATTGATGGCTTTTATAAAACTCCACCTGATTCTCATTCCTCCCACCATAACCCCCTCCCTACACCTCCTTCAAACACACGGAGGGGACACGGCCCCCTCCTTCTCCGGTACCGCAGAGGAATCGAACCAGCCTCCTGCCAGCTGTCAATATCGCTGACGCTGTTTCTCTCCCATTGCACCCAAGCACCGATCTGATCACGCCTCAGCTCCTCGCGCTTTTATCTTCTATCTTTGGACTTTTCACTTTAAAATAGCTTCAAGAGATTTGAACCCACGACCTCTGGACTCACAGTCACTCCTTTTCCTCCTATGCTACAGAGAGACACATATGACAGCTTCACACAAGCTTTTCACTCTTTTAAAGAGACACCAGACATGAAAATTAATCAATGTGCAACAACCAGAATTGAACCCACGACCTGCTGGTTCACAGTCAGGTGCTTTAACTCACTGAGCTACTCAGTCACACTCACTGCTCAAGTTTCTGGATGACTTCTACAGTTATGTTAATCAACCTCAATTTGAGAGCTACAAAGTCAAAATTCTGCAAAAAACCTCAGATTTGTGAGATAAAAATGTCTAAATTCTGCAATAATACCATCTGGTAACTTATAAAGTGATGCACTTCTTTTTCAAAGTCTTCCCTAGATTGCTTAAACTTAACCTCCACTGGCTTTGGTGGGTATTGAACCCACGACCTGCTGGTTGCAGGTCTGCCTCCATAGCCACTATGCCACACACAGATGACAGCAGTAAGGTATCAAAAAGACACTACACCTTAAAATTACTGCTTATTGATTAGAAGTCAGTTGAAAAGACCAGGCTTTTTGGCAAAAATTGAATCAGCTAAAAGTTTAGTAGTAAATAAATATTTAATAGCAGTAGTAATTTATATATATTTATAATAATTCCCAGTATATTATTGCTAGTATTATAATAATAAAAAATTGCTGGCTTTTATAAAACTCCACCTGATTCTCATTGCTCCCACCATAACCCCCTCCCTACACCTTCTTGAAACACACGGAGGGGACACGGCCCCCTCTTTCTCCGGTACCGCAGAGGAATCGAACCAGCCTCCTGCCAGCTGTCAATATCGCTGACGCTGTTTCTCTCCCATTGCACCCAAGCACCGATCTGATCACGCCACAACTCCTCGCGCTTTTATCTACTATCTTTGGACTTTTCACTTTAAAATAGCTTCAAGAGATTTGAACCCACAACCTCTGGACTCACAGTCACTCCACTTTCCTCCTACGCCACAGAGAGACACATATGACAGCTTCACACAAGCTTTTCACTCTTTTAAAGAGACACTAGACGTGAAAATTAATCAATGTGCAACAACCAGAATTGAACCCACAACCTGCTGATTCACAGTCAGGTGCTTTAACTCACTGAGCTACACAATCACACTCACTGCTCCAGTTTCTGGATGACTTCTACAGTTATGTTAATTAACCTCAATTTCAGAGATAAAAAGTCAAAATTCTGCAAAAAACCTCAGATTTGTGAGATAAAAATGTCTAAATTCTGCAATAATACCATCTGGTAACTTATAAAATGATGCACTTCTTTTTCAAAGTCTTCCCTAGATTGCTTAAACTTAACCTCCACTGGCTTTGGTGGGTATTGAACCCACAACCCACTGATTGCAGGTCTGCCTCCAAATCCACTATGCCACACACAGATGANAGAGACACTAGACGTGAAAATGAATCAATGTGCCACAACCAGAATTGAACCCACAACCTGCTGATTCAAAGTCAGGTGCTTTAACTCACTGAGCTATTCAGTCACACTCACTGCTCAAGTTTCTGGATGACTTCTACAGTTATGTTAATTAACCTCAATTTCAGAGATAAAAAGTCAAAATTCTGCAAAAAACCTCAGATTTGTGAGATAAAAATGTCTAAATTCTGCAATAATACCATCTGGTAACTTATAAAATGATGCACTTCTTTTTCAAAGTCTTCCCTAGATTGCTTAAACTTAACCTCCACTGGCTTTGGTGGGTATTGAACCCACAACCCACTGATTGCAGGTCTGCCTCCAAATCCACTATGCCACACACAGATGAGAGCAGTAAGGTATCAAAAAGACACGACACCTTCAAATTACTGCTTATTGATTAAAAGTCAGTTGAAAGACCAGGCTTTTTGGCAAAAATTGAATAAGCTAAAAGTTTAGTAATAAATAAATATTTAATAGCAGTAATAATTAATATATATATATTTATAATAATTATTTATTGCTATTATTATAATAATAAAAAAATTGCTGGCTTTTATAAAATTCCACCTGATTCTCATTCCTCCCACCATAACCCCCTCCCTACACCTCCTTCAAACACACGGAGGGGACACGGCCCCCTCCTTCTCCGGTACCGCAGAGGAATCGAACCAGCCTCCTGCCAGCTGTCAATATCGCTGACGCTGTTTCTCTCCCATCGCACCCAAGCACCGATCTGATTACGCCTCAGCTCCTCGCGCTTTTATCTTCTACCTTCGGACATTTCATTTTAAAATATCTTCAAGAGGTTCGATCCTATGACCTCTGGACTCCCAGTCCTTCCACTTTCCCCCTGCGCCACAGAGACACACAGCTCCACATAAGCAGACCACTGGTGAGGACACATGATGGTGAGGCAGACATCACGTTGGGAGTTTTTTGTCTGTCTGAATGTGATTTGGGTCGACGGTTCCAGCTGTGGAAATAGGTCACCTGCCTGATTTGGAATCACACAATTGAAATGCACACACTCATGTGGACTTTTCATGTGAGCTCGGTGAACCACTCAACCAAATTGAAGCAGCAAGTAGTCTCGCTTTAATCGCTCTCAACTCTAAACTTACATTTTTGGTACATTATTAAATTGTTTGATTGTTTTTTTTTTGTGCTTTTCTGTGTTTTCTGAGCCTCCCTTTGGGTACAACAGTTTTCATTTCCTCCTCGAATTATTATGTGGATGTTGAATTCATGCCAAACATCAACAACTAGGACGTGTATCCTATTGGATGAAAGGGGAATTCCTGAAATTTTAAAAAAGTAGACAGGAAACTCTCAGATTGAAGGTGTTGGTACTTTTTTATATCAAGTGAGTTCTGTTTCTTTAAAAAGAGCAGAGAAATGGCTGTTTCTGGATCCACAAAAGGGCAAAAAGATCTTTCGCAGCACTGAACATTTGTGGGATATTTCATTTTCTGAGCTTGTCGGTGATAAAAACAGAGAAGATTCTTGACTCTGAAGATGTGTTAAAGCTGCTGGATGAAATAATATCAAAACTGCTTTGACCCGATAATTATTTAGAAAGAAAGAAGCATAAACAGATATAAGACTCAAGAAGTCTTCAGGACACAACACAGTAACACAGTCACGACTCCAACTCTGCTATAAATCTCCTCACTGTGGAGTTTGTTGTTGCAACGTTTAGCTCCGTTGCTCTCGTTTTTGTCCGTCTGCAGCAGTTTTTCATCAGATAATTGTGATTAATAAAAGCAAGAAGGAGCTGGAAAACATTTTTGATGGATCACCGCTTTAGATGCATGACTTGTAAATTCTATTAGAGGGGGAATTAGCGCGTCGAGCAGAATGCGACGGGAGCTTCTGCTGACTTAAATTGAACTATCATCTGGAGGTCAATCAGGCTTCCTCTACTCGGGGTTTATTCCCCAGTGATGGCTATCATGCCAGATTGAGACCAAAGGGGGATATTTCTCCTGACCAGGCTGCCGGCCTAATCCTCAGTGCCCAGATTACTGCTCCTCCCTCCCCTCGCTGCAGGATGACCGGCTGGCAGGATGGCACGGCTCGAGCTGAGATTGGATAAAGACAGAGGAAGGAAGGACAGACAGACGGCTGCTCTCCTCCTTTATGATGCTAATTTCTCTCTTTAGTGTCTCATTCTTATTTATCAGGAGTCATAAATCGCTCATGTTTGAGACCAATCGTCATAATTAGACTCTCTCTTGAGACTTGTAACTGTAAACATGCATCCATCCTTCTTCTCTAAACTCCCTCTCCCTGACACCACACTTTCCCGTCTCCTCTGTTTTCCTCCAGCCTCCCTCCTTCTCCGCCTCCAGCCTCCCTCCATCCTCACATCCTTTCTGTTTTACCGAGCGCTTGACCTTCTGCTCGAGCCCCCAAGGCTTATTGTCCAATTCATCTGTTCTCCAATCTCTCCCCGTCTCTCGGCATTGTGGTTATTGTTCCTCCTCTCACTTTCTCTCCTCCCCGCTCCTGCCTTCGCCATCATCCTGGGACTCTGATTTATAAGCTCGAAGCAAAGCCTTGGCCGTTCCCTTCCCCCCCTCCCCACCCTCCTCCCCCTCTTCCTCTGCTGCCTCCTTCAGCAGAAGACAGAGCAGTAGGTAGGTAGAGAGGGAGGGAGACAGCTTTGGAGAGCGATCAGCGGGGATATGATTTGCCATCCAAAAGAGGATGACACAAAGAATTTGAATGTCAGCGAGCAGTTGGCACAGATTTGCCTTCCTTAGCCTGAAGCAGAGAGGAAGCTAGTTTATCTCTCTCAGTGTGAGGCAGGGAGGGGCCAGCGGGTGGGCCGATAAGGTCAAAATGAAACCAGGCATCCATAAAGTCATTTAATTAAAAGATAGCACATTTGAAAATGACTTTTTTGAACATGAAATGAAACTTTTAGAGACTACTTTTACTACTAATGAGCTGGATTCTGTTTTTGTTGCACTCACAGGTGGTAGTGTGGGAATCGAACCCCTAAATAACCGTGTGAGGGGCAGATGGTGCGGTGTCAAGGCTGATGGCCAGCAGTGTTGTGTTGCCATGTGTTGGAACTGAGGAGGTCTGTGGGGGGATGGAAGTGTGTGTGTGCTGTCGCAGCAAAGTGTGTGAACTTTGTGGTGGTGTAACCTGATCGGTGCGGCTGCAGTAACAGGAGATGGAAGGTGCATTTCATTCATCCTCAGGGATCAGCGGCTGCACACTTGTGTTACTAACACACATCATTTTGACCTTTCAACCCAGAAATACACTTTTGATTCCACAACTTTCACTTTCTTTCTCATAATTCTGACGTTTTTTGCAGAATTTTGACTTTTTATCTGTCAAATTGAGGTTAATTAACATAATTGTAGAAGTCATCCAGAAACTTGAGCAGTGAGTGTGATTGTGTAGCTCAGTGAGTTAAAGCACCTGACTGTGAATCAGCAGGTTGTGGGTTCAATTCTGGTTGTTGCACATTGATTAATTTTCATGTCTGGTGTCTCTTTAAAAGAGTGAAAAGCTTGTGTGAAGCTGTCATATGTGTCTCTCTGTAGCGTAGGAGGAAAGTGGAAGGACTGTGAGTCCAGAGGTTGTGGGTTCAAATCTCTTGAAGCAATTTTAAAGTGAAATGTCCAAAGATAGAAGATAAAATCGCGAGGAGCTGTGACGTGATCAGATCGGTGCTTGGGTGCAATGGGAGAGAAACAGCGTCAGCGATATTGACAGCTGGCAGGAGGCTGGTTCGATTCCTCTGCGGTACCGGAGAAGGAGGGGGCCGTGTCCCCTCCGTGTGTTTGAAGGAGGTGTAGGGAGGGGGTTATGGTGGGAGAAATGAGAATCAGGTGGAGTTTTATAAAAGCCAGCAATTTTTTATTATTATAATACTAGCATTAATATATTGATAATTATTATAAATATATATATTTTAATTTCTACTGCTATTAAATATTAATTTTATTACTAAACTTTTAGCTTATTGAATTTTTGCCAAAAAGCCTGGTCTTTCAACTGACTTTTAATCAATAAGCAGTAATTTTAAGGTCTAGTGTCTTTTTGATACCTTACAGCTCTTGTCATCTGTGTGTGGCATAGTGGCTATGGAGGCAGACCTGCAATCAGTAGGTTGTGGGTTCAATACCCACCGAAGGCAGTGGAGGTTAAGTTTAAGCAATCTAAGGAAGACTTTGAAAAAGAAGTGCATCACTTTATAAGTAACCAGATGGTATTATTGCAGAATTTAGACATTTTTATCTCACAAATTTGACTTTGATTGCAGAATTTTGACTTTTTATCTCTCAAATTGAGGTTTATTAACATAACTGTAGAAGTCATCCAGAAACTTGAGCAGTGAGTGTGATTGTGTAGCACAGTGAGTTAAAGCACCTGACTGTGCATCAGCAGGACGTGGGTTCAATTCTGGTTGTTGCACATTGATTAATTTTCATGTCTAGTGTCTCTTTAAAAGAGTGAAAAGCTTGTGTGAAGCTGTCATCTGTGTGTCTCTGTGGCGTAGGAGGAAAGTGGAGTGACTGTGAGTCCAGAGGTTGTGGGTTCAAATCTCTTGAAGCTATTTTAAAGTGAAATGTCCAAAGATAGAAGATAAAAGCGCGAGGAGCTGAGGCGTGATCAGATCGGTGCTTGGGTGCAATGGGAGAGAAACAGCGTCAGCGATATTGACAGCTGGCAGGAGGCTGGTTCGATTCCTCTGCGGTACCGGAGAAGGAGGGGGCCGTGTCCCCTCCGTGTGTTTGAAGGAGGTGTAGGGAGGGGGTTATGGTGGGAGAAATGAGAATCAGGTGGAGTTTTATAAAAGCCAGCAATTTTTTATTATTATAATAATACTAGCAGTAATATTCTGGTAATTATTATAAATAAATATATATTTATTAATTACTGCTGCTATTAAATATTTATTTATTACTAAACTTTTAGCTTATTGAATTTTTGCCAAAAAGCCTGGTCTTTCAACTGACTTTTAATCAATAAGCAGTAATTTTAAGGTGTCGTGTCTTTTTGATACCTTACTGCTGTCATCTGTGTGTGGCATAGTGGATTTGGAGGCAGACCTGCAATCAGTAGGTTTTGGGTTCAATACCCACCGAAGGCAGCGGAGGTCAAGTTTAAGCACTATAAGGAAGACTTTGAAAAAGAAGTGCATCACTTTCTAAGTTAGCAGATGGTATTATTGCAGAATTTAGACATTTTTATCTCACAAATCTGAGGTTTTTTTCAGAATTTTGACTTTTTATCTCTGAAATTGAGGTTAATTAACATCACTGTAGAAGTCATCCAGAAACTTGAGCAGTGAGTGTGACTGAGTAGCTCAGTGAGTTAAAGCACCTGACTTTGAATCAGCAGGTTGTGGATTCAATTCTGGTTGTGGCACATTGATTAATTTTCATGTCTGGTGTCTCTTTAAATGAGTGAAAAGCTTGTGTGAAGCTGTCATATGTGTCTCTCTGTGGCGTAGGAGGAAAGTGGAGTGACTGTGAGTCCAGAGGTTGTGGGTTCAAATCTCTTGAAGCTATTTTAAAATGAAAAGTCCAAAGATAGAAGATAAAAGCGCGAGGAGCTGTGGCGTAATCAGATCGGTGCTTGGGTGCAATGGGAGAGAAACAGCGTCAGCGATATTGACAGCTGGCAGGAGGCTGGTTCGATTCCTCTGCGGTACCGGAGAAGGAGGGGGCCGTGTCCCCTCCGTGTGTTTGAAGGAGGTGTAGGGAGGGGGTTATGGTGGGAGGAATGAGAATCAGGTGGAGTTTTATAAAAGCCAGCAATTTTTTATTATTATTATTATTATTATTATTATTATTATTATTATTATTATAATAGCAATAATATACTGGTAATTATTTAAATTACTACTGCTATTAAATATTTATTTATTACTAAACTTTTAGCTTATTGAATTTTTGCCAAAAAGCCTGGTCTTTCAACTGACTTCTAATCAATAAGCAGTAATTTTAAGGTGTAGTGTGTTTTTGATACCTTACTGCTGTTGTCATCTGTGTGTGGCATAGTGGATTTGTAGGCAGACCTGCAATCAGTAGGTTGTGGGTTCAATACCCACCGAAGGTAGTGGAGGTTAAGTTTAAGCAATCTAAGGAAGACTTTGAAAAAGAAGTGCATCACTTTATAAGTTACCAGATGGTATTATTGCAGAATTTAGACATTTTTGTCTCACAAATCTGAGGTTTTTTTGCAGAATTTTGACTTTTTATCTCTGAAATTGAGGTTAATTAACATAACTGTAGAAGTCATCCAGAAACTTGAGCAGTGAGTGTGACTGAATAGCTCAGTGAGTTAAAGCACCTGACTTTGAATCAGCAGGTTGTGGGTTCAATTCTGGTTGTGGCACATTGATTCATTTTCACGTCTAGTGTCTCTTTAAATGAGTGAAAAGCTTGTGTGAAGCTGTCATATGTGTCTCTCTGTAGCGTAGGAGGAAAGTGGAGTGACTGTGAGTCCAGAGGTTGTGGGTTCAAATCTCTTGAAGCTATTTTAAAGTGAAACGTCCAAAGGTAGAAGATAAAAGCGCGAGGAGCTGTGGCGTGATCAGATCGGTGCTTGGGTGCAATGGGAGAGAAACAGCGTCAGCGATATTGACAGCTGGCAGGAGGCTGGTTCGATTCCTCTGCGGTACCGGAGAAGGAGGGGGCCGTGTCCCCTCCGTGTGTTTGAAGGAGGTGTAGGGAGGGGGTTATGGTGGGAGAAATGAGAATCAGGTGGAGTTTTATAAAAGCCAGCAATTTTTTATTATTATAATACTAGCAATAATATACTGGTAATTATTATTGTAGATATATATAAATTACTACTGCTATTAAATATTTATTTATTATTAAACTTTTAGCTTCTTCAATTTTTGCCAAAAAGCCTGGTCTTTTCAACTGACTTGTAATCAATAAGCAGTAATTTTAAGGTGTAGTGTCTTTTTGATACCCTGCTGTTGTCACCTGTGTGTGGCATAGTGGCTATGGAGGCAGACCTGCAACCAGGAGGTTGTGGGTTCAATACCCGCTGAAGCCAGTGGAGGTCAAGTTTAAGTGGTTTAAACAATCTGAGGAAGTCTTTGAAAAAAATAGTGTGTCGCTTTATAAATTACCAGAAGGTTTTATTGCAGAATTTAGAAATTTTTATCTCACAAATTTGACTTCGATTGCAGAATTTCCAACACAAAGCTAGAGGCTTAAACTTTGGTTAGAGGCATGCCAGGCCTGAAGATGGCGATGTGACTGTAGAAGCTGTACACATGACAACAGAGGAAGAGGTTAGCTTGTCATCTGGTGTTGATATCAAAAACTTCTCTAGTCACAGAAATAGTGCAATAAATGCTTGTTTTGGTGGAAGGCAGGCAGCAGAGGAATGAAACAGTAGGTCACTGTTCTTGTTGTTGTTTGGTTGTTCAAAAGAGTTAAGTTAATGAACCTCCTCCTGGATTGTCTCATGGCGTCTGTTTGTGCCTGTCACAGTCTGAGTGACATCCCCACAGGCCTCAGTGTGAAGGAGATGCTTTCTGACAGATCACTGGGTGGAAAATGAGCAGCCTGTGTATTTTAAACCCTGACTTAATTTGTGTTCAAGAGCAGGTAAATAAACAAGATTTAAAAGTGGAAATTTTTATAAAAGAGCATCAACAATTCAGGGATAATCTGATCAGAAAATCAAAAGATATCATCTCTAAGTAAAAGCGTGTTACTCCCACAGCTCCTCACTGATCGCTACTATTAGATTTCCTCCAGTTTTGCAGGTGTTGATTGTTCTGCATTCAGCTCATGTTCTGTACCTGGCACCTTCTTCTGCCAAGTGTGTAAAAGCAGTCAGTGTGTATGAACGATGTACAATAAAAGCGGATGAAGTTTATCCTCCCCTGATGCAGCTGAGAGATGCTCCAAAAGCTTCAAAACTGAGCCCCCACCCCCCCCCCACCACCACCACCACCAGCTCCTCACACCCTGGATGAGGTCTCCATGCCTCCGGCTGCTCGCAGAGAATCAAGTCTGCAGGAAAAAAATATGCTATCCATCTCACAAAACAACATTTGTTTGCCTGCCAGGGCCTTCGAAACCATTAACAAGATTAGGGAGAACACAATGGCATGAGTCCCTCTCCCCCCTCCCTCTCTCCCCCCTCTCTTATTCCCTCCCATTTTGTTCTCGCTCATTTGCCAGTACAATGCAGACATTCAGTGGTTTGTCTGCACCTCCTCTCCTGAGGGAGCACAAAACCTTCTTATGCATGCACACACACACACACTCACATGCTCCCAGGCACACACAGGAGCTGGGATTAACACAAAAATTAATAAATCTATGTTTGCGCACACACACAGTGACACACACACACTTCTTATGCTGGCGGCTAACCTGCTCCTGTGCTGCACGAACAGAGAAATGAATCAACACGGGGTTATATAAACACCGCTCTGTCCTGGAAAGGCTGCACACACACATATAAATGTACAGTTCAGCTATAAAAGGTGTTTTAGTGTGTGTTTGTGTGTGTGTTACAGACAACAGGGGGCATATTTGAGCGCTCCCAGTCTGTTGTTTCAGGCAATTTGCTCATCTGAAGCGATTGATTTTCGTGTCCATCACTGCTTCTGTTTTTTGCGTCTCTGAAACAGAGTTTACTTCAGGAGAAATGGTCAGAAAAGCTGCGTTTGAACCTTTAAGTGAAGCTGAAGCTGGTTTCACATTTACATTTTTGCTATTTAATCAAAATTTCCAGGCAAGGAGAAATTCATCCTACCCTACTTTCTCCAACACCCAATCTGAAAGCAGCTCACCTCATCTTACTTTTCATCTCGCACGCTAATCTCCGCTCCTCTCCCAGCGCCCCCGCCCCTCCTCTCTCCCTCCATCTATCTAAGTAATAAAATTTAATTGCATCCGTCTTGCATTTTTCCAGCACAAGTGCTCGCAGAATTTAACACGAGGGGTATA